>JAWZYV010004370.1:0-600000 GCA_038373885.1 Cheiracanthium punctorium
CAGTTTATTTTCAGCAGATACTCTTTATACCGATTTTCATGCACCGATATGAAAAATAAAACATTTCATTAAATTTAAAAATTACATAATAAAAGTTTGCATTTTTTATTTTTTATGTGTAGTGGTTATTAAAATATTTTCTTAGGTTATTATTTCTCTTACTAAGACTTAGGGTCAAACTGGCTTAATGAAAATATGTTATTATGTCTAAAAAAACTATTTTTATGTTTTTATAAATATTATACAAAATTTATATTTCATTTCAAACTCTGTAGTCCGTATATGTATAAAACGTGCCCTTAAAGGCGGTTGCGAAAGCTAACATCTGTGTGTCGATCTGTCATACCATGACAAACAATATTCTTACATAGGAATATGCGTCAGGAAATGCAAACGGCGACTGCTGGATTCATATTAATAAGTAAGTCATTTAATAAAAATCACATCACTTTTGACATCATTTATTATTCCCCTCTACGCCTGCGAACAGTACGCTGAAGGTACATCCGTACCGCCGCTCTTCCATTCCCATGCGCGGTACAATACCATACACGTAATGCATATCGTCCAATTCTGGCTTAATAAACCGATTCATTCATCTCTGGCAAAGTCCTAGGCTAAAATGATCAAGCTTCCATAAGCCTGCGACGATGGCCCTCTAGCGGTCACCGTTAGCAATTTCAGAAACAAGTTCCTACTTAAATCTCGTTTGTCATGGAATGACAGACCAGCATGTTAAGTTTTGAAGCGACCTTTATAGACACCCTGTATATCAATTTATTACGTGCAAATTATTACACTTCACATTTATACTACGCTTAACACACATTATGAAAAATTCTATGCATATTTTTTGTTAAAAGATTCGTGATTCAAATATGATATCCATCACGCAATGCATACAGTGCCTTTTTGACTATTCATTAAATAAAAGTGGAATCTGACATAGTTTGCGTTGTACTCAGAAATGCGAAGCACTGAATTTGTAAAGTTACTTCGAAAAACTTAAAATTCTAAATGCGTTACTACGGAATTCACTGTCTGTCATTAATTTGAAAATACATGGAGTGCGCTTACATGAAAGTTATGAATTATAAACACACAAAGGCTTGTGATGTTTCATTCAACAATTAAAGTGTTGAAAAATGACAGGTAAAACGCCCGCTTGATTTCTGAAGCATTTACGGTTCTTCAAAACCAACACTTTAATGAATGTTTGATCTAGTATATGTGCTGATAAAAAAGTTTATTACTTTGAATGTATGTATAGATATCCGAAATATAAACAAAGAATTAAAATGTAATTTGATTAACATACTATTTTCCTTTTTATGCATTCTAATCAGCAATGGATATTATAATAATACCAATTTTTTCAAATTACTAGTTCTAACTCCTATAAGCGGAATATGCCCATCTAAATTTTCTTAGCATGCATAATAACATTTTAACAATATACTTAAAGTGTATGGAAATACTTTGATTAAATTAAAAAACAACAACATTTAGATGATTACTATAAATATTTTTCTTATTTTAATCTTAAAAGAAAACGCTCTTGTCATGTGATAATTATTAATGCTTGATATCATTCATATATATTCTCTAAGATCTGTTAATGACTGCTCTATTTTTGTAAGGGGGTATAATGCTAATAAATGTAAATAATATTGTCATGACCAATAAATAGAGAAAAAAAAAGATACACAATACACAAGTAAAAAACAATTTTTTTTCATTTAAGTTTAACAAAATGAGTTTAGTCTTACAATTTTAGATAATTCTGTAGTCTCTTTTGTAAGACAGTGACTTCAAACAAATTAATAGAATCTACTGTGTAGAGACAGACTTAGGCTAGTAGTTATTTTTTTATTCTGCCTGACTAGTTTCTGTCCTGCTTTTACCATCGACATTATTTTGCCCTTTCAAATCTTCTCCGCTGAGAATTCTTGAGGGTAACATATTTGGAATCGGGTTTGGGACAATGCACCGACAATAACTACACCGACAGGACATTTTACCGACACCGTTTCGCCGACTGGACATTTCACCGACATGGATTTTTCACAGACTGGATATTTTACCGACACGGATGTAACACCGACTGGACATTTCACCGACACGGACTTTTCCCCGACTGGACATTTAGACGACATGGATTTTTCATCGACAGGACATTTCACTGACATGAATTTTTCACTGACGGGACATTTACATGAACATTTCAGGCACTTTAAAATGGACTAAATTTTCAATATTACGACGACAAGCCAATTCCCACACAGTTTTAATAATACATTTAACGAAAAATCTCCCATAAAGAAAGCAGCTAATTATGATTCTTTTTTCTCAAAAATTTATCAATATATCTAAAAAAGTTTTCTTTTGTACAAAACTAGAAAGTTTAGGCGTTTAAAGCAGGACCGTGACTATAGTTTATTTATCAATTTTGTTGGGGTGAGAGGTAGGGGGTTTCCAAAAACACTCATATGAATCATAATTAATTATACGTGCGTCATTAAAAATCATACGCATTAATTATGCATACGTAATTAATTAACATTAATCAAATTATATCATATATAGAAAATAATTAACTTAAGTACATATTTATTAACTTCTTTGTGTAATTAAATTAATTACGTAATTAAAACTGATTTATATAATTAATTTGTGTATTACAGTAAAAGAAAATTTGAGAAAGACAATCGTACTGAAAGTGTATGTTTTGATAACAATATACGTCTAATTTTCGAGGGGGAGTGAAGGGGGGAGTACATCCACTCCATAGCACTGTTTATCTCAATATATATAAAAACACTACAGTACCATAAATAAGCATATATGTCTTTTTATACGGCCTTGTCGGTAACTAAGTTCAGACAAATATGGAAAAATGTTAAGTTGATTATATAGCTTTTAAACTTTCGAAAAAACATTAATTGGGGATTTTAGTTGTATGAAACAGAAAAATTCCTTATGCGGGAAAAAATTTATAAATTTTTGAAAAAAGTTTGTAAAGTTGAAAAAAGTAATGTTTTCCAAGAAAACATTAGTTGGTGACAGGACATTTTTCCGACACCGTCTCACTTTAGGGGAGGAGGCTCGAGCTCCTGAAGACACCCCACGGATCCGCCACTGACATGATATCAACAATTTCAGGAGACAATACACATGTCTGTGAAAATCCACGTCCGTAAAATGTCCTGTCGGTGAAACGTTCGTGTCGGTGAAAAACCCGTGTCGGTGAAAAATCCATGTCGGTGATCTGTCCAGTCGGTGAAACAGTGTCGGCGAATGTCTTGTCGGTGTAAAGGGTGTCGGTGAAATGTCCCGGACCGTTTGGAATCTCGTATAACTAGAATGGACTTTGTACTCTCTATCAAGACTAGGGTTGACAGAAACCGATCTAAACGGTGTCGACCTGGATCGATCCGACACTTTCATACTTTCCATTTTAAACTGCGGATGACATATTCTTGGCTAGAACACATTGTTTTGCAATTTTGCAGCTCTTTTGTTACAGTCCTTTGCCACATCTTTGCTATGTACTCTCCAACTTGTCATTCTTTCAGCACTTCATTTGACTTATCTTTATTTTTACGAGTCTTCATACTTGTTCTTTTTTTTAAATGCCAAATAAAAAGATTATTCCTTACTGTAATAGGCTGATACTTAGCTCAGACCGACAAGTAGGGGGGTACCAAATAAAATTTAAAATTAGAATCCAAGGTTCTACACATATTTTAGATAAAGTTCTGTAGAGAAAATTCTAATATTGCCAACTTTCCAACACCGGTCAATCACCGTCAAGGTCGACACCGTCAATCATACACATATAGTTTTCGTTTCCTTTATAGAGAAACATAAATGTATTAAAAAGCTTCATAAGCGAGTAATTATTTATTATAAATTTCATTTCTTAAAATAATAAATTCTCGCTTTCATTTTTAATCTATATTATACTATTTTCACAAATTTACGCACGCTAAAGTAACTGTAAACTGACAATCAACTGGCATCAATCGAAAAATGGAAAACTTAACATTTATTTCATTTAACGAGACAGCTTATAAACATTTATATTAACGTAATGACTTTCCGTGTACACTTTGTTTTAGCTTGCACGCAAAGATTCCGTTTGATTCTAGCAGAATTTAGTTCGTCCGCCGCGAAAATGATCTCAAAACACGAAAAGCTTAGTGATACTTTTCCGCCTCTCGTATTGAGAAATGCCCTAGAGTTCAAGGAAGAAGACTGCGTGCCATCACTAACCATTTGCATATATCAAATAATTAATGCTATTTATGTAAACAGAAAAATTATTTCTGAAACTTTAAATGTGAATGAATGGAAAAAGAAAAAAACCTATGAGCTACTTCTGTTTTTAGTGCCATTATCTCATTCTTTGAATCCAATTAGACTTCACAGAAATAATCGCTTAAAATTAAACAAACACTTAAAGATAATTTTATAATTTATATATACATATATCTGATACAACTATGCCATTTCAAAATATGTAGTTGTATTATAAAATGCATCCTGTACCTAAATAATAGTTTTTTTTTCATTCTTGTTGCAGTTCATTTTTTATTTCAGAGCATATTCCTTCCCATAATGAATAAATTTTCGGAAGAATCGATAGCTACATGAGATTGGCCCCCGAATGAATCATGTTATAAATCTCAGTATTGAAAAAACGAGTAGACAAAATAGCGATAATGACAATTCCATCCACGTTTATTATCCAGCTGCCCTGTTTTAGTTTCCTGGGATTAGTGACATTCAGTACGCAAATAAGGCAGTATCTCCTAAAAATACGTCCTGAAGGACATGCACCGTCATATCTACCCCTGAAAACAAAAATAGCCGAATCACTTAAGTTTTTTTTCTGCTTTACTGCCAGTAAATAAATAAATGAATACGTAAATAAATAAATAAACTTAATATTTTATCGCGGGTAGAATGAATAGTGAATATTTCGATCAAATTAACAGGAACTTTAAGTGTAAAATATACAAAAGTATTGTAGCAACTTTGGGATCACACACGTTAAGAGCATATTTTTAGTACAAAAACAAATAATACGAATATTTATGAGAGAATTTATCTATTTACTTAGACATTTATTAAAAATTGAAATAAGAATTTTTGCGTAAAAAAAGGCTACCCTGTATCAGTTAATTAAGAAACTTTTTTTTATTCACATTTCATGAAAAGCTCATTTCTTACCACATAAAAAATGAATTTTTAGGACAACAGACATATTTTCAGTAAGCTTGAAAAAGAAATTTAAGAACATTCTTTTCCATATGACAATGAAAAAAAAAATTCTTTCTAAAGACAGGCATGTTAAACAACAGTTGATTATAAAAATGTTTAAAGCAAGAAAAATAAAGCAAATATTGCTTTACGAAACAAATACAGAACTTTGTATGAACCCATAAAGGAGTCAAGTTTGTTCCTACGAAGATGTCTCTATTGTAATGATAAATTGAGCCGATTTAAAGCATCTTGTAGTCTTTGAATAGTAGGAAATTTTCTTTTGTGTTTTCTAGCGTCTGGATTTTGAATAAACCACTGTAATTTATTACTTTATTATCATCCATTTATTTGTGCTTTTATTCACATTAGAAACAGTTTTGCGTTTTATTTTTAAATAGCTTGGAAGGTTTCCAATAAAAGTGTAAGCAAATCATACGGCTGCGAAAAAGTTAAGCTATATATTCAGAATATAATGTACATGAAAAATAGGTGATATATATTGCTATTGTACAGATTATTTTCAACATTAAGATAAGTCTAAAATGTCTAGTTCTTAAAAATATATCTACAACTTTATATGAGTATATTTTTAAATGTTAAGTTATTTTATATTTCGAATACAGAAACTAATAAATATCAGTGTATTAAAAAAAAGCGTGAATCAAAGTTACATAAATTACAGGAAACTTATTCAGATTATGTACTATGGGAATATTTTTTAAATTACATTAAAAATTCTGATGTATGCAATGAAATTACAATCAGGAATTTCTAAGTGATAGTCAACATCTCCGATGATGCAAGCTGATGAAGGAATGAAAAATTGTTAACTAAGCCATGACTGCACATTATTTCAAGGCTACTCTTTGGCTCTAGAGGACGGTGCGTTTTTTTAAAGAATAATTAAAATGCGACGCTGATTCGAGAAAGAAAACACATAAACAAACAAAGAAAAAAAAATTTAAGTCAACAACTTTAAATTCTTATGGCCACCGAGTTGACAAAAACAGCTTATCTCTTTTTCCACTGGTGGACTAGAAGGGATTAGCATGCAGTCAAAAGAAACATTATTATTTTTTGTCACTTGGACAATTGCTGAACTTACATCGTTGACTTAGAAAAGGAAAAAAAAAAAGCAACATTTGAACATAAAAACACAGCATTAGGAAGCAGTAATAGTTTTTAGACCACAACTTCGACAGATTAGTAAATTTATTTGTACTGGTGATCTTGAGTATTTTAAGTACAAGTCACAAGTTTGTACTGTACTCTTGGACAGATCTCCTTCCACTGGCCTACCGGAGGCGGACAACTCATTTTTGTTTTTCAATTCATCATTTATTTTTCTTTGGTCTATTCTTTTTTTCAAAAAAATTCAACTTTTTCTTTCCTTTTTCAAGGTATACGCTAAAACGCTGAAGTATTTTTTTTGCCAATGGCACAGATAAAAAGACAAATACAACTAAGAATAGAAAAATAAAAATACAGAGTACAGCTGTATCAAATAATCTATGTATCCAGAAGACCCCTAGCCTCCCAATATCGGTCCACAAGAGAACGTTTGGATAAAGCTTGGCAGTGGGCGAGGTGGTCCGCGTCTATGACGCGTCCAAGATCACAGTGACTGCAGGTAGCACTTTGAACTATATTGAGACGGAACAAGTGCCCCAGAAGACAATCGGCGCCAGTGGCTGGTCTAAATTCGGTCACCATTTTGTGTCTAGGCCATTTAGAGGCAGCAAATATTTTGTCTTTCCATGACTTATGAATAGTTCTGAGATCGTGGTCCCATCTGAAATTTTCGGGCATCATATTTTTTATTAATCGCTTAATAGTTCCAAAGGGAACACTGGAGGGTATAGTTTGCCAATTCACTGATTGCCATAAATTGCCAATTCACTGGCCAAAAGGCAACCTTTTTGGCCAGTGAATTGGCAATTTAACTTTAACTTCTCTACTATCAATATACATTCACAATATTTTTTTCAGTATTCATTAATTAGATGATACATGCGATTTAGACTGAATGAGTTTTTATCTATCTATCGTACTTACATTGCTGTTTATTTCTTAATCTAATTTATATTTTCACATCAGTCATAAGTCTAGGTATTATTTTGTCGTATTCTTTCGTATGGTCTTTAGACTTACAATCCGTGTTGCGTGGCTTCTGAAGAAAGTAGCAAATATTTTGCTTCTTCACCCACTGTCTTCCTGATTCTTGGGGGTAAAATTGTATGTTTTAATCATTAATCTATTTGACATTATATGAATACAGGGTGTCCCAGAAAGGTGGTAACGGGCTTTAATTCTTTATATAGAGATAAGTATGCAGTATAAATTGAAAAAATGTTCAAAATTAGGTCAAAAATAAGACTCCGTTAAGAAAAATACCTCTCTTTAATTTTCAAAAAGTTACACTTTTTAAATTTGTATACAGCCCCCATACGAAACAATTCCCAATTAGTAAAATTTGTAAATGAACGAAAGGACTTTTTCTTAACGGAGTCTTATTTTCGATCGTATTTTGAATAATTTTTCAATTTACACTAGAATTAAATACCGTTACCACCTTTTTGGGACAACCTGTATATGTACATTTATATATATATATGTGTGTGTGTGTGTGTATGGGTATAGTTACGGGTTGAAAAAAAACACTCAAAAAACTGGTGTTAAATGGTAAAATAAATTAAAACTAAATCTTTCTTAGTTCTCTCTGCTCAGTAAGACGGAAGGGCTATTCTGTTGAAGACCGAAATAATTTTTTGGTCGAAACGATCGTAACGCCTTTTAAGTAATAATTTATGTGTGTGTTTTTCACAAAGTTTTTATTTATTTTATCGTTACGTGATATTCGGTTTTGGCTTTCGACCTGAACCTTTCAGACCTGATTTAATAATTTCTCTTTAACATAAATAATTTTACTTTAGATAAGAGAGGTTGAATTTGTAATTAAAAAATAAATTAAAAATCCTGATTATTAAATGCTTGAGGAAAATTAATTTTTCTTTGTGTGCACAATTTAGGACATATATTCTGTACCATAGTATAGATTATTCGTGTGTCCTCAATTGTGTGCACGCGATCTGAAAAAATTAAACTAATTAAAACTAAGACACCATATTTTGTAAAACATCTATCAGCAATTAATGCAGGATAGTATGGCTAAAGAGTTCACTAAAAATCGCTCCTTCTTGAGCTGCCATAGATTTTGTACCTAAGACCACATTGTTTGTAAGCTGTAAAATTGCTTCAAAAGTTTTTGCATTAACTTGTTATTAGAATGCCTGAGTCTCATAATACGTGGAAATTTCTGAAAGGAGTGGCGATCGAGGGAAGAATTGTCTTTTATTATATTTAGTCTATTGTATTGTGTTGAGTCAAAACTACACGAAGAGTTCTGCCTAGGAGTGGAGGGAGGGAGGGAGAGTGTATTTAAAGAATTCTAACATGTACTCACTTTACATTTGGAGAAAACCACCTGAAACTCCAGATCTTATATCGACAGCCGCGATTTACGCTAGAACCATGGACTTTCGCATTTCAGCCATCTAATATGATCAGAGTCTTATCCATACACATACACACACACACACACACATATATATATATATATATATATATAGTATCATATATATATATATATATATATAGTATCTTAGATATATATATATATATATCGTACAGTATCAGGATTTCAGTAAAAAAAAAAAAAATGGAACCATCTTTCTTCTAAATAAAATAAATTTTATCTTTATGATAGATATATGAAAAGAAGAAACAGATAAACTAAATAACAAAGATAAATTGGTTTCTAGAAAAAAAAAAGAAAAAATGTCTTTAAAACCCCAAAATAGATACTTTTGCAATTTTTCAAAGTATTTGGATTATCTGCCTCTCCGATAAATAAATAGCAGCTTTCTCAATTTCGTGGTTTCTTGACATACATCTCCCAAATTTGATAGAAAATGGTTTTTCTTTCGAAAAAATTATTACTAGTAATATTCTAGGGATATCGGCGTACTTTGTTTTATCGTTCTAGAAAATGAAGCAAGATAAATTGATTGAATTTTCATTTTCTTTTGCGTAATTGAAAAGATTCTTCCAAAATCCTTTGCAAATTTCTTTTGTTTATTATGTTTAGTTAAGTGAACACGAAGTTTTTGTTTTATAAAGCGATAATCGGAACTTCTTTTTTTTTCACTTATGTCAATAAGCTGGAGGTTTTTCTTAATTTGAATTTTTCTATTAGATTACTTCTTTACATATAAAAAACATGATTGGGTATAAATTTGTTGTATATAGAAGTTAATAATTTGTAGATTAATTATCTTTATAATAAAACTAACAATTAAGGAAATCTTAATTATATTTTTTACATTTTATCAAAGACTCGAGTAATTTAATTTCATGATTGTAGTAATCTACGCTAAAACCGTATCAAAGACCATCCAACCATACATTTTAACTGAAAATGAGACTCATTTTAAAGTATTAAAAATATGATTCTAAATCTAATTGTTAAACCATTAAACTTTTCATTAAGTAAAATAGTTTAACAGGAAATCCGTGAGTCAATTAAAAAAGACACTATTTTTATTAATTTCTTCGTAGATTCAGTGAAATTCGTGTTTTCTGTACTATAAGAATTTTCTTTTAATAACTTGTATTATTATATGCGATTATCGAAATATATATATATTTATATATAAATAAAGAAATAAAGAAATATATATATATATATATATATATATATGTATATATATATATATTTATATTAAATAATTTCTATTTTCTGATATAAAACTCTAGTATAATTAATATCATCTATGTATCATGTTTCAGTTAATGAGTTTTTTATTCTGAATTTCCTAATAAACTATTTTTTTCACCTATATTCTCTGGTCAAAAAAAAAAAAAAATATATACTTCCGGTAAGTTACTGTTGCACTGCAACAGTAACTTACCGGACTCTCTGCAATTTTAAAAAGGTCCCTTAAAGCGCGTATAAGTGAAAGATCACTGTACTTTTAACTTTAACATAACTTTATTCTCCTATTAAATGATTCAAAGAGGTGCATGTTTTGTTCAACTATGTAAGATATGATAAGATGGAAAATACTCTGACGTGTCCATCATACATTTACAGTTGAAGTATGTTGCATGAAATATGTCTATGTCGATTTAAATGTAAGTGAGCTGCTTTGTAAAAAGAAGTAGGGTGGAAGGAAAATACAAATATTTTGTTCAACGTGTTGAATAATTAAAGACCACACTGATTTATGCACAGGAGAAACATAAAAAGTACACACTTCGATAATCCAGATAATAAAAGGTCCGAAAGCAGAAAACTTGTTTAATTTAAAAAAAAAAAACTCCATTTAACGAATTCATGCAAACAATTGCTATCTTCTCCCTTCCAATTTTCGAGAATCCCTATAACAAATGTAGAATTTAATGCATGTTTGCCTCTAGATAATTAATTTTTCGTTCAAAACTTTATTTTGAAATCAATGAAACACAATGAGAGAGAGAGACTATTTATGCAGTTGTGTAATTGTTAATAGGGTAATTTTTAATCGAGTCAACAATTATTTTGTTTTCTAGTTTTATTGAGCTAGCTTTTCTTTAACTTACATTGGTTGATTAGTCTTTTTCGGAATTTTCTTTGACATTATTTTACAATTAATGTTCTTTTATAAAATGAATTGGATGCAAAAGAATTCGATGTGGAGCAGAAAAGAACGATCAATTTGACGGTATTCCTTTTATGAACGAGTCCAGTGAATGTATTATTTAATGTACTTTTAATTAAATTTTGAATCTTCCTGACTTTTGTGAGAGTGGAATAGAGATCTTTCTTAAGCGAGTTTCAGCTAAATTAAAATCTCATTCGGTTTGTTTTGCATTTTGTTTTTCATTATAAGATGATTCAAGTATGTCCAGAATGGGTAATTTTTAGACTGAAACTTCTTTTTATACTTATTTTTATCGATGTGAAAAGCTCTTAGATCTATTTTCTTGGTGGTACTGCAATTTAATTCGATAATGAATAGTTTGAAAAAAATAATATTTAATGGATTGATGTCAGAAATTGTTAATTTTTAATTTTATTTTATTTAACTATTGTATATAACTATTATGGTATTGAAGACGAACAACATTTTTCCATACCTGTAAAGCGCATGAATTAAAATTTTGAAGTATGTTTGCAAATTTTCATGAATAAATTAGCTTAGTTAGAGTATCAAAAATGAATTTAAGTTTAAAAAGACGGTATGAACGTGATTGCTCACCCACTATCATAAATAACGAGCGGGCTGCATTATTTGGTGTTTTTATCAGCGGTAAGTAAAACTCACTCTTATTTACGAATTATATGTCTTTAGATGAACATTAATATGTTTTTAGAAGGCTGATTAATGGGGGAAACTTTATTTGTAACTTTTACGTTGCCATCTTATTTTTTAAATAAATAACATGTAAATTAAAAATTAAAAAAATGCATATAATTTCTTGTTAATTGAAATTTTCATGTAGTTTCGTTCTTTTTATGATTACGTAAGTTTAATTAGAGTTTAAGCTATGAAACTAAATTAAAATTAAACCTAAGTAGATTTTTTTATTTCCACTTGAATGTGAAATTTTGGGTAATTCGAAAAAAAAAATTAAATTAGGTTAAAATTGTAGCATTTTGGCTCCCCTATCACGTATAAAAGGAATACGTCGAGTTACCAGTAACCCTGTATAAACAGTACAGGTACTGTATAAACAGTAAAAAAATATCATGCCCAAACATGGATTAAAGTTTCAAATGTGAAACTACGGAAGACTCCTTAAGATGGCATATTTTCTATTTTATACTGAACATAAAATAGATAGTTGAGTATACAATGTAAATCTCATGCAACTAGCTATTTTTGTGGGGGAAACATAACTAGTGTAGCCAAAAAAAATATTGCAAATTATTTTTAAATAAATCAAATGAAAAAAAAAATGAAATTCACTTATTCGCAAAGTTTCTAGATGTTTATCAGACGTTAAGATAAGAAAACTTTCCTCTGAACACATTTATATATGTGGAATTCAAATAAAAACTATTACAGAACAAATAAAAAAGAAAGGTACACGAGAAGTATAAATTATTGTTCTACTATATAGGAATTAATGATTTTCATAAACGGGAAACCATCAATTAAGTAGTTTAACTCTCGTAATTCGACTAAAGCACTGCGTACTATGGCGTGGTTTATTATAGAAATTACTGCTTGAGTGAATTATGCTACGGAAGTGTAAAACGTAATGCATCAAATGTGATGTGTTATGTCCATGTAGAAGTTTATTTAGTCATGCAAATGAAAATGAGAGATTTTTCCCACCAAAAGCATGCGACGGTCAGTGAAAAAGCAAGGTTACATACACTGTTCAAAATATATCTGTAAATTAACGGAAAAACGCCTAGCAGCAGAGTTGCCAGAAAATGTCCTTTCTATTTATTATTTTTCCGTTTCCTGGGCTTGTAACTTTCCGTTTTACCAAAACTGCGAAATAAAACAGGTCGGCACTCACTAGGATCGAACCCTAAGCCTACAGATTGGCAGACGGTTGCTCTAACACTATACACTACACGAGTGGTTCTGATCTGGAAAAAGGGTGAGGTGAAGCTTATTTTAGTTTCTTGCGGGAGAGGAATTCGTGCGTTTCATGATTTAAAATTTCAAATTAGTTACAAAGTGTTGTCCAGTTATTATTAACATAGTCAAATTATTGGATTAGCAAGAAATTAATTTCGATTTTCCCAAGTATATGTAATTAGCAAAAACATTTACTCTTTAGCTGTTTGTCATGTCGGTTTAGGTTTCCATAGAGTTATGCTGCAAATACGGAAAATCGGAACGGAAATACATTGCCTGCTAAAAATATATAAAAAAAGAATACACCTTGAGTTTTCGTTCTCAGTTTGAAATAATAATCGTATCTTATATATAATAAAATCCGATAGTAAACATTGTATGTAACTATGTAGGTAGGTTTGTGACCACCGTTCTTCTTGCGCGCGTCTCTCGCTCGCATTGCGCCGAGACGGTGGGTCGCAGACCTACCGAATTTTGCATACGGCTTCACTAGGACAGATCCTAACATGCCTCGGAGTGATTTTTTCGAAATTCCAATTAGAAAATGTTTTATTTTATGTTTTGTTCGATTTTTAGCGATTTTTCTCGCTTAATACGTAATAACGCCGGTCATTACACTCGCAAGAAAACGAAATTTACATCATCGGATAGAGGAGAAAATTTTCTTTTAAAAACTATTTGTTCGGACTGTGTAACATAATTTTCAGATTTTTGGGGAATTTTTCAAATAAAATTAAATTTGACGCTGACTTTCGTAAAATATTTTTAAAATTGCTGCATCTTGAATTCTATCCGTCATAACTTTTTTATATTTTGTCAAATGACGGAGCATACATTTCGCCCTCTTTTAAAAGAAAAACCAGTGGAAAATATAGATTGGAGATTTTTTATGAATTTTTAAGTAAAGAAGGATTTTCATTTCAATCGCAGCAGCTTAAAATTTTCCGTATGATATCTTGCGTTTTGGTTGTCTTGGAGACAGTAACAATGATTAAAATTGCCAGTTGAAAAAAATAAATAAAATTCTTTAAAATAACTGAGTTTTCACATGTGGAAAGAACGTGATTTTGATGTCATACGTTTAAAACCTCTTTCGAAACTCAATCAGAATAACGGACTCACAAGCAAAACATACGCCACGCATGAAATAATTCTATATTTTACTTTACGTTGCCAGATAAATAATTGAATGCTGTTTTTTCACCAGTGAATTATCCAGCATTATTTTCGATTGAGATTTTAAACGGGTCACGTTTTCGAATAGCAGGAAATATATTGCGGTATTAAACAGGGCCTGATTATGACCAACAGGGGGCCCCGGGCATTGATGAATTTTGGCGGCCCCCATCTATGAAATTTGTTTTATTTTTCATAATTTTTTTTGTAGAAAAAGGACAACATTTGAAATTGGGGGCCATTTCGAGCCGGAGGCCCCATGGCAAAATCCCGATTTGCCCGTGCGATAATAGGGCCCTGGTGCTAAATACGCCAATCTGACAAGAATTATGCGTAAAAAATTATGGCGAGCTGATTTAATGGCAACCATAAAGTGAAATGATTATCGTTTATGCTAATGCATAAATTGCAAAGAATCACCAAAGAGTAAAACCCTACATTCGTGGCAAATATCTAAACCGTTTCTTTAAATGAAGCATTAACGGTTGCAAAACGACAATATATTGTATTGGTATCAGTAAAAGATAGTATAATTAATAGTAAGTAGATATGATAAGGCAATATTGATCAAAGCACAATATACCACATTAATAAATATTTCGTGAAACTAAGCCTTCTATTCATTCTTCAACAACCGTCTTACATCACAGCTAACAAAATAGTAAGTAAGTCTACGTCGCGTTAATATATCCCGCGGTAGTTTCAACAGAAAAGACTGTAAAAGAGATTCTGTTTTCTCACAAGAGTTATGATCGCATTTTTTAGGAAAATGTTCTCTTCTTGCCTTGCGAAGAGCGGGTACACAACTATTTAATTATAAAATAAAACGGTTCTCCACATCATGTAGTATCTAAGGTACTAATGGCATAACTTAAATCTAAAAAAGAGTATGATGCAGAAATGAGACATTTTGAATATTAGGAATTTTCACTGCGAACCGTCACGCTTTTCTTTTCTAATTGCGAATGACACCGACATAGTTTTTTGCGTCATAATATTAACAATGGTCTCAGGTCAGTACTTATACTAACTTTACAAATAACTAATGAGTAACTTTACGCCACGAGTCAAATCATTTTGCTTATTTTTAGATTCCACATCACTGGAATCAATTCGAACTATACATGTAAGAAAAAGTTTCGTTCCCTACCGTGCGGAGAACGGGCACGCAGCTAGTAATAATAATAATAACTGAAATTATTTTCTAGCCAGTCCTATACATTTATGAATGTGATTTGAAATACTCTTTGTTATGAAAGGGAATTCTTTTAAAAAAGTAATTAATTATAGTTTAATTTTTAATTACTTATGAGAATGCGTTTGGTGTCAATATTTTTTTCCATCTAAAATGTCCAACGAAAATCCATTTCTCAAAACTACTTGCAAAACTTACAAACCAAACAACAAACGGAAATTTACCGTTTTAACAAGAAATTTCTGAAAGTTGAAGTCATTTTTCTTCGTTTAACGGAAAAATACCAATTCTTGGGGAAAGCGGTCATTTTCCTGAAAATTAAGGCTGGAATTATCCTGAATTTTCAGATTATTTTTAATAGTGTAGCCTACAGTGAAATGAGTATATTTTATTGCATGCAACCATTATAGCCAACTGATAGTACGCACCTTAGGTTATTTTTTTTACACAGTCAACATATCGGCTTAAACATTTGTCGCTTCGTGGGATGCGTTTTAATATTCCCTCTTATTAAATGATCCCTTCCTTACTTGTTCAGCCACTTTGTCACGAAATGCAAAGTGAATGGTCGACTACATACAGCCCAAAAGACACCACACTGCAGGAAGCAGTTGCACTTAAGCATTTTCGACTACCCTCGACCTTCCCTACAGACCGGATCTTGCTCCCGACTATTCCGTTAAGACAAGGGGGTGAAACATTTCGCCACGGCGTGACTGAACACGCTAGGACAGGATTTTTACAAGGAAATAATATTCAAGTTAACCCAAGAGAGAAATGCTTAAACCGATATGGGGACTAAGGCTAAAAATAACCCAATGTACGTATTGTCAGTAGGCTATATTGGTTGTATGAAATAAAATATACGCGTTTCACTATAGGTTTTGTAACCTTTTTTATTGTCCCTCGTAGTATACACGGTGAATGTGAAAAACTGGACAAAGCATTTGGGGAATAATATGGCGCATAATAAGGGTTAAGTATCACATAGCAATGTAATGTCTATGACGACTTCATGAAGACGACATTACATTGCATTGCTGACATTACATTGATATACTTTGTAGGTATCATATACATGTCAAAAATCCCTTTGGGAAATGTGTTGAAGTGCTTGTCTACTTTCTTAACCGAGTTTCATGAACACTGGGCTTGTCTCAGAGAGTTCATTAATGAACTGAAATGGAATTTTTAAACTATCCATTTTAGTCAAGAGCTTTCTGCGGAAGATGCATTAGTTCTTAATGAACCTTGTTCGGAAAGTTCACTCTTATTTCATGACTTCTTCTAAAGTTATTATAAACAGCTACAAAAGAAAATGCCGTTTCCGACCCCACACTGCTGTGTGATACTGAATCAACATTATGTGCAATACCTTGTGTTAAGTTTCACCCACTTTTAAAGATTCAACCTACGTATTTATCATTAAATTAAGTCTTTCTGAAAAGAATAAGTTGCTTCATCTTGTATTAAGAGCAAGATATAGTATTTCCAGAAGGAAAACTTCCGCAGGATTATTGAAAAGTTTGAGAGTGTAACATGGCATTTTTTACGTTTTATAGGAACGAAAATTTTTAATAATACAATGAAATCCTCCAAGTTTATTATCTCTTTAAACTGAACGTTTTCTAAAGTTGGAAATCTCTTTAAATTGGTAAACTCTTGACAAGTAGATAGTTTCCTTAAATTGGACATTTTTTAAATAGAGAATGAGTTAGATACATATTTGGGGTAAGAAAACACTTACACAACTCATTTAACTTTATAAATTGAATCCATTTGCAGGAATCATAAAACATTTTCTTCAAACATTAGAGATTTCTACTGTCCAACATTACGTGGTTGGTAAAGTGGACGCTAGGCGCTGCAAATAATTGTTCGTTGTAATCCTAATTTTCCATATGTTTCCATAGGGAACCCGCAAATTTCAGTTTCCATATATCATTGTAATTATAATGTAAGCAAACTGATCTATAATCAAATAGTATTATAAATAATGAACTTGTCATGCTCCCGTCCAAATTTGAACGGTCTTGTTCTTTCTGATCTAAATATCGGTCTGAATTTTTTTTTCTTTTTTTTTTTGGGGGGGGGGTCGGGTTAGGGGACCGTAACATGTTTCATGAAATCATATTTTAACTCTACAATCTTTAAACGGTGTTGGTATGCGACACTGCAACACAATGATGCGTACACAAGTTGGTACATACTTTTACATGAACATTTATCTCTACTGTAAAAAGCATAAAACTCTTCCCTCCTCCTATATTTACTTTCTCTATTATGTAGTATATATCGGATAAACCCAAACTGATGCGCAATCATGGTGGTAAATAGTGAACTTCTCATGTTCCCGTCTAAATTTAGCGCTCGAATCATCAAAGCGTTTGTTTGTGGAAGGGTAGGGGATGGCTGGAGTTGACCGTAACGTGCTACGCGAGAGCATTTTTTAACTCTGAAAAACTTATATTATTGTCCAATCTCTATACGTACACGAGTCTGCACTTATCTTTCAAATGTATTATTTATTTCTATAGTAAAAACATTAAATTCTTTTCGCCTCCTACTTTCTCTATTTTGCAGTATATATCGAATAACAATTCCGAAATAAAACTTTGAACTTCTGTCTTTAAAACTCTCGCATTTCATTAGATAGGTTGAAACTACCATCAGTACACGCTTAAATCGACTGAGTAAAATAATAATCAAACGGAGTATATTTTTACTCAATTTTTGACTTCAAACAGCCATTCTCCCGATTGAGTAAAATTTGTTACATTAATCTACAAAAATCGAAGAAGCGAAAAATTCTCAATTTTTGAGCATTGTACAACAGCTCCATTTAGCCTAAATAATATTCAAGAGAGAGAAGTGTTTTTACAAAATCTGCCCGTTTTTGATTAATATAAATGTACTCAATTATGATTATTATTTAAGCTATAGAATTAGCGTTATTACAAAATGTCTTTTTTAATTAATATATCTGTACTCAATTAAGATTATCATTTTAAGATAGAAAAAGGGTGTTTTATAAAAATTTGCTGTTTTTGATTAATATATTGAATTATTCGCTTTCTGCATTTTTTATTATCAGAGCTTTAATCTATGATTATAAGCCCGAGAAAATAAATTTTAAATCAAGGCAAATACCTACATTACATATATCTTAATTCACTATAAAAAGTACTTTTTTAATAAATAGAATATAATTTCACTATAGTCTCTAGTTATAAAACGAATTCACAGTACAGTCAGAATACAGAAATATAATCATGGTTAAACCAGCTCTGAGATTTAATTAAAGCAGCAACCAAATTTATTTACATGAAAAAGGTAAAATAGTACTTACTTGACTGAAGATATCATAACTTCATTTGTTTTACAACAGCGACGAGATTTCTATAATCCAATCATAAGAAACTATGTCCATTAAAACAAAATTTTTACCGAAAGCATCCTCTCCACATTTAGGTTGAATTTATTTCACAACTCAGAATATGAAAAAGATGCATATGGTATTCGGATATAAAATAACATTTTTACCAGCGAATACATCGAGAAGTAATCAGCCTCAGCAAAAGGACTTAGCATTAAGTAAAGTACTTCCAGTATCCTCAGAAATTCTTTTAATTCATATTTTGATAACGACATGTTTGTTCTCCGATGCCGCCGTAAGCCACGATTCCCGTCATGTGACTATGTACCGTTGTCCGTTGAAGAGCGTTGGTCACGTGATAGTAATAGAATATCTTACCAGGCACCTTTTCGTGGGAAAGAGAGAGAATTCTCAAATACACAAGATTTAAGTGAAAATAGATTTATAAAGAATCTAGCGAAATGGGAGCATTGAGGAGTTTATAAATTATTTTCTTTAAGGAGTATTTTCGGAAATTTTTAGCGTAAAAGGATTTAAATCAGCCGATAAGAAATTTCATCAATAAAGGAGTGTTAGTGTTAATCAATAGATTTAAGCGTGTAATAATGCGTTTAAGAGATGCTCAATTAAGATTTTATCAATGAAAATATAGAATATATTTTATTATAATGTAATTGCTGGTTAATCAGCTAATTAGAAAGGATGTGAGAAATGTGTATTACAATGTATTAAAAAGTAAATTAAAGTGATTAATACATCTCTCTAGACACGAGCTAGACATTTTTATCAATTTTCGAAAATTACATTTATGTATATATGCAGGGTTATTCCCTAGAAGACTGACAAACTTGCAGAGATGTAGGGGTTATAGAGACGGTTCAGAATCACATAATCCAGGGTCAGAAACGTCGTCTTCATGCAGCTATTAATAATCGCTTTGGAAGAAGTATTGAAGTCTGCGTTTAATTTCTTAACCAAGTTTCATAAACAATGCGCTTTCCTCAGACAATTTCATAAATGTAACGAAAGAACAATCTTATAAATAAAAATGAAATTCTGTTTGTTTGTGGATTTGATTTGTATACAAATCCACAAAAATGGACCTATCAGCCTGAAATTTTGCACAGATATGTAAAATAATATAGAATAAATCATAGCCCACATTAAAACTTTGAAAGTCCACCCGTTCCCGGAATATAAAAGATTTTTTATGTTCTCCACACAAAAAGCTTTCCGTAATTGTAACCCCTGTAGTGGAAAAAGTGTGAAATAAGCACAGTGGTTGCCATGTGTGGTGATTTTGCCGAATAAAATGTTTTAAATTCTCAAAGTAAAAATAAAAGAATAATATTTTTTTTGTTAGTTTATATTTGTAAGATTATTATTTTTTTATTATAATATCGTGTGCATGGGAAATCAGAGCAGGAATGAAATGTTTTATACGCAAAACAATAAGAATTGAAGATTTCCGAGGTTAATATATAAAATTTTTTAGTTTGGCGAAAAAATAAAATGGCTCAAATGCCGATTTTGAAAAAGTGAGTTCTAGCGGTTTGCACAGTTTTCGGCTTAGCGCAATTTATTGAGAGCTTAAGGAAATAGATTTTTGAAAACATGTGCAAAAGTTTTATTAGAATACAGCGTTAAATTTTAATGATCCGTGAAGAAATAATGCAGTTAGTAAGGGATTTCAAGCGATCTATCTTCAGAATTCTCGCCAATTGAGTACATTGATTTAAGTTGGGGAATTCCGCCAAATAACAGAAAATTGAAATCTTCTCATTTAGTACATCGGAGTAACGATGAATAAAACACGTTATAGTTGATAATTTAAAAAAATTCGGCTGTATGAAGGGATTCCACTTTTCAAATAAATGCGTGCTTTACTTTTTGGCGGTCGAACCATTTCCCATATGATTGCTGCTAAGTCAATGCTTCGAATGATTCCCTGAAAAAACTCTTGCAAAATGGAGTATGTTGACACTTTTTCAAGACTTAGATTTGAAACTGGATTTTATTTGAGACTGGTATATATAATGACACTGGTTATAAATAAAAATGAATGTTGGTACGTGTGTATGAGGTTGAAAAACTCCAGCACCGTTAGACCGATCACCATGAAATTTGGTTCACCTAAGTCTTTTATCATGGAGAAGGTTTTTATGCTACCCGTTTTCCTCTAACTTGCCACTTGGTGCCGCAGCACAACGTCGATTCTATTCCATTTAGCCTTTTGTTATGCGAATATCGTCCAACGAATTTCGATGAAATTTGATACACGCGGATATTAGAACACGGAGAATATTTTTCACTATCCATTTGCTGTAACTTACCGCTAAATAGCGCTACAACGCATCAACTTCTATACCGTTCTACCGATCGGCATAAAATTTTTTATACTTACACATTTAAGCACGAAGAATATGTTCCAACTGTGTTACTTTTGATGTTACTCACCACTAGATGGCACTGCAATGCATTATTATTTTAATTCGCCACTAGATGACGCTGCAGCAGGCCAAATTTTTGACCATTCAAACGGTGGCTATGAAAATCAGTATACATAGCTATTTGAGCAATGAGAATACTTTGGCTTTATCCATTTTGCTATAATTCGCCACATGACGGCGCTGTAGCAAATCATTACTTTAATTAACCAGTAGATGGCCCTGCAGTGTATCTCTTCATGACTGTGCGAATGATCGCTATGAAAATAGGTATACATAGATATTTGAACACGGGGAAGAGTTTGGCGCTATCCATTTTCCTATAACTTGCCACTAGATGTCGCGTCAACACATGAACTTCAGGACTGTCCAGCCGATCGTCTTGAAAATTCGTATACATCGATATCTGAATGAAGAATATTTTCGCCGTATCTGTTTTGCTAAAACTCGCCACTAGATTGCGCTACGCCGAAAGACCTTCTGCACCGTACAAACGATTGCCTTGAAATTCGGTATGCATGATTATTGGACACAATATAACGCGATATCCATTTTGCTATATCTGTTTATTACAATGAATAGTAATCACCACAAATCGTAATATCAAAAATTCCATTCATTCCCGTGCGAAGAACGGGTACTTCAGCTAGTTCTGAAATAAAAATTTTATCAAATGCCATCGGTGAAAGAGGGGTTAGGTTTTGACGGACCATGGTCAAAATTTTTTGTATCACTTCAACATTTCTTCCAAAGTGATTATTAACGGTTACATGAAGACGATTTTCCGACCCCGCATTGCTATGTGACTCTGACCGTCTCTGTATCCGCATACAACCCCTGCAAGTTTGTCAGTCTGGTAGCGAACCACCCTGTATATTTGTGTAGTCTGGGCTAATTTAAAATTTGGCACGGTACCTACAATAAATCTACAGGGCTATGCCATTTTTTTTTAGTGAACGTCGTAGTTTTTTAAATCGGATTTTAAAACGTGAGGCTTAAGCTTAAAATAAATATTTTAGATTTACCGCAAAAATCAATTCTAAGCTCAAATTATTTTAACCATCATTAACCCTGCTGCAAACAAATTACAATCCCTTCTTAATTATCAGGTTAACGTGTACTTCATGCTACTGAAACACCAAAATAAAGTTCAAAATCCTCCCTCCGGAGTTTAAGCAATCGATCAAACTATACATTTTTCCTTTCAATAAAAATATCCAAAAAGGCGAAGATTGTATTCCGCAAGCTATTTATCCCACTCGAGGTTTAGGAAGATTAATGAAACAGGGGAAACGAAGTTGTCCATCAACCTATTAACCCAACAAATTTTATTATGAAGCTAGAAGGAAGGGAGGCGCGTAGGTAACTGAAATGATGTGTGCGTCAGAATATCAATATCTATGTCAGTCAAGATTTGCCTGATTGAATCCATAATTAATATAGATTAGATGTGGGTTAGGCGAGCAGGAAAGAATTATTATACAATGTATCGCGGCTGATGTTTACAGTTTTAAAAGTTATTTTCATAGATGCGGAGAAATTTATCTTTTTGGTTTTAAGAGAAAGAGCTTCCGAATAAGGGGCTTTCAAATGTATGGTTATTATTATAAGATATGCTTAACTTTTTAAGTTATTTAAATACTGTAATGAAAATAACACTATCTACCAAACTCTACAACTAACTAGTTTTATTAAAAATGCAAAGATCACTGCGTAAGTAAAATGATGGCAACATTTATACGTTCGATGTTCTTATGCAAATTCACATGTTAAATGAATATGTAAGTAATGTAAATTACACCCAGTTTTTATAAGATAAGGATTATTATACAAGCTGTGTTATTATACAAGCTGCTATATTATGTGAGCTGTTCGCAAATTTAAAACACATTTTTATAAATGGGAATACTTAGATTTGATGTTAATAAATATATATTAATTACGCAAATTTTGAGGTATGATGTGTGACTATAAATGGCGTTCATAAAAGGTTATTTTATTTTATCACAGTTATACGAACTTTTTTTTCAAAAAATATATGGATAAAGTTACTGTTTCCCTTTCATAATATTTAATTGAAGCAGGAGGTTAAGAAGTTGTATTTCAAGCTTTTCTCGAATATAGAGTAGTAATTCCAGACCTCTATATATTTGAGTTGATGTGGCAGACTTTGCCGTGAAATTTTAGACCAAAACTTCTTTGGTTTATTTACAAAACGAAATACACCAAAGCAAATTACTTCCTTTTAAGACAATTCATCAAAAAACTTGTAGAAATGAATACTTTACCCGCTCGGACCATTGCTTTCGCAACGGGATGAACTGCTTTCTCGTTGGTCTGCTAAAAAATTGCCATATAGATGAGAGATTATCTTCTCTCGAACTTTTTTACTCTGGCGAGTTTTAGTAACGCAGAAGATTATGAAGCATGCAGTTAAAGACGAGAAGAGGTATTTTTTTTAATTATGGAAGAATGTTAACAAAACTTAACGATCATCTGAAAGTGATTGTAAAAAACAAAATTTGACCAAAAGTTTTGTTTACACACTACCCATGGGTTGAAAATTATATGAATTTATTAACCGAACATATAAATTTACTTTTCATAAAGTGGAGAAAGTTGCTAGAAAGGAAAATTCCCTGCTCAAGGTGTACCTGACACGGAAGAAACGTAAGCTTTTCTTCTGACCACCGCCATTTGAATTAACAGCTATAACACAATTGAATGAAATACACGGTGAGTTTTAGAGATTTATTTCTACTGCAATATGAAAATAAATTTTGGACACTTATTTCTGCTATAAAATGCAAATTTCCTGAAAAATGCGTCCGATGTGGGAAGATTCATTTTCCGACAGCATTGTATTTTATTGCGCATTAAGTGGAAGCTCATCTAGGGTTATCTGCCGAAGGAAGGATGCCTTGAGCAGAGAACTTTTACAAGGGATTCTAACGCGCGTTCACGTTACATCTGGAGAAAACCGCCCAGAACTCCAGACTATTAGATCGAGACCATTAGACCCGAACACGAGACCTTCAAACTTCAGCCATCTACCATGTTCAGTGTCTTTATGCACTTCTCCACTGTCGATCTTTTCCCTGAGGATACGTGTTAGATTATATCTTTGAGACTAAAAGGAGCAATTCTCATCTTATGATAAAACTATGTGTGAGGTCATACTTAGAAAATTGTGATGATTTTATAAAATCATCTACAATTAAAACTTTATAAATAGCGTTAAATTATTTTAATATCGCCCAAAAAAACTGCTCCTTGTGAATAAGCGAGTTATTATTATTATTTTTTTACCATAGCTGTTTCACTTATGGATATGTTATTTTTGGATAGGATTAAATGCATAATTCTGTTTATTTGATTTTCTTTATGAGACTTTGGCGTTAAAACTAATCTACTATTATTCAGTCTAAGATAATTTAGTTTAATCTTCAGAGATCATTCGAGCCTATAGCATTGGCTAAATTTTATGCCTTTGACTGTTGTTCTGAATTTGTCATAAGTCATCACTTGATTAAAATAGCTCTAAAAATACAAGTATATCTTAACGATCAAGGAATCCCATAAAATAATTTTTTATCTTTAATTTTAGACAGATAATTAATTAATGAAACTATTAACCAAATATATTTTAGTAAAAGTAAATAAAAAAATAAATAAACAATTTGTGTGTATGGGAAAGAGAGAGATGCGTGTAATTAAGTGAACTCCAAACAAATAAATATTCATTTCCGTCCTAATTTATCCACAGTAAGGAATGCATTTGGTTTACCAGGTCTAAAACTAATTGTCATAGTAAGCATCATGTAGGGTGGATAGAAAATTTGTAAACTTATTTATATATATGAGAGTATAGTATTTCTAGTATTTCATTTACGAAGTGAAATCGAATCTGTGCGTAGAAAAACTATTAGCCGTGTAATTTCTATAATAAAGCCAAAAAGAAAGTCGAACTACAAAGAAGTATAAAGTTCGCAAGATTCAGATGAAATTAATATCTACATCAATTCAGAGTTTTTTATACGATATATGCCAGTACAATTATAGTTCTGGATTTAATAAGCATTAAACGCTACATGAAAGTAAGGTTTCATATCCAAGTTATACAAAGAATGTAATTTTTTTTATTATCAATATTATTTTTTTAATTTATGTAGCAGAGTATCATTCAAATTCACCTCAGTACAATAAAACTATTTGGTTCAAAGAGATAAAATGAGAACAAAATTTCATAAGTAACAAAAATTCATAAGTAATTCTGTAAGAATGGTAACTGGAAAAAAAAGATAAACATTTCTGCATAAATTATATTTAATTTACCAAACACTCTATACATCTTAAAAAAGAAAATAGTTAAATTTTCAAAAAATGTGAAACATTAAAATAAAGTGATGGAATGTTTTACTGCAATTTTCCCCTGACAACTATGTTAATATGTCCATTTTTTATTTATGTTACATATATTTTAGGATTAAAGTTGTATTAAATTTTGCTACATTTCAAAAGATAGCTTTAATACACGGGAAAGCAGCGTTCATGTAATACTTAATTTAATATAGGCATGTTTGCCAAAAGTTTTAGACAGCCGTCAGTAGCAGAAAACTAAATCTTTGATACAAGATTAGAATCTGCTAGTAGCAGTCGCTGTCAAATTTTCCACTTAGTCACATCACATGATTCAAAAATATAATGAAATTTTCAATAATTTCATCTCTGGAATTAATTATTTATTATTTATTATCCTTAATGTTAATATAAGAGAATGTCGTCAGGACTGGATCTTTGTCTGCGTCTATCCTTTGTACTTTTTTAGTTTTAACTCTAGCGAAAGCAATCTAAGATTGCAAGAAACTTTATTAGTGACAGAGAACTTTTCCTAAGATGTTACAGATTGATTGGGTAAAAGCATACATGTGTTTGCACATTCTGGCTTGCAATTTATGAAACATTTTTTTTTCAGGAATAATAAATGAGTGTACTGTACATAAAGTAAAGCGAAAACTTGCAATCCTGAAGGCAAGCATAGTGAATGTGGTGCATGATTCCTGCTTGATAACAAATCAAAGGTTATCGTGTATCATGTTTAGTTGGTACGAACCAGTGGCGTATATAAGTTTCCATTACGGGGAGGGGGAAGTGATTCTGTAATTTATATCTTATTTTTACAGCAGTTAATTTAAATGATTTAAAATATCTGTTTTTTTAATAGTTGCTTTACATTTTCGTATCCGCCACCCCTACTTAAATACGCCACGTGTACGAACAGATACACATGTTGAACACATTAGAACACACATCGAAAGCACTTAGCAGCGACCCCGAAGAAGTCTACCATGAAAAATCCAGCTTAAAAAAGACTGAGAAAAATCTTAGTCTTTGAATGACGATTAAGAGTTCTGCTTCATCTGCTTAAGAGCAATACCTCTTTGGTTAGACTTCAACAATTCCACTGCAAAATGGAATGCAAAGACGACGTGCACTTGAAGTGTACCAATAAAACAACTATTTATAACTTTTCTTACGAACCACAGTTCGGAATATTGTGCCAATCACCATTCTTTTTTAATATTCTTTGTCACTTTTGCTTTCTAAATGGAATAGAAAAAAATGAAATGCCACGAATTTTGTTTTCATTTTATTGTATTCATTTTTCTGGAACAATTTTTTAATACTTTCTGTATGTAATTTGCTGTTCAACAATGCCCAATCTAAATAGAAAAGATCGACGTTAACAGCATTTTTTTCAAATTTTTAAATTCTTCATTTTCATTTTTCACTCTATCAATTATCAACTTGTTGCGAATATGTTTATTTTTTTCCAAGAAATTTTGTAAGATGTGCTCAGGTGGCCAAAATTAATCCTTAAAGAAAAACTATAAGAAGTCAAAAGTATGGGACCATGAGAACATCCCCTTTATTTATTTAATCATGGAATTAATTTACCTTACGGATATGAAATCTATTCTCCAGCCTTTCAAGAGATTAAATCAGGGCCCAACAGAACATCAAAAACGTTGCTAGGAATTGAAAATAGGCAAATAGTAAGATATTAAAAGAACTGGCATCATGATAGTTGTATGGTGTCCGCTGAAAAACGATGAAGAAATCAAAATTTTAATTTAATACTCTCACACATTTCTTAGTTTCTTCTAATCTCACACATTTCTTAGTTTATGAAGTCAATATTTGATTGTCTTCAAAGAAATACCCGATTGTTTAGTTATTTCACTAGTACATCACCAAGTTAGTTTTCTTAAAGAGTAATAACATTAGTCAACACCAAAAATGTTTTCGGCTCATCCATAGTTATTTCCGAGATATTTTGTCTCGCTAAACACTAAAATCACCATAAAAGTTGAGATTAGCTCTGGTTTTCAAGATAAAGTACCAATTTGGATAATTAACTCTCACCATGGCTGGTTTGATGGCTACTGTGAATCATACATTATCCTTGTGTTCCATCAGCCATTCGACCACTTTCTCACTCGGCAAATCTGCCAATTTATAAACCACCTCCAAATTATGCGATTGATAAGGACAATGCTGAAGAAATCACTAGATCTGGGACTTCCTATGATCCAGATTTTGAGGCACACGATTTGAGTAAGTCCCACAGTTTAAATCATACAAAATGCACTTATCTCGTAGGAGATATTGACTAGCCAAAGGAAAAAGGATTCAGTCTTTCTGGCATCAAGACTGAAGCAATCGCATCTACTTCAACTGGAAGTCGAGATAGCAGCCTACAGGACTCGTCACAAGAATCTTCATTTCTTTGAGAAGAAAGAATATTCGGTTGCTAGTATTGATGTCAAAAGTTTGATGTATTCTCTGAATATATCTCATGATTTAACGGGGATTGTTTGTAGACTCTTTCAAACTTCATTGGACATCAGTTCACATGAAGGAAACTTACAGGAATGTGAAGGAGACGTGCATGATTGACTTCTAGAGTCAATTATACACGGCGATCACAAATGACAGATCCATTGGCAGTTAAAAGGTATTGCTGTACTTCTGGGAATGAAGTGAAGCTATACTAAGTAATGTTGTTTTCTATGCTAATGGGATTCTCACTACATAAAATATAAATGGCTTTCAAGAAATCAGAATTCTGGAGAGAGAAATGTTGAAAATGAGCTTCTAGTAAATCCAAATAACATCCTGATTCTGCTTCCATCCCAGAGTAATAAGATGGGAATAATGTAGAACTTTGATGATTCTTTAACCTTTTCTAACCGGCTCATTCATGAGAATTTTCGTCTCAGAAAACGACAGAACTTTTGAAATTCTATCCCCATACTTTTAAATATATGAGTATACCTTGTGTTTGTTGGACACGTGAGCGAAGAGAGAAAGGAAACTTCTCCCCCTCCGTAAACAAAAGGTTACTCAAGGAGAGGAGAATTTCACAAAAAGACACCTGTTTCGAAGTACAGAAATGGGGAGGGAAGAACTGATGGGGCAACTATATTCCCGGGTGTCTGCTTGTATTCGAAATCATTTCATGGAATAACTGTCGTCCCAGCCGGATTCTAAAGGTTAAGAACTTGAAGAACTTGTAGATTCCATGAACAAGTATTTAGTTGTTTCTCAATACCTCAGAGCGAAATTGCAAAGGTTAAAAATGGTGTCTCTGTGAACCTTCAAATATGCACAATTATAAAGAAGATTGCTTTAGATAAAATTTTGGAGAAGTCAGCCTAGGAAGCCTTTAAAGGTGTTTTACGAGAATTTCTAGGCAACACAAAAGACGAAAACTACCAACAATTGGTGCAAAAACTCCTATAAAAGCTTTTTTGATATTGTATTTAATATGCGTCTGAAACTTCAGTTTCCTCTACTTCCATCTTGTATTTTTTCCCCTAAAAACTGTGGAGCTGTAAGTGATGAACATGCTGAAAGGTTTCATCGAGATATCTGTACAAAGGAAAGCAGATATCAAAATCTTGTGAATATGGAGCAAGGTTCAACAATATGATGCAATTTTCAATCTATGACTTCATGTTTTTGACTGCTGTGAAAGAAATCTTGCGTAGTTTTATTTAAGTTAGTCTAGTTAGATTACTAACGGAATTATACTGAAACTTACAACGACATTGAATAAAAAATCTTTACGAAGAATTAATACGGAGTATCGTAACTCTACGTAATAAAGAATGATCCGTCCAGCAATGTGATATGAAAATTTAACTCATACGGAGAGGCTCAGACGTTGGTGTCACCGATTTTAATGAAATGTTGATAGGTTATAGGGTACCCATGGTATAGTAAAATGCAAAAAAATTAGCTGCCAACTCTCGTATATTTTCGAGAAAATTACATTTAAACATCTGATACATTGTTATATACGTGTTATTTGGCATTTGTTTGCCGACGCGGTGGCGTCATGGTTTCGCGCTGCGTTTCTGTTGGAAGTTTGCGGGTTCGTATCCCGCTCACTCCGCTTTTTTTCCCCTTAAAAATCCACACAAAATGATTATGTAAAAAAATTAATATGATTTATTCTGTAAAACTGGAGTTATAAATTTGATTGCTGTGCATATATATTTGATACAAATACTTCTAGACGGAAGTCCTAGCGAGGGTTTCTTAAAAATGGGCTTGCTTCTGTCCGTATTTTGTATGTTATTAAGGCAATATTAAATGAAAAGATTAAAAATTCCTAGAGTAATGTTTCGAAAGCATTCAAAAATTAAAAAAAGAAATTATTATTTAACTTATAAATAAAATCCTTGCATTTTCTATCTTTATATAATGCAGCCTGGTTTGGACTAGAAAAACCCCCCCCCCCATCGATCTAAAGCTGTTGTGTACTATACATTCATACGTGTGTGGTTTATAGCTTCATTCTGCATCTTGGATAAAAACATTTTTTAGCTGCAGTTTTCAGGCGAATATAATTTCTGATTTGCGCGAAGACTTTTTATTAAGCTATGTGATAAAAACGTGACAGACGATTTTTCGAAGGCCGTTACTATGGAAACTCTATCGAAAAGTGATGATTAGCATTGAAGATACTTTAAATTCTTTAAGCGAACGGAAGCGAGTCCATTTTTAAGAAACCCTCGCTAGCACTTCAGTCTAGAAGTATTAGTATCAAATATTTATGCAGAACAATCAAATTTATAGCTCCAGTTTTACAGAATAAATCATATGAATTTTCTTACATAATCGTTTTATGTGGGTTTTTAAGGGGAAAAAAAAGCGGAATGAGCGGGATACGAACCCGCAAACTTCCAACAGAAACGCAGCGCGAAACCATAACGCCACCGCGCCGGCAAACAAAATGCCAAATAACACGTATATAATCATGTATCAGATGTTTAAATGGAATTTTCTCGAAAATACACGAGAGTTGGCAGCTAATATTTTGGCATTTTACTATACCATGGGTACCCTATAACCTATCAACATTTCATCAAAATCGGTGACCCCAACGTCTGAGCCTCTCCTTGTCAGTTACTACATCTAGCTGTTGCCATTTGCTGCGCGTACATTTTGGTACGGCATACGTTAGTGTATTATATAAATAGATGGTCGTTTAATTTCGAACAACCTTTATTTAAATGCCAAAACGCCGATTTCCAACATTAAAAAAGAATAAGTTTTTAGATGGTTGTTATAGATAGAATTGGTTAAGTAAACATTCGACTATGATTTTCCAGCTCTTTAGAAAACACATTACGAAAGGAGAATCTGTCGCAGAGAGGTTAGCTACCCTCGTGAAATTTATTCCGATTATTACGACATCGAGGTTCAATTTTAATTAACAACCGAGGGTTAAAAACAGGGATCCGTAACTTAACGTAATGCGCGTTATAACCAATTCGTTATTCGTTACAAATCATAACGTTATTCACAAGCCGAATAACGTTATTCATACCGTAACTTTCAAATCGTTCTTCACGAAATAACGTTATAATCTATAACGTTAATGATTTGAGAAATCAGTATTCGGTTACTTGACCCAAGAGTTCTCGGGGAATAACGTTATATTTAATAACGATATTCAACGTACACTTAATAGAACGTTATTCTTTTCTGTGCTATACATAATAACTCCAAGAACAGTAACAGAATGCATTCGGTTAATCATGTTAACCGTTTAGTTTATAACGTTAAACTCACATAACTATTTGATAACGATACAGTATGAATTAGTTAGAATATAACCTTTCGTTCAATAACAATTTAAATACGGTATGAGACCATAACGTTAAAGGAACAGAACGACATCTTCATACCGTTATAACGCAATAACGAAATGCCATTCATATTGACACAATCCGTTACAAAATATAACAAATTGGTCCAATATATTTAAATACGGTATAAGATCTAACCGTTCGAGTAACCTGAAAATTTTGATCCGAATCATCGGCTTTTCGGACTGAGAGGAGGGTGAATGAAAGGTAAAAGTATTGAGTGGGTTCACCACCCGGACTCGTGTTCCGTACATAAAACACAGGATACATGCAAGGACTGATTTTCAGCATGGCATTCGGGGCAATTGCCTGGGCCCCCAACAATAAGGGGCTCTCCCAAATAAGCCTTTAACTTGCACATTTTGAATTTAATTTAAAATGAACAGGGTAGATACTAACAGTGGCGGATTCAGAAAAAATTCTGGAAGTGGCACAAAACATTTGGCTCATATTTCTGGTAAATAAATTCACTTGAATTTAAAAACGAAGTCAATATTCTACACTGTAATTTTCAGGTGGTACGTGTTCCTGTGTCCCTCCCCCCACTCTGGATCGCTGACAATGTATATTGAAGAGGATTTTTTTCATTTTTTTTTAAAGCTGCTACTTCAGCTAGATTATTTTATAGAAGTATTGGGGGTCAAAGATAATTTTTCGTACTGTGATTGTATTACCTTTTATTTTTTAATAAAAAGATAACCTTTTGTGGACACAGTCAGTTTCAGCATGTCACTTTTTTACAATATTAAAAAAAATTGTTTAAAGTGTGAATGTCCAGCGTTTTGTCTTATTCTGCGGCTGTCAATCTAACAGTGTTGAGTTTTGGTCGCTTTTATCCAGTTACAGCGTGAATACGCGTTATAACCCTTTAAAATGTCCTTCGACCAAGGCACCTTCTCTCTTTGGCAGATAGCCCTTGCGTAGCTTCGCCACAATACAATACAACAGAATTCGATGCAGGGTGGTTTGCCCGTTTCAAGTCTGGTGACAATAGCTTGGAAGATAAGCCAGGACGAGGTCGACCATCGGATTTTGACGACCAGGCACTTTTGACAGAATGGAAGGGAGCGAAAGCTGGGACTGTTCCGGCCGATGGGGAAAGGGAAAAACGCCTGATAATTATGCACCGACCTAATAATTTTAAAAGTTAAAATAATTAGTAGTGGTTCTTTCTTTACTTTAAAGAAATGTAAAAAAGTGACATACCGATGTTGACACCGCCCCTGGAAAGGTTAAATTGTAGGTCTATTTAAAAAAATTTTTTTTAAGGAAGTGTGAGTTAAGGGCTTACAGAGATAAGAGATACGTAGCTAGGGGTACGTATCCTCCTAACACCGAAATTTTTAGATCAGTCAGTGTTAGCATTCGATGCAGGTATGTGAGTATGTGTATATCGTATGTGAGTATTTTGCTGAGGCAAATCTTAAAGACGGGTATCTGCTTAGCGGGGGGCGTTGCCTTGGGCGAGGTCTTTTTCAGAAATTCGAAGCATATTCGCGTAACATCTGGCAAAAATCTCCCAAAACCTCAGACCGTTAGATAGACGCAGTTGCGTGGTCTGGATTTTAATACTTTAGCAATCCACCATACTCAATGTTTTATTCATTTGGCACGATGCAACCTCATAAGCATTTAGATTTTTATGCCTTGCGAAAATTACATTTATTTATACACAACTCTAATGCATAGCTCCTTCGAAAGAAACTACTCTCTGCACTGTCGCAAGATAGTTGAAAGAAATCCGGAATCACTGATCTAGTGCTATCAGGATTGTTAATATATTTAGACATACAGTTTTACGTGTTATGTAACATCATATGTAACATCATTGATCTCATGAACTCCAATTATGTACCAATCATCCATTACTTTTATGTTTTTTCTTGTTTTTTTTGCATACCATTTCTTTTTTGAAGAAAGGGGGGGGAAATGATGTTGAGTGCGGAGATAGTACTTTCTTAATGTGCATGCAAATTATGTCTTCCCTCCCCCTCCCCTTGAAGGAAGTCTGCGTACGCTACAGTGGCGCGTGGATGTACCCATACATTACATTAGCCATACTGCTCAAAAGGGTTATAATTAAAGGTCCAATAAAAAATAAAATGGTGCAAAACTATGAAACTGCTACGATAAAAAAAATATATTGCTATTACGCAAATGTGATGACTGATTTTCTGAATACTATTGGGTTGGCAGCAAAGTAACTGCGTTTTCTTGTATAAAATTCAAGCAAATAAGTTTTCAACAAGTTTTTAATTACAGGTAAGCTGTGCCTGAACATACGATTCATATTTGTTACATTTTAAAGTAAGAATTTCACTGGCAGTATTATTTTTCGTCCATAAAAGATGGCCACCCTCCCCCTTTTTTCGCTTCTATCCTCCTTAGAGGACAATATTAAAAATGTCCTGAAATTAATTTTTAGGTATTCGTGACTGCTGTATTTTACAGAAAGAATTTCACGGATATCTCTATTTTTATTTGAGATCACGCGGGATAGGTAAAAAGAACTTTTTGGCCCCTTACCCCCCCTAAGATTACGAATTTTGGAAAATGCTCTCTGATCTAGCACCTATGTTGAAGAACTCACGTACGTGCCAAATTTCGCATAATTAACTTCAGTAGTTTTGGCCAGGCGAAATATTGACATACGGAAAAACGCAATTACTTTGTTGCCAACCCAATATTTTGTCATTTCTCTCATGTGTCAATGATCCTCATCTTTAAGTCTATCGCATTTTTACTTTCCGAACATATATGGAAAGTATTGTAATCATGAAAATATTCGACTTTTTAAGATTTTCATGTATTTACACGTTTTCGGGCATTAATTCATTTAGTATTTTGTTTTTGCGGTGATGGATTTCTGTACGTAAGCAAACACGATAGCTCTTAAATAGTGCATTTGATTGAGCTGAAATTTTGTATATATATTATAGACCACCCATACTGATTTTCGCGTGTACAAGATGTGTAGTTTTTTACAAGGCTGCAAAAAGAATTTAATACATTGGGCGGGAGTTCCTGAAAGTGCGCTAGCGTCTATTGAGTATTTCAGTATTTTGTGTTATGGCAAGCCTACACGAAGGGCATCTACCCACGGGAGAGGGAGACTTGGGCGGGCCTTGAGGAGGGGACCTTTTTAAGGGGTTCTAACACGTATTTACGTTGTATCTGCATGCACATATAACCGCCTGAATCTCTACATCGTTTGATCGACAGCCACGCAGTATGCCCCAACGCGGGACCAGTACACTTTGGCTGTCTACCATACTCATTGTTTTAACGTTAGTTCTAAACGGTGTATTTTATTAAGCGAAAATTAAGTGTATGTATATTGTAGATCTCAGGCACATGACCGGCAAATATTTTGGTGTGTGCACAGCTTATAGTTTGTTAACAGGGTTGCAAAACAGGATTCTTATACATTATTATGGTCTATAGACACAAATAATTTAAGACGTACTAGTGTCTAAATGGTGCATTCGTATAAGTTCAAATTCAGTATGCATATTGTAGGTCTCCGTTTTACGATCGACGACCAATCACGAGTCCATTTCGACGAGTTTTTCCTGTCTATACATACGTTTGTACATATGCAACTCACATATCTCAAAACTATTGGTTCTAGAGTGTTAAAATTTTATATTTAGGATTGCTGTAACATCTAGTTGTGCACCTCCCGTTTTGGCTCCAGTCGCCTGGATAGTTTATTTACAGGGCCAAAGTAAAGTTTTCCCACGCTAAACTTCTCGCTAATCTTCAAATTTTATTAAAACACTAGCTGCTTACCCGTTCTCCGCACGGTAGGAGACGAATATTTTCCTTACACACATATAATTAGAATTAAACCCAATGATAGGAATCTTTAATAGTGAAAAATTGCTGGAATTCTGACGAAAAGCTGACTCCATGAGTGGAAATTTGAGACGATTGCAACATGATGACACAAAAACTACGTCATTGTCACTGGCGATCAGAAAAGTAAGAACTTTCGGTATGCAGACGAAACTTTTCTCTTTCGAAAAATGCCTTAGTTCTAATGCATATAATTCTCTTTATTTAGGTTTAATTTATAGCATTCATACATACCATATGAATAACATTACATGATCTTGAATACTACTTTTTCTTATCTTGCATTTCGTAAAGCGTAGACAATGCATTAGCACAGTTATGTTGCAGATGACTTTGAAGTTGAAAAATTAAATTTAAACCTTATTAAATTTTACCTAAATTTAAAAAAACCTACTCGAAACAATCGATGCACATTGTACGTTCAGAAACCAAAATACATCCTGTTTCCGTGAAGATCTTGTCGCTTTCGTAAATGAAAACATTTGTAACGTAACTTAAGTGGAAAAGCTTATTACCCTTACTGAACTCTTCATACAGTAGCACACTTGTTACATAAAACTAACGTTGATCTCACAGCCAATTCACACTAAATAAATAACTAATTTCATATTTTATTTTTAACATAGATTAATTGCATAGTGTCAAATTCAATATTAAACAAAATCTGAAGTCGTTTCTAGAGCTCTTGGTCTTGTAACTGGAGTAACTGGAATATATATGAAAAAATAAATAGAACTTTAACATATAAGTAATTTATATGAAATATTCTAAGCACATTGGATCCCGTTATTCGGAAAGATTCCACAAACGCCATGGGAAGAAAGAGCAATTAATTTCATATTATATTTTGTATTCCTTGCAAGCGCCTTTGTTATGTACATGATTGCAATATCATTCTCGTACACGATGCTTATCCTATAGTCTCTGGTGATTTATTTTGGATTTTCATTTCATATTCCTGACTTTTCATACTTTCGAAATTTTGGTGCTTTGCGCATGTGAATAATCGATTATCATTTCGCATTACGGCTGCCAATTAAATAGTTTTCATATCGCTTCTTCCACGTTAACAACGTTAATCTGCCTTTTTCTTGTTTAAAAAAAAAAAAAAAAACAACGCCTACAAAGTTTCATTGCTTCAATTTATACACACAGAGGGGTTAGGCAAATACGCACCCGACAAAATCGCTTCCTTATGTCCGCCGAAGCAGCACATACGTTAGCGTGTAATGTGCTTCTCTGCATAATCTGACAGCAAAACAGAAGACAGTGACGTTAAATTAAAATGACGTGAAAATGACGTCACACGCGAAGGAAATAAAATGAAAAAAAATTCAGAATTGCCTGAAAAAACTTCGGCTATTTTTAATGCGCAAATATGTTAAAATTCTATTTGTTTCATATTTAATGCGTTTCCACTTCTTTGGGTCTTAAGAGCTGTAGAAATGAGTGGTTTCACTTAATTATTAAATTGAACAACTTAAGTGGCAACAATGGATTCCGTTGCTACGGAAACTGTAGCAGTGTTAAAAATAGAATATGATATGATTTATTTATGTTTACTTTGCTAGAACTGCCATTTTGGCGTAATTAACGTCGGCAGTCGATGGCAAATAGCCAATATGAATCGCACATTAAACTTGACAATAAATGCAATAATTTAAAGGTATTACCAGCTAGTCATACTGGGTTTAAAAAATATTCGCATTCATCTCAAACAGCATTCGTATTTACAAAGACTTCCTATTTTATTACACCTTGTTTGGCGGGATTAAAAAATATTGTCTATTCATACGCTCGTAACACCAACTCAAATCAATCAGGGCATAGAATTAGCAATACAAATGAAAAAATTTAATTTTCTGAAATTTGGCGGGGTTTCCCTAACTTAAATCAATTTATTTAACTTGATGAAAATTCTGAAGATAGATCATTTAAAATCGCCTTAATAACTGCATTATTTCTGAACAGAAAATTAAAATTTCAGGCTAAATTCTAGTAAAAGCTACACTTGTTTTTAAAAATACTATTTCTTTACGCTCTCAGTAAATTGCGCCAAGCCCTAAAACTGTGCAAACCGCTGCAAACTATTTTCTCAAAATCGGCATTTAAGCCATTTTATTTGTCGCCAAATTATAAAGTTATACACTTTAGTCTCGGAAATTTACAAATCCTTTTTCTTTTGCGTATGAAAAATATTGAATTTCCTGGTCTGATTTCCCACGCAGACGATATTTTAATTAAAAAATAACCTAGCAAATATTCGAAACAGAAAAAAATTATTATTCCTTTATTTTTAATGCAAGAGTGTAAATCATTTAATAAATTCGCCAAACATGGCAACCTCGATGCTTATTTCTCCCTTTTTTGACTACAGGGGTTACAATCGCGGAATTGCGGAGAGCAAAAATTGGCGATTTTGACGGGTTTTTTTATCAATTAATATCTCCTAAACTAATTCGAATTTTGAAATTTAATTCAGCGGAAGACCTTCCTCGGAATTTTTCGAATCCGGGGACACCTCGATCGAAATTCAACTCCCAGCCGTTTCGGAGGAGATGATGTTACAGACAGACGCGCACAGATTTTAATAGTATAGACTAGCTGCGTGCCCGTTCTTCGCACGGTAGGAAACGAATATTTTACTAAAATCTAATCGTAACTATCTATGCAAAAGCAAAATGTCAAAAAGTTCAAGTAGTCCTTTTGTTGAAACTACCGTGGAATATATTACGCAACGTAGGATTATGGTTTAGTTAGTTATAAGACGATCGTTGAAAAATAATGAATATAACACTTTTAATTTCACGAAATAGTTATTAACGTGGTATACTGTTCTTTAATACATATTATCCAAACAAATATACTATTACTACCAAAGATAAAAATGAGAATACTATCTATTACTTATATTAATATTACCTATCTTCGTTTCTCAGTCTTTAATACTCAATTTAAAGAAACAGATTAGATATTTTAAACCAATGATGCCTTTCTACTTTTTGGTGATTCTGTGAAATTTATGCATTGCCATTAAAACAGATCTCCATATATTTTTAAGCATAATTCTTGTCTGATTGCGATATTTAGCACAGCAAAATATTTCATCTCGCAGTGGTGGAAAACATCCAAGCTGTACCAATTTAAATATTATTTAAATCCACCATGGTTCAGACTCGTGAAAACATCAAACTGTGTAATCTCGAGGAACTATTTGGAATCGCTCAAATTGCGAATAGGGCGTTAAATTGTCTTGCAGAGTTTACGAATTTCAGACAACTTTTAATTTATGACGTCACGTTCTGACCAGGGTAGTCGAATTTAGTCATTTCGCGCAGTAGTTTTCAAACGGAGTAATATTGAAACATACGACGTTGAAAAACTCTCGCTTGCAACAGAACTTTCTTAAAGTTAATTTGAGAGATATTGGGGTTATTCCTAGCTAATCGGTAGTTCAAATATTTTCCGTATCCATATTGCCAGGGCTCGTTTATCGGCAGGGCAACCGGGGCATTTGCCCTGGGGCCACCAATTTCAAGGGCCCAAAAATGTTGTATTTTTCAACAAATTTATGTTTGATAAAAAGTTTCATTTATTAAAAAATTTATATTCTTTAAAAAAATTTACTTAAAAATCACTCGACATTATCCTGCAAATGTACATTTAAAAATTTCTGTTTATGCAAGCATGCACTGTAATATCTGGTGACATTTAACATTAACCTTACCGTGAATGAAACTGGGTTGCTTTAACTCCCTATTAATTTCAGCTAGGCAATGATAACTCGTCTATACAAATATTGATATGCAGAAGTGACAGTATTTTGAAGTCCCCCTATAATGTTAGGCAAGTTTTGCATTTCCTTTCATAAATACATGCTATTTATGTATACAAAAATCCTTTAATATTTATCGCTATGTACGTATTTATATTTAGTGTTTAAACAAACAGTATATTTAAGTAGCTATATGTATCTAAAATAACTTAGATGCATAATACTGTTTTCGTGCAATTTCCGTAAAATATATATGGTCCGGTGCAAAGGCCCAAAAATCTGTGTTTGCCCGGGGCCCAATATTCTGATGATCGGGCCCTGCATATTGCTAATGATGTAACTTTTCTGCATGAGCTTGTTAAGTTGCTAAAATTTAACAAAAAAAGAGTATATCTGATATAGATAATATACCGCCAAAAGTCGTTCAAATTTGGCGACATTTTGCACGATTTTTGGGAATACATACAACGACCGTCGTCAAACCGATAGCGAATACTATGAATTAGGTTAATTAGTATTTTGCATCTTGTCCCGACATTTGAATTTCCCACGATTTAAAAAAGTGCAAGATTCCTTTCGTTATTATGGTTTCTGAAAAATCACAAAGCTCAAAAATCGCTAAGGGTAACACGCGCATTAAACAAAATACTTTGAATTTTTATAATAATAATTTTTGCGTCAAAACCTTTTAATGTAATTAGATTTCTAACTCATTTTCATGAGGTCAAAATGATGTCATTCTCAGTTGCGATATCTAACATGAATTAGTGAAAGAAGAAAAAGAAAGAAAAAACAGGTTATTTTATTTTCTACAAAATCTAATAATCTGGGTGGAAGTTTATTATTTCGCTCGTGGTGTAATTTTTTGTCAAAACTTGTTAACCAGGATTTTTAATGCATTTTTACAGTGACATAAAAATGACGTCAGTCTCACTTGAATTATTGAAAGTAATAAATAGATAAATCTAACTTTGTTAACTATGCTCACGAATGTGCTGAAATCGGTTATTTGAGTAGCTTTCTACCCTACTTGCGAAAAATCGTAAAAAGTTAGAGAACCCGAACGAACAAACAAACAAACATACTTTCACATTTATGTAATAGATTGCATGAAAACTTCGATTATTTTTAAAGAAGCGCAGATATGTTAATGTTCTATTTTTTTCATATTTTATGCCTCTTCATTTTTCGAGTTTTAAGAGTTGCAGATATTAACGATTTCACTTATTGTTATATTTAACCACTTAAGTGGCAACAATGGATTCCGTTACTACGGAAACTGTAGCAATCTTTAAAATAGAACATGAAATGAATTATTCATGTTTACTTTGCTAGAACTGCCATATTGGCGTAATTAACGCCACAAATTGATGGTAAATAGCTAAAATGAATCACAAATTAAACTTAACAACAAATTCAAAAATTTACTTTCAATCCTTACAATACCCACAATTTTTACAGGGCTGAAAAACTATTCTTATTCACCTCCAAAAGCAAAGAAAAAAGAAAAGAATTCCGATTTTATTACACCTTGTTTGGTGGGATTAAAAAAAAATATCCAAGCATACGCTCATAATATCGACTCATTCCACTCGTTTAATGTAATTAGCAGCACAAACGCGAGAACACACTCTATTAAACACAGCGTTACACTATGTTTGAATATTTATCGCCAGCTTTGCTAAGAAAGGTAAAGTAGGAATCAACATACATTTTAATTTGTAAAGCAAAAAATTTATTAGACAGTATTAGTTATATGCCATTCAACAGTTACCAGAAAAAGAAATTTCCGTAGCACTGCTTTAACGAATAAGAATCAATGATTTTTTACACATTCGATCGCCAAAGTGCCAACATGCACCATTTTGCGAGATTATATTCAAGGAATCATTCGAAGCATTGAAATAACGGCAACCAAAATGGGAAATAGTAATCTATCACTCATATGGTTTGATCGTCAAAGTACAACAGGCATTTACTTGAAAAGGAGCAGTATTTTAAATTATTAACTATGTCTCAATGTATTTTATTCATCGTTAACTATGATGTACAAAATGCGAGAATTTCAATTACCTTAAATTTGGCGGAATTTCCCCTCACTTTAATCAATTTACTTAATTTGGTGAAAATTCTCAAGTTAGATCGTTTAAATTCGCCTTAATAACTGCATTATTTCTGCACTAATCATTGCTAAATTAAAAAAAATTAAAGATTAATAAAACCTACACTTGTTTTTAAAAATACTATTTCGCTACGCTCTCAGTAAATTGCGCCAAGCTTAAAACTGAGCAAATCGGTAGAACCTACTACTTTCTCAAAATCGCCAAATCAGCCTTTTTTTTTCCCTCCAAACTAAAAAATATACATATTAGTCTCGGAAATCTCCCAATCTCTTATTCTTTTACACACAAAAAACATTGAATTCCTGCTCTGATTTCAGATGCACGCAATACTTTAATTAAAAATAACTTTGTAAATAATCTTAACAGAAAAAAAATCATTATTTTTTTATTTTTACTGCAGGAGTCTAAATAATTTAATAAAATAGCCAAACATGGCAACCTCGATGCTTATTTCTCACATTTTTGACTGCAGGGGTTACAATTGCGGAATTACAGAGATCAAAAATTAGCGTTTTTGACGGGTTTTTTATCAATATCTTCTAAAATAATTCGAATTTCAAATTTAAATTAGCGGAAGACCTTCCTCGGAATTTTTCGAATCTGTGGACACCTCGATCGAAACTCAACTCCCAGCCGTTTCGGAGGAGATGATGTTACACACAGACAGACAGACACGTACAGATTTTAATAGTATAGAAGAAGATCATACAAAATACTATAAATATCTTGAGATAAGATTGGATTTATAAAACACACATATATTTTTAGATGCCAGCCATTTACAAGGCAACCAACAACCATCAGGTCCTTTTATATAAATAATAATTCAATCTTTAGAATCCCTGCACGGCCTTATTTCAAATTCCAGGACATGTTCTTTCAACAGCTCGCTCATCTATTAAAACAACGGGTACGTTTATAAACTTATCCAATCTTTACTGCCACCCAAAAAATTTTTCATACATTACGGTCTATGGGCAGAAATTCATTATAAGGTATTTAAAAAGTATTAGGCTATTTCAAACGAATAAAAGTGATATATGGGTTTAAGGATCACAAAATGAATCTCTCCACCGAAAGTAGTGTCTCTATTTATAGTTCTTCTACAGGAACACTCAAAAAATTCCAACACATTAAGGTCAAATGGCAGGTTTAGAGACATTCAGCCTTTTCAAGCACAATACCATCCTAGCATGCAGTTAGATTATGGTGCAACGACGGTCACGTGCCTCCCTCAAAAATTACGCCAAAAGTCGCCAAGATTGGCGAATTTTGGTGTACATTTGTATGTATTTAATCCTCATATCTCAAAAATTATTGGTCGTAGATTGCTGAAATTTCATATCATCAACAAATTATAGAGATGTCATTGTCTTGGATCTCATCCAAGATTGTTGTTACATCTAGTTGTGCATTTCGATTTTCGGTTCCAATCTACTTGAGAGTTTATTTACAGGACCACCGAAAAGAATTTCAATACATTAATGTCTATGGAAATCGTCAATATATTACGTACTGTAGTCAGTCATTGTTTGATCAATGCCCAAAATCCTACTATTTTTCATCGACCTCGGTGAGTTTTGCCGAAATATCGCCAAATCCGGGGCCAAAATTAATTTCGTATTTCGCATAACTCTAAAACTTTTAACCGTAGAATGTTGAAATTTTGTATTTAGAACTATTGTAACATCTAACTGGGCATCTCTTTTTTGATTGCAATCGACTGGGTAATTTACTTACAGGGTCAGCCAAATGGGTTTAAATACATTAAAGTGTATGGATATATTGAGTTAATTGAAAGTCTGTGATGAATTGCTATTTCTGCTATTGCCCAAAATCTCGCGAACTATCTCAAGTTTGTTGGCTTTTGGAAAAATATATCCCAATTAAGTGCCAAAAGCAAATCTTTCAAATACAGCCCAGCTTGGCGATATCTCAAATGTTTGGCTAGAATTCGCTAAACCATAGTATTATTGCAGTATTTTATCTTTTCCAAACAAAATACGTTTAGATGAAGTGCGCCGAAAATATTTTTGATTTTATAGACGTTCTAGGAAATCATGTGGTGTCCACATCAGATTTTTTTCGGTGAACTCCGGGAATAGTACAGATTTTGGAGTTCGTCCATACTCACTGAAGGACGATTGAATTCAAGGGTGCCGGCAGGATCATTTCCAGGAGGGTGCACCCAAGATATACACATATACATGGTGTTACTGAATTCATAGGCCAAACTTTAAGAATAAATAAAATGCATATAAAGAAGCATTTTTTGTATAGCAGATTAGCAGTGTGAGGTTAGAAATAAAAAGTGTAGGTGGAAATATAGCAAAAGCAAAAGAAATGAAAAAGCTCTATTGTAAATGCTCAAATTTGCTGGTAGCGTCTAGCAAGTGATTGGCGTACCCTTTCGAAGATGCCAGGTGTTCCACGAACGGTTGCAGCGGTTACTAAAGTTTTGTAACGAGGTCCTCATCTGAGTCAACTGGAGTCTTGTAAACGAGTGCCTTGAGATGTCCCCAAAAGCAAAACTCGATACTTGATTAATCTAATGAACCTACTGGCCAAGAGTATAGTTCCGTTTGTCCAATCCATCGGAGGTCAAAGATGACAATGAGGTAATTACGCACATTATTTGCGAAATAGGCTGGATCCCTATCGTGCTGAAACTATCTAAATTTTTCATTTCCAACCAAACGTTGCAACGCAGAAAAATGCTTCTTTGTATGTATTTTAGCTACCTTCAGGGACACCCTGTATACATGCATATAAAAAATTAGACTATTTGGCGTTTGAAGGAAAAAGAGTCTTGACTGGAAAATGTAGCATTAATATGTGAAATGAACATCGTCATAGATATTTTGTCGCAGCTGAAAAGTACAAAATCTTAAACTATTAATTTGGCCTAATTAGTAATACCTCAATTTAAGTATACTAATAATTAATTATTTAAATTATATGCAATTTTGATAACATTGTTTAATATTTAAATAGACTACTTTTCCCAGAAAAACTGAAGCGAAAAAATGTATTTTGTCTAGCATTGATGTATATAGCAATTTTTGGCTTAGGGGTGGGTCCCCGCCATGTCCAGTACTGAAAATGGTAGATGGCTAAAATGTGAAGGTCAATAGTTCTGATCTGCCGCGCGGGTGTCAATCTAACGGTTTTTAGTCTTGGCCAGTTTTCTCTACATGTTACGTGAAAACGCGTTAAAACCCTTTAAAAAGTCCTCTGCCCAAGGTAACCTGCTCCTTCCATGACAGATAGCCCATGTGCAGGTTTTCCTTAAGTGCAGTTGGGAAGGACATCCCCGTATTAAAACTGAGCCCAAGTTTCGAAAATGACGCAGTGATGCCTTCACTTAATATTTGAAAAACCACCATCTCAAAATACAAATTTTCATCTAACAGTTTTTGAGTTTAAATCTCTGAAAAATTAACTCTGTAATGTTAAAAAGAAATGTTAAACTTTAAGCGTTAAGTCCTAAAATAATTGTATTTAATCATATTCACAATAGAGTCTGGATAGTTCGAGTCTCGATTGTTCTAGTTTTCTATACATCTCAGTTAGTGAAAAAATCAGTTTAGCTCCCAAATAATGACCAACACATATGAAACAGGCAATTTTTTTAATTGCAGGACGAAAATTCAAATACTTGGTGCACCCGGAAGCCCTATCAGAAATCCCTCTTCCAAAGAAAGTGGGTGTATTTTTTCTGTAGATGTTCTCATAGACATTTCTGTGCAGTATTGACACGCTGCTTTGGCAATGGTGCGATACTGCTGTTCGGAAACTAGTCAACGTGTCAATACAAAACAGTTGATTATTGTATTCTGATATAATTAACCTGATCTAATCAGTAATATGATTACATGTAACTACATTTTTCATTTAAATATGTACTCAAATCACAAAAATTGATTTATTTCCATTTATTTTTTTATTAATTTGATGATTTCGATAATTCAAGACAAGCCCAGTCCCGTCTACCTCGAATATTATCGAGACTATTTCAAAATAGTTTTTCCTGATTGCGGACACATGCCGTGACGCATTCAACACTACTACGACCGTAAGCGTTGGTCAATACATTATGAGGGCTCATGTGCGTGCGCCAACATTATCCAAAATAAAAATGTGGATGACTTCTCAAAAGTTTCAAATTCATGTACAATGGTAGAAAATATTAAGCCATAAACACAGGTCTAAACAGCTAATTTAATGCGACAGTTACACGTAGAATTGAAAATATCACACACACATTTAGGCTATTTTTTTATCTGTATTAAGTGTAAAACAAATTACTTATATTTTCAGGTTAATTATACTTTTTTCAAACTCCAGGGTGGTGCAAGTGCGCCCCCTTTCACCCCCTCCCGGCCCCCATGGTTGAACTAAACAGAAATCACAAAATCATAAAGAGACCATGGTCAGTTCTATTTACCGTTAATGAGGTATAAGAGGTTTATGAGATAGTGAATAAGCGTACTTTTATGATGGTACGTAATAGAGAAAAAACGTAAGTAATGTTTAAAAAAATATCAGTACAAAAAATGTAAGTACTGTAATCTCCACTCCTCCTCTTCTTAATTATTGAATGTTCCAACATACCGAGACAGAACTAATGTGAAATCGTAAAGCTGCTGTATTCAAATTCTGCGCCTAGTTTTATAGAAACTATGTCAATTTGTACTATTTGATTTATTGTCTTCCGAAGAAATTTTGTACAACAAGCAGTTCGTGCATCATGACCACGATGAGTTTTTAGTCATGAGCATGAGGAAAGCATGATCACATTGTCCCCTTTTAAATATATAAATTCATTTGACAGAAGACCGACGATGTAAGAACACATGAAGCCGGGGTTGAGGATATCGGGATATATCATTCCCCGGGTAATTTTAGCATGAGTTTTAATATTTTTCCATCAAGCCGAATTTAAGTTTATATATGTACGGCCATAGTCGTCGACTCCATGGGGCTTGCGGGGCTTCAGCCCCTCAAAAATTTCGTTCCAATATTTCTACTGTCAAATATCTTTTTTTTCTATATTGGTTGAAACTCTAAGAGTGTGGTGCTACTATTTTTCGATAAGACAAAAGCCTGTGGATACGGAGCTTTTTCACAAAGAACTCCTCAAAGGATTTTGTGAGAAGTAATCGTCTCAAATGAATTAGTCAGAAGTAGCAAGAAATATTTCTTGACTTTGCAGATGATTAGCAGATAAAATAGCCATAAAAAGATGACCTTGAGACTGAGGGGGCGACTTTCTTGCAGAGGGTTGTTTTGTTCCTGGAGGGATCAAGAAAAACGCAAACTTGAGGTTGCCGACAGCTTTCGGTTGAGAAGAAAGAGCAACAGCATTGTAGCTGAGGTGTCATATGATTGCTTCTGGCAGGGTTTGAATTTTGCGCCCCCTCAACACAATGTTTGGAAAGTGTTCCTCACAAGGGTTACGCCCCTAGCAGTGGTATACAGTAAGCCTCCGAAACCCCCGAACACACACTTGAAAGTTACCCCGTAGTGTGGGGGCAGGAGGGCGAAGAGACCCCCACACAAGGAATTATTTTTTAAATGAAATTAAATATTTTGTAATTTTAATTTTACTTTCGTTTTTTTAAAGAAACCGCAGAATATTAGAATTTATCTTAATACTTTACAGAGGATAGACAGAAGAACAGACATATATTCAGAGTGTGTCACAATTCCCTCCTGAGTTTGGAAAGCTTATTAAAAAATATATTACCAATACAGCAACGAAGTTGACTTTATTGAATAAAGAATGTTACAAGCCTTTTTTTCATAAATGTTCAATATGTGAACCTTTCGTGATGTGGCAGCTATCAAGTCTAAAGTCAAATTCTTCCCTCCCATACTCGCTTTAACTTGTCGCGATCAATGGTAGCGAATGCGGTTGTGATCCTTTGGCGTAAATGAGGCACAGGGGGCACCAACACATGATCTTTTATATAACTCCATAAAAAAATCGCATACTTATGGTCTGGAGAGCGTGGTGGCCACGGATGAAGGCGATTGTCGTCGATAGAGCCTCGACCAATTCAACGACGAGGAAGCTGGTTATTTGTGAAAAACAAAACTTGTAATGTTTCTTTTCCCCGTAAAGTCAACTTTGATGCTGTATTGGTAATATATTTTATAAGCCTTCCAAACCCGGAGGGGGGGGGATTGTGACACACTCTATATGTATATATTTAGAGATGCAGGAAGCTCGTGATTTGTGAAACAAAACTTGTAGTGTTCCTTTCTTCAGTAAAGATAACTTTGTTGCCGTATCGGCAATATATTATTTTTTATAAGCCTTCCAAACCCGGGACAGAATTGTGACACACCCTGTATTTATAAATCCCTGATTAGATACATCGTTGGAAAAGCAACTAAAAATGTGTAGGGGTTGCATTTTCCTCACGTTTTCTCCCTTTTTCAGCCTGAAACACTTGTAATAACCAATTCTTCGATAAATCATTCGTAATATTTAAGCGAACTCTTTTTCGTGATGAAAGTATTATTATCCATAGTAAAAAGTTTTCAACAATTAACCAACTACTGGGCTTGTATAAAAAAGACTCTTTTTAAACTTAGAAAAATTAACCATAGTAAATTTTTGATAAATCTAAGCTGAAAGCGCAAATTTAGAGTTTATTTTGAATCTCGATTTTCGAATCTTTCTGTTTAAACAGAGTTGAATTGACAGAAATGTGGCGGGACCGTTAGAAAATTTTATTAGTTTTTAGGGCTAAGCAAGATGAGTGGATAAAGAAACATCTTGAAGATTATTTCCGGATACTCGGATTCGTTACTTTATAGTTTTGCAATCGTGAAATTTTCTAATGCGAAATAAAAGATAATTGACCCTTTTTTAAAATATATTGATCCAAAACTATACCAAAGAAAGTGAAAGTTATTTTTAAAAATCATACGCGTTTAACATAGAACCTCTTCCTTTTTTTAAAATTAAGTTAAAAAACTTGATGTGCCTCACCAGTGGCCGAGCACATAGTGCTCTCAACTAGTAAACGGAAGGTGCCTGGCTTAAATTCAGGTAGCATCCGCCTACCTAGCCTTCCGGAGATTCCCGGATTTTCTCCGAAACTTCGAGTAAATACAGTTTAGGACCCCTTAGAAAAACACCCACGGAGAGCACTCCCCTCGGACTAGATGCCCCGAGTTGATAATCAACGTAATTTAAAAAAATGCGAAAAACACATGATTTCTTTCATGTCTATTAAATTATATACATTTTTATGCGCTCCATTTAAACTTATTTAATTTGAAATTAAGATAGGATACTGGAAACAATTATGCAGATTTTCTGAAATGTAAAAATAATTTTTTAATATAATGATTATAATGAAAAATGCACATTTTGGAACGTAATTACAAAAATCCTGATTCTATGAAAACTATTAAACTATTGATTAGTATTTTTTAACGCCGCCCCCCCCCACGTCCCAACGAATCATTCGAGCGCCCTCAAAATTTTTTTTACAATTCGGTGCCAGGGTGCACCGCTGCCTTTCACAACTTCTCCAGAAAAACTTCTGGCTATGTTTGCGACAAAAGATAACAGCGCAGAAAGGTTCTTCGATTACATGACTTACATTTGACTTTGTATGTCCAGACCTTTCACCGAAATATCCCATCTAATGAGCCACCTTAGACAATCAGAATATCAGAACTTAAGGAATTAAGCCGTATTCTTCCTGTTTGAAGCTATTTCTGCCATTTCTAGCCATTTTAAACGTCGTTAGTCATAGGTCCATTGCACTTGTTCGTGTCTGTAGTTCTCTATTTGCATCATTAAATGTTATTTAAATTTATTTTATAATGCGCATGCGCAAACATGATGGTATAAACGATGGTCTACGTCTTTTTAAAAGCGTAGACATTCTGCGACAGCGAAACAAAACTTCGTACACGACTGTCTGGATGTCGAGAACACAATAGGGCACCTTGACTTGATGTTACAATTTATTCCTTTAAGGACACGTTCAAAACGAGGCAAAATCAAAATTTTGTTTTGTTATTGCAATTAGTTTATTAGTAATTTATTTTTCTCTCAGCTCGAAATAATTTTTAGCTTTCTATCCATTTTTCGCTGTGATTCTAGCCACTTTTAATCCGGCAGAGTTGCAACTAGGGATGGACACGAGATATATCGCATCGTGTCGCGTTCCTGTTTAGCATGCGAGACTAGAACGCGAGACGAAACAGAGAAAAATTTTCGAGGCAAGACGCGAGACGAGAAAGGAAATATTTAGCAAGGCGAGACGCTAGACGAGACAGAGAATTCTCTCACACGATATTTCTCACGAAAATTTCTCGTCCATAAATTTACGATACGAATTGCTTTTCAATCAGAATAGAAGTGCTGTATTTGAGGCGGTATGCCATCCCCTTCACCGTATTTTTTATTTTAAAAGGAGACGTTTATTTTGTATAATTATTTTGAACATAATGATATTTTTATTTTGTGATTTTACAACGGTGTGATGTGCAAACGAAAAGGACTTTTTATAGACCGCCCAAATAGATTTCCGTACAATCTTTTTTGTCAGAATTAAAAAAATATAAACCTATCTTTAGAAATATAATACATATACGAAGAACCTCACTAATGCAACGACAAACCAGTTAGCTATTTGGTTCCTGGTATTTTATTTTGCATTTTTAACCTAAAAATAACTCTAAATTCTGTAAGTGTATATCTAGCGTGAAGTCAGTTCCATGACTCGCATTAACTTTCGTATAAATCAATAGTATTCAATCTATGGATCATGTCGTCATTCATGGGTTCTCATAGGAGCACTTTTAAGGGAATTTCTCGTATTTCAAAGAAGAGGGGAATGGTTATCTCAGTCTTTGAAATACTTTAAAACTGAAGTAATACAAGAAAGTTCACTATGTTATAAAGATGCTTATTACACCCAGTGGCGGATATACAGGTTGTGTGACGGCGATCTATAATATACATACCCTTTTTAAACTTATTCGAATGTACCATTTAAACACTAGTACGTTTTAATTGATTTGCATTCGTAGGCCGAAATGCATAAGAATTACTTTTGCAATCCTGTGAACGAATTATTAGCACTACACACACCAAAATCTACGCAGGTCATGCGACCGTGACCTATAACATACAACCTCAATTTGAGCTCAATCGACTGCGCCGTTTAGACACTAGTGTTAAGACAATGAGTATGGTCGATAGCCAAAGTGTGAAGGTACCGCGTTCGGACATACTGCGCGGCTGTCGATCTAACGGTCTACAGATTCGGACGGTTTTCTGCCGATGCAATAGCGCACTTTCAAGAATTTCTATCCATAGACCATAATGTAAACGAATTCTTTTTTACAGCTCTTAACAACTTTCCTTTTTTGCACCCCGAGTTTTAAGTCAGAAGACATCTGGGTTGACAAATTTTTGTGATGTCGTGTGAGTAACATAATCCCCGTGAATCAAAGTCAAGTCACTGTCAGTCAAAATGTTCCTGTAGAACTGGCGAAAATCGTATTTTTTATCTGAATGTTCCTTTTAATTACTATTTAGCCTTACTTGCCGGGACGTAGCAACAAACTGCTAAAATGTAAGATGTAGTTATTTGTTCAAAGTAAATACAGGACTATTACAAGCTTGAATTTTTCCTAGTTGGCTGTATTATTTTTTTTTAAGTTAAAATCTGAAACACTTAAGAACACAGTGCGTATTTAAAATCTGAAACACAGATTTTAAATACGCACTTGAGTGCTATGTATTAAAAGCATATCATAGTCCATGCTTCTTCCCTAGTTTTCTTTCTTATTTCATTAAGTTGAAAAGATAACATTATTCATTGTGCTGTATTTTTTTTCCTTGCTCCATAAAACACATCTTTGGATTCTAAATCTATCATTAAATCACCTACTAAAACTGTTTTACAATACATACTGTTTTACAAGCATATTCCAACTATACTTCAGCATTTTAAATACTGTTTGGAATGTGCATCATAATTCATGAGTGTGCCGTGTTTGTCTTTCTTGCTCACAAACCCTTCTTCAAAATTGCCCACCAAAACTGTTTAAGAATCTTTCTCAAGCATATTCTAACTATACTTCACCTTTATAAATACCATTTGGAAAGTGTATCGTAATCTATGAGTGTACCATATTTGTCTTCCTGTTCCATAAAACACATCTTCGGAATTGAGATCTATATTAAAATCGCCTTCTAAAACTGTTTTACAATTTTCGCCAGGCATATTCTAACTATACTTTTCATTTGTAATAATCTGTCGCGTTTGCCAGTTTCTAGCCAAATTTGGAAGATATCACAGAGCTTGGTTTGGTTTTGAAGACGTATTTTTGACACCAAACTTGGCGATCAATTATCAAAAATTGCAAACCTTGTGCGACTTTCAACATTTTTTTCTCCCCTTCCCCTTCGCTTTATCTGGCAATCACATCTGAAAAGTGCCTCGCCGTGACAAGGCATGTAGACAAAGACAAATTATGTCGACGCTGAAAAACATGCTTGATTTTAATAGTACTGTAGTTCTAACAACGAGTGAGTGTGAGGATTCGAAGCGTGAAGAAACTAGTCCTTGTACTAAACAGTGAATGTCTGTCATACATACCTTACACATTACTGTTAACATTTAAATGAAAAATAGCGTCGTGTAATACTTATATGTACTGACTGAGCATAAATAAAATTATTTTGACTCTCAACTCACTTTTGTTCATTGAAGCTTTACTCGCGGATCCAGAACTGTCACTAGCAAATTATTGCCCTGTTGTGGTTAACGTGAATCATAGTACACATGATTAAGCACGCATGAGGTACTCAAACGTGAGACACTCATATTTCTAATGAACAAGCTGTATCATTTTCGAGCACTTCATATTACCAATCCCCCCCCCTTCCGAAAAAAATTGTAACGAGAATGATCGGCTCATGTCGGCAATTATAAAAGAACGATATCACTTTTGGTATTAAACACGTAAACCAGTATGTCTCTTAAAATGTATTAATGTTGTCGAAATTCTCTTCAGATTCCCAACCTTTTCACTACCTTGACCAGAAATGTAGAGGGTAATTTATTTGGGGTAAAAATATGCATTAGTGTCGGGTGTATATAAATGTAATTTCTGCAAGACATAAAAATCTAAAAGCTCATGGTAACTGATCTAAAAATTTAGGCGTCGATGGGGATATATATCCATTGCTACGCCTCTAATTTCGACTTCCTTAATTTCATTTTATTAATAGACCAACAAATTTATTTTTTCATTTAAAAAAGAAAAAGAAAACAAGAAACAGTTAAAACACAAAAAAATAATCTTCACCCTTCAAAACGTCCCTGAAACCTCTGCCCATTTAAAACTTTCATTGACACCCTCTGAAATCTCGGCTTAGACGATTAAATAACCCAGATAATAAAAAACGATTTCTCTTCAATATCCAAAACTCCAGAGTCAGACTGACAACCGCGGGATAAGCCAAAACGCTGAGACTTTCCACTTCATCCAAAACAGTTTTTACAATCGTAAAAAGGTGGCCTGTCCCAGCTGACTGTGCCCCAGAGATATTTTAAATTTTTTATTTAAAAAGTAAGCAGAAATAGAAGAAGAAATCTGTTAAAAGTGCGAAATGTTATTTTCGATCCCCAATACGTCCCTGGAATAATATAGACCCATTGAAAACTTAATTGACTCCTTTTGGAATCTCGGCTTTAGAAGTTCAAGTAATTTAGCTCATGCACCCACTATTAGAAAAAAAGGTTTTTCTTCAAGATCATGTACACAGGGCCCTTGCTAAAGGTTGAGGTGGGGTAGGGGGAGTCTGCCCTCTAATACTCGCAAAATTCTGTTAAACTTGGCAAAATTAGACTCCTAATTGGCAAACTTGGTAAAAAAAAATAAATAAATAAAATAACGAAAACCATAATTCATTTCTGATACGCTTGACAAAATTACACAAATCCAGTTGGCAAAATTAAAAGTTGGTAATATAGTTGATAAAAAAATTAATAAGTTGGTAAAAACCGATATTTGACTTGGCAGTTTATCTCCCCTCCTTAAATAAAGCCTTAGCAATGGCTTTGTATGTACCCCTTTATATACCCTTATATTATTCAATATACCCCTATCATACTGTCTGACTCGCGACTCCTGGACATGGGCGTCGGCACAAAATTTTCCGATGCAGGGGTGGGGGGGAGGACAAAGATTGTTTCAACATATGGTTATCGTATTGGAAAAAAAACTAAAAAGCAGAGGAAAACGGCATATAATAATCTAGGGGGGAGGCAAATGATCCCCTTGGCCTATGCTTCCGAAGCCCTTGCTCCTGGACAGCCCCTATGTCCGTGTGTGTGCTACATACAAAACATAAGTAAGGGTGGCTCTCACGCAACACTTATCTTACACCCTCCTCTCAGTCCGAAAAGCCGTTGATTCGGATCAGAAATCTTTAAGTTATTTGAACCGTTAGATCTTATACCGTATTTAAATATATTGACACCAATATGTTATAATTTGTAACGAAATGTTCCAATATTATTGCATATAGTTATGTAGCTATAACGGTATGAAAATATCGTTCTGTTCCTTTAACGTTATGGTCTCATACCGTATTTAAAACGTTATTCAGCGAAATGCTATATTCTATAACTAATTGATACTGTATCGTTATTAAATAGTTAGGTGAGTTAAACGTTATAAACTAAGCGTTAGCATGAGTAACCGAATGCATTCTGTTACTTTTTGTTCCGTTTCTGAGTATAACACAAAATGGAATAACGTTATAATAAGTATACCATTGAATAACGTTATTCTGAATAACGTTATTGCAATAACGTATTCATTTGCGTTCTGTAGATTTGTTACGGTACGATAATAAAATACAAAATGTAACGTAACTAATACATAACGAAAATCAAGCAGTTATTTGTACATATAAAAATTGTATAACGAATTATTTTGTTACAAGGCCGAATAACGTTACAATTTTGTTACGTTAAGTTACGGATCCCTGGTTAAAAACTAAAGGTAGGCCCAAAATGATCCCCTTAAGGGGAAAACTTGCATAAAATAACATAATTGTTGACTTTGGGTTTTGCAACAATATTTTACACGGTATTTTGCATCGTAAACATATTTTAATAATATTTTAAACCCAAATTGAGTAACGGAAAATATAGAATTTTGAAAAAGAATCCAAAAGATCATTTTGCCAGCACCCGAAGGCAAAATGATCCTTCATTTGAAAATAATTCTAAATTGTTTTTTTTTTCGGCTAAATAAAAGATGTAAAAGTAATTATGACTACACATAATGAAATAAATAAGTTTTACAACCATATAGTATACATAATTTATTTTGTGAAATTTTTAAAATAAAAAATGCCACAATAAAATGGAATATTTCAAAATTATAATTAAAAAATTATGGCCCCCATTAAATGCAGAAATAAATTAAATAATGTAATGGGAATTCACACATTTTTAGAACGTCTGAAAGGTTGGCATGATGACTAGGATCCGGTACTAGAGTTTCTTCACTCGATGGACCATTTTATCCGGCAGTACCGCTGCCTACTTTAGGTCATATTACTGGAACACGCAAAGAAACATCACAAACTAAACAAATGCAATTCACACCTAAAAACACACTCTATTCAGTAAACCAAGTCACGTTTCTGCACATTAAAGCCTGTATTTATAAATAAATAGGAAAGTTAGTGCTTACTTTATAAGAGATATAATAAAACCCTGGTCTTTGAAGATTTTTACTTAGACATGTAATACGCCGATTCGTTAAATATCGCCATTGCTTCTTTTTGACTTGGCCAACCAGTTTATATATTACCTTGTAAACAGCGCTACCTGTATCTAAGAAAACATATGTGGATCGTTTTGCCTGCTAGGATTATTCTGAGCTAACTTCCCCTATATAAATAGAAATTTATAATGCAACCACTCAGAAAGTAAAAAAAAACATGCAAACAAGAAAAACTGGATTCCTTTGGTTATTCATCATATTCACAACTTCGTTTACTATAAGTGTATATTTCTTTTTATTATGCTGTCACTTTTACTAAGGAATCTCCTGAAACTAAAAAAATGCGTCACTATCTTTTTTGCTAGTAGACTATTATAAATGCTTATCTAAAGTGCAAAAGATTAGCATGAAATTGTGATTCATCTAACTCCTCATGGCCGCAGACATAATGTATGTGTCCGCTGCATGAATTATTTCAGTATGAAAAAAAGGGACTAATGCATATACATCAAGAAATGTTTACTTATCGCTGCAACATTTTGGGAAAATTAATGAAGGGTGTAAATCTGCGACATCAATCAATCTTTTCAAGGCATATGGGAATATTATAGACGAAGAACGAAGAGAATGTCATGTATATGTCGTTTCAGCTTCAGAATATCCGTTTCGTAGAGAAAATAAATCACGTATATCTATAATGCAATTTATTCATAGGCTATTCGTGATTTATATAGTGAATTGCATCTATGGAATGCAAAAGTGATATTTGTTTTAGATGACCGAGTCCCCCAATATTTATATAGGGTACATTTTAATAATGAAATCTAAAATGTTAGTAGTTTCCTTCCTTAAATGTACGGGGATCATTTGGAAAAGCTCACATATTTTCATTTATTTATTCATAGAAAACATTGGGAAAATCTTAATCCACTATGAAGCTTGATTAACCCCCTCAAATTTATGTTATTTAAATAATTTACGAATTGGTATTTCCAGCAAAACATATAAACAGTCGTTGTTATGTTCTTGCAATAATGGGATTAAAAAGGATAAACATGGTTTAAAGGCGGCGAAGTTCAATAGACTTTTTCAGCTCAAAAGTTTAATTTTTGATAGTTGAAAGGCATTTTATTTCTTAGTCATGGCGAACCTTTATTATTATTATTGTTATTATTATTTTGAATATTCTGAATTGATATATATACATTTACCATTAATAATATGTATGTGTTAGAAACCTAAATTCCACTTAAGAAATTAAATAAAGAAAAAGTTGAAAGAGCAAACAAATAGTATATAACTAACTCATTAAGTATTTCTGAAGGCACGTCAATAAGTAAGCTACGGAATTTTCTGCTCTTGAAAGGTTATAAAAACAAATGCTCTTATTCCAGATTTATCGTTTTTAATTCTTAAATAAAATTACATTAAATTCAGATTCAACAGTTCCACTATTTCCTTAATACCATGCAAAAACCGGAGAGATAAACAAAATTATTGAATGCATACGCATGAGTAATTTATAAAATTTTACATCTTCTTAATCTAATTCCATGAATAATGATTTTTTTTCTTTTTTTTTTGTATCGTGCATCTAACTAAACTCAAAAATCCCTTCTTGAGATAAAAAAAAGATTAACTTAGTGATTTATTATTTCACTTTAATAGATTTTTTAGACACCACGGCCTCGAATCGTACTTGTTTTATTTTTCACGTTATATTTGTTTTATTTTTAAAATGTCGTACATAAAGTGATTTTATGTAACAGTAGTACTTACAAAGATTTTTTTTCAATGGCAGAGTTACAAGATAACTGAAACATCATGAAAATTGAACAGGACAAGAGAACAAACATGTTCGGTAAATTTATAAACTCAGGGCACTTCTCGCCATCCAATAGTGCTCCCAAATGGAAATGCGTAGAAGAGCAGGGCAGTTTTGAAGATGCAGGAAATCCATATACTCCCTAAGGTTACACAAGGGGCAAAGAGAGTCTGATACGATATTGATATGGTACATGTGCTTTTGAAGGCAGTCACGACCAGAAATGAGACGGAATACCCCAACTGATTTCTTTCTTGGCCATTCGAGTACTGCATGAATTTGATTAATCCATGGTTTATTTCAAGTGAGTTCCTATAAAAAGGAGGCTGGAAGATTTTCTTGACAGCTGACTTGATGGAATTGTAGGGAGGGCCAGGTTGTGATGTTTGAAGGATAGCAGCTCCTTTCTTAACCAAAAAGTCGGCGGTCTCATTTCCCTGAACTCCACAATGGGCAGAAATCCATTGAAGGACAAACCTCTTTGCTTCTACTTGGGAGCCAATTAAGAAGATCGAAGCAATAGTCAACAACTTAGGAATGGGAATCATTCTGTGAGTCAATGGCTTGAAGGCCAGCTTTAGAATCTGATAAGAGAGCCACCTTTGAAAAGAACCCTAAACGAGGTTGTAGTTGTAAGAGGGCTCGACAAATGGCGGATATTTCACCGTCGAAGCGTTTGCAAAAGGGTAAAGGGTTGCAAAGTATTCCAATATGTAATTTTTAAAAAATACAATAAACTTTTCCTGGTTATACACACGCACACACAGAAACACATATATACATTATATACTATACAGGAGGGTTGTTCAAATGAACAGTACGAAACGTCGTAGCTCCGTAACCGTTAACTTGCCTATGTTGCTATGGGAGAACGTAGCGCGACATCTATTGATGTGATGGAGTCTTAGGCGTAGAATGGAGGCCGGCATGCGCAGGAGAGATTTGAAGCCTTATAAAGAGCGCCATCCAATTAACTCGGCAGTGCGTAGGGTGGCGGCAAAGGTCCGAGATTTTGAATTAGAACGCATTTTTGAAAAATTCCAACAAGTTATGTTTCTAAACTTTTTATTAGAATATAGCTCCTTTACCAGTCATCTTAAATGATCACTCTTAGCTAAAATTTATTGCATAAAACTGAGAGTGACTTTTACAGAATGGATCATTATTATGATTTTAAGGGATCATTATTAGGTTAGCTTCACATACAGGAAAAAAAAAAAAAACCTTAAAACATAAATCTGTAAAAATTGCGAGGAAAAAATTAGCTGAAAAATTTTAAAAACTGCATACCACCCGACTACTCTATGAGGCAGGATGGCGTTCACAGTGCAAAATTCGACGATTGAGTACTGTGCGCCAAAGCGCATGCAGGTACATCAAGAACAAAAGACTGGGGCTGCTCATGGAGGGTGTGATTCTGCTCCACATGTCTTCAGGGTCACATGCGTGGAAATTTCCAAGTTCATGTGGGATCAGCTTGACCATGCGCCCTACAGTCCAGACATGCCACCCTGTGATTTCTATGTGTGGTCCCCTGAAAAAACATCTGAAAAGGAAGTGCTTCAACTCGGATGACGAACTCAAGTACGCTGTAAAGGACTGGGTCTCGTCACGGCCACAGGAATTCTGCAAACAAGGAATCCTTCGGATCGTTCATCAATGGGATCGTTCTGTTCAGATTTACGGTGATACTTTGAATAAAGTCTCCATTTATAACCACAGTGTCATTTCGTACCTTTTCATTTGAACACCCCTTGTATATACAGGGTGTTTCGAAACTCATGGGCAAAAATTTAAGGAGTGGTAGAGGAAACCAAGACGGTTTAGAATCACATAGGTGTGGAGTGGAATCGATGTTTTCATTTACTTGTTAATAATCACTTTAATAATCAATCTTGTAATCATTGTACAATCAGTCTTGTAGTTATTGTATAATCCCTGCTTTAGTAATGATTTCTATGTGACATTTCTATGGGACAGACAACACTTCCCTGTGATTCTAAACCATCTTGGTTCACAGTACCATTCCTTAAATTTTTGCCCGTGAGTTTCAAAACACCTTGTATACGTGTTACTGCCGTAAACATAGCCAAATGTTACTAATAGTTTAGTGGAACTTTAATACGTTGCCACTCGAAATAAATCATTAATTTAGGTGAAGTACCCGTTCTTTGCATTGGAGGAATCATGCTTATTAAAAGAAGTTTATTCGATCGGAACAGCCAATTTGTGTCACTCCTAGTGTTAACATTTGCATCAGAATAGCTAACCTAAGCATACAAAGAATAAACTTTAATTTGCTTTGTAGAACTTAAAGTTTGCTTCCTGAGCTGATTAGATTAGATCTACACTCATGGATCAAACTACATAGTAAAAAATAAAATGTTTTGAGTAATTCAACATTAGGAGAATGTAACTCTGCTAGGTTTTCTAGATTTGCTTAGGTAAAAAGAAATATTCCAGCAGTAAAAGGATTTTATTTGTATCACTATAAAGTACACTACATTCAATCTTTGTCCAATAAAATTAAATAAAATGTTCCCTATATCATTTTTAATAGTTACCGTAGTATTAGAATTGCTTGTTGTCACTTAACTCAACGAGGGTAATGCCACCAGATATCCACAATAGTTTTGTCAAATTAAAACAAATTTCCGTTTTTTTCCCCTAATGGGCAGGCACTGGCCACAAGCCTCAACGGCCCTAGTTACTGTCCATTTTATTATGGGAGCACCCAGTGGGCGGACAGCACTACCCCCTATGAAGGGACGGACAAGTTAACATCCATGTCCAAGCCGGGATTCGAACCCGGACCCACGGCGTGATAGAATGGTTCTCTAGCCACTACACCACCTGGGCGACAACAAATCTCCGTTGTGTGAGCCGAAATTCAACAATTTCCCGCCATGTTATTGATATGAATGTTCTAGTTGTTGAAATGGATAAGAACCAATTATTGACAAGTATTCAATTATTGAAAAGGAAAAGAACCAGAATAATTACACCGTAATAAAATTTTGAACAATTTTATTTTGAACAAAATGGGGTAAGTGTATCATTGAAATTTACAATACAGGTAGTTATGTTTAAACTTATATAGCATTTTTAAGTGTCCCTATTTGAACATTTAAGCTGCCAATTACCGTTTTGCAGCATACCAGTTATTGATATATACATACGTGAGCCTGTAATTGAGAGTACCTGTTGAAAATTGGATCCCTTTGTTATTTTTAAAAGGGGGGGAAGTACAATTGTGTTCGAAAAAAAAAAAAACATTTCTAAATCATGCGCCAGAAACATTTTTATATGTAGTTCACAGTTAGTTACGTGGAATTCCCAGGATTGTCTGCAAATGAGTAAATTAATGTTTTGGATTATTAATAGCTTTTACAACTTTAAATATAGATGTTTAAATGAAAATTTACGTTCGGTACCTGTATTCTCATATATTAAGTAGAAGTAGCAACAAAGTAGACAAAAAAATTCAACCTGGGACTCTTGAAATAATAGCCAAATAGCCATAATACCCATAAGCGAAATCTATCGTTAACCTCTTAAACGAAACATTTAGTCGCTGAGAGACACTGTTAAAAAACTTTTCGTTCACGGATATTTCATTTATCAAAGTGATTCAATCGTGGAGGGAATCTGTTGCTGAGCAGATGGTTTTTGATTAGGGACCTAGTTTGAATGTCTAGGTGGTATTAAACGCTAATTTTTAAACATTGGAGGAACAACTGTCAATAATTAGGCTAGTGTCCACAATTTTTGCCTAAAATGTACTTCGTTCCTTAACGTTTATATATTAAACTAGCTGAAGTACCCGTCCTCGACGGGTTAGTGAATGCAAATTTCCATAAAGCAATAACTTTCGCCAGCATTGTAGGAGTACACAGAATGGGTGTAGTATGTTGCCAAAGTAAAGAAAGCGAAGTTATGATTTTTATGTATTGTTAAAATATTACAGGTTAGAGAGTAACTAAGTAATATCATTTCATTCGCTTTAGTCGTAATTATGTGATGCGCGAACGAATATTTACGCATATTGAAATAATTTTCGCAAAATCTCAAAATTTAATCAACATTTTTGAAAAATTGGAAGCCTAGAACTTAAGTTGAGTGACAACCTATCATGTCACCCAAATTCGCTTCATTCCCTGCAGTCTTTATTTCGTGATGCTGGAACAAATTTTCAGCATTTTGAAACGATTTTCGCCAAATCTCAAAATGTAATCAAAATATTTTTAAAATTCTCTCTCTCAACACGTATAAATTAAGATTAGCAACTACCTATCATATCACTAAATTTCGTATCATTCGTATTAGTCGTTATTAAGTGATGTTTGAAGAAATATAAACGTATTTTGAGAGAATTTTCACAAAATCTCAAAATCTAATAAAAATGTTTAAAAAATTGGACACCTATAGTTTTCGTTGAGCAACCATCTATCGTGTGACCAAATTTCATATCATTCACTTTAGTTGTTATTACGTAATGCGGGAATACAGATTCACTCAGTTTTAAACGATTTTTACAAAATCTCGAAATCTGATCGATTTTTTTTTAATTAGATGCTTATAGTTTAAGGTGAGTGACCACCTATCAAGTCACCAAATATCATTTTTTCACCTTTGCAGTTATTACGTGATGTGCGAACACAAATTTACGCAGTTTGAAATGATTTAAGCAAAATTTCAAAATCCAATCAAGATTTTTTGAAAATTCGACGCTTATGTTTTAAGTTGAGTGATCACCCATCATGACACCTAATTTCATATCATTCGCTTCAGTCGTTTTTACGTGATGCTTGAACACAAATTTACGCAGTTTGAAACGATTTTCGCAAAATCTGAAAATCTAATCAAGATTTTTTAAAAATTCGACGCCTATGTTTTAAGTTGAGTGACCACCTATCATGACACCCAATTTCATATCATTCGCTTCAGCCGTTTTTACGTGATGCTTAAACAGAAAAAGCGTCACGGACAGAATGACAGAATGACATAACGACAGAATGACAGAATGACAGACAGACAAACTTTTTTTTGAGCGCCGCATCGGATTCCCGGGTGCTTGAAACGGATAGAAATCGAAAAATTTTTGAATTCCAAGAAATGTACAGACAAAAGTCTAATTTTATTTATATAGATTACACAGCTTAAAAAACAGTAGTATTGTAACGTAACATTTATTACACTAACTATACGTAACAAGTACATAAATTCATTTACTTCGTATTCAGTTTCAGCTCCTTAGCAGATACAGCGATGACTAGTGTTGGAAAAATTGGAACCGTTTTGAAAGATATAACCATTTAAGTTACCTACCCTTGAATATTAATATATGGCTTCACGCTAACGGATAAAAACAATCTTTTAGATACTAAAGTCCAGAATTTAAAAAAAAATCCAACTAAAAGAAAATAAAACCAAAGATTTTCAATATTTCGTTTTCAGCAAACGATATTTTGAACTGCAGAGGAAATAACTGTCTTTGAGGCTTTTTTTTTTTCAGAACAGTTACGGCAGATTTAAAATGGTAATTTTCGGAATCATTCCACTAATGGCGGATGTTTTTATCACAACTTGTATCGAAAGTTAGATTGATAACTGCAATAGGATACCACATAGGATGTATGACAATACCACATATCTACGTTTATTACTCTGTCGGTTAGCTTTTCATGCTCTCGGATATCAAAGAATCTTTTTGTAGCTGAAATTAGTGAAAATTCTTTAAAAATAGGAAACGTATGGATTTTTTAATTTTTAATGTAGTCTATGTTGTTTTGTGTGCGTGTGTGCATAAATGAAAAGAAATTTCAAAGTGATCAATCCAGTTGTTTAGGAGTAAACATTGACCACCCACACACACAGAGAGAGAGAATATACGTTCCTTCATTTCTATTTACATAAATTTTAAACAATCCTATTAGCTGCAAATATTCCAACTTTAATTGTATTTTGTCTATGATAACATAGTTTGCAATCTATAAATATATTCTTTTTGTAAAACTTTAAAACATCGTTTTCAATTGAAATAAACATCGTGTTTGAAACTGGAATTAAATTTCATTTTTCATTATTAATCTTTTTTATGTACGATATCGTTATCGGATATTTCATGAAATTAATTAAAGTTATTTCAATTAAAAAATTGCATTTCGGAACTTACAAATTTAATTAAGCTTTAGATACTTTTCTTAATTAAAATTTAGTCGAGACTTTTGATGTTTTGTTTGAAAATAATTATTCCATAATTAATTAAATTGGTTTTTGTTAGATTCATAGAATATTGAAGTTATACATTCTTTTGAAAAACGAAATAATTGCAAGATTTTCTCTTAGATAAGTTTCAATTTTCATATTTTAAAAACATTTTACAGGTACTTTAACTTTCCATTATGGTTTGAAATAATAAAAGACAATCGTCAATGTACAGCTGTAGAAAGTTCTGTACAGCTGTGGAAAGTTCTAAACATTGAAAATATATTTATTATCAAGTTTCACTGTAAATATGTGCGGTAAAAAACAATTTCTTCATACTGGAATTTTCTATGAAATGATTTATTAAAATAATACGCACTATGTCCTATTTATTACCGGAAAATGTATTTTCAGCAATATGAAATTATGTGGGTGATTATATCTATTTTTTTAAATAAAAATAAGAAAATCTGTAGCACTTTCATATTATAAGTACTCACTGCTGTGCTATAAATTAAAAGTGTATCATAAGCCATGCATTGTGCTAATTTGTCTTCCTTGTACTTTTAATTTGGAAAGTGTATCAAAATCTTTGAGTTTTTTTTTTCTTGTTCCATGAACTTTGGAACTGTAATATGTCTCAATATAAACTACTAAAAGTAGTGTACAGTCTTCGCCAGGCCTATTCTAACTACACTCCTTATAGACACTAATTAATATTCACATTAAATAAATAATAGCGATTAGAAATTTCTCGAGAAATTTAGAAGATATTCTCATGCTGGATTCAGCTTTGGGGACTTATTTTCTGGCACCAAACTTAGCGATGAATCGCCATAAATAGCAAACCTTGGCAATTTTTGACATTTTATTACCCTTTCGCTATATGACAACCCTTGAAAAGTGATTCGCCGTTTCACCGCTTAGGCAAAAACCCGTCTAAAATAGCACTTGAGTGCTAAAAACACTAGAATCAAGTTTGCATCACTGAGCGAAGGCGTCCTGTACTGTTTAAAGGCAGAGTTTGCAAATACAATCCTGCCACGCGCTTTTACAATAGTCCGAAAAGATGCAAATCCGAGGATGCGAGATCCAGGCTGTGGGAAGATGTTCCAACACATATCTTCGGAAGCTCTTCTGTAATATATGTATCCGAGTCAGTACAACTAGCTCCATCTAGCGGCATTTGATGTCTGTGATCGTCTTTTGTACTTAGACGTGGAATTTCATTCGCTCGGGATAATATGCGCACAAATGAGTTCCGATGTTACCTTACTTTTTGTACCGCCTACGTACTTAGATATAAATTTTCAAGTTACCATTGTTATCACATGTTTAAGTTAAGTTAACGTAATGTCTCATAAGGATAGATCATACTGATGCATTCATACCAAAGGAAAATGTCATGTAAAAAATAAATATTTTTTTCTCTAGGTACACAAATTAACACTGTCAAAAATACGGAATTGAACAGTTGAGAAATTACGCAAAATAATAGACCCCTCTCAGCAAATGAGTAAGTTAAAAATTACTCATTTTTAAAATAAATCTAAACGTTCCCCGATTTTTAGCACTTTTTCTTTTGTAAATTAATTTAGTAATTAATTTTTAAATTTATAAACCTTCGCCTACATTCAATGGAGTAAGACAGTGTTTCAATAGAATGAGAAAGCTAAACATCGTCTGATTGACGTCACTTCGTTGCTATGAGTTTTAAAAATGTATTAGAAATCCATTTATTGTTGCTGGTTGTGAAGTTTAGTATACTGGTGAAATGATTTCATAGATACTTTAAATCTATCATAATTGTTCGTCACGAATAAAGATGCAATTCAAAATATCGTCTGCAGGAAACCAAATGCTCAAAATATCATTTAAACATGTGATCGCGTTTTATTTTCTTTGTTAAACCTTTTTTTATTCAGAAATACGTGCAGCTTTAAGCAGCTTCAAGAAACAAACCACTACACTGTATTACAAGACAAAACGAAATTCAGGTTCGCTATTCTGATACTAATAGTATACTCAGAAATGCAACGATTTGACATTATTGAAAATTCTGCTTAATTGAATAAAATGAACTACGTTTATCAGAAACATGCCTGCTGCTTCCATCCGTACGAAGAAAGCGTACTTCAGCAACTTAAAATAGATAAATATACAAAATTGTTGAATTTTTCATATTTTTCTAACATTTGATCTTTGAAGTACCGATCTTGAAATAACTTTTAGATTTAAATCGGATATATTCTAAAGTCATGAACTCTCAATATTTTACAAACGCGCAGTAAAATTCTGTGTTTTTTTTTCAATATACTTGACATCATTTAGTCCGTGTTAAAATTCGTGCTTAAAAAATCGAATTGTACTAGAACTACAATGCTGCAGAAGGAACAATGAAAATAGATTATGATTGTCATTTCGAACATCTTCCAATTTTTCATTCAGTAAAAACTAGTAGAAGAAAAAAAAATAACTGTAAAATCACTTATTTTCGCGAACCGTAATTTTCTTGAAAATGATTTCACGAGATTTATATGAATAGAACCGAAAGGTGAAAAATCCCTAAACTGCCTAAATATAGAACCCCTTTTGCATAAGGCATTTTAAGAAATTTCCTTTTGTCTGAAAATTTTGTCCCCTCCACTTCCCCATTTTCAATGGCTTCAAAGGAGCTGGTAAAAATAGTAAGCGAATGAGCTGCATTCTATTAGTCGTGTTATTGTTTTATATCCAAGAAATAATTGTATAGTGTTCAAGAAATAGTTGTAAGTAAGAAATTTGTCACGAAAGAGTTTGTAACTGTGCAGTAAATTAATGAATTTTAATCAGTGAAAAACTGATTTCTATTGTCATTTGAAGTGAAAAAAAGTATTTCGCGATTACGAAGGGCTCGCGAAAATTAAAGCCTCGTAAAAATAAGTGATTTTCAGTAATCGAAAAAATTACATCATTAACATTTTCTAATTTTTGCTATGCAGTGTTTCTAAAAACCACACATTTTGCAAATACCTGTTAATGCGAATCGATTCGATAAATTCAAACCAGCGCGTTATAGAGTATCGAACTGTGTACTAAATCCCCTACAGAAAGCTTCAGCGGTATCTAATGATCGAAATATATAGCATAGAAAAGATTCAATAAACTTTGGCATCAGTCAACATAACTCCACAGAACTGTCATTCGATTTACGTCTGCATCACATAAAGTTATTTTCAATTGACTATGTCGGTTTATGAGACAAATTCTCTTCAGTTTTTAATTTTCTGCTTCGACATGCTCTCAATTGCTTATGGTGAGGCTGCTAATTGTGAAAGAACGTGTCGTGAGTGGTTTGGGTGCTTCAAGAATGATATTTTCAAGTCGAAGACATTGCATAGCGGTAGAATAAATAATTTTTGGAAAAGATAGAATTAGCGGTAAGGCACGCGTCATAGTCAAGAAGAAATGGCACGAACATTGGAAGAGGCTCAACGAACAATTTAATTCTTTGTAAAACTAGTAATTTTTTCTTTTACAACCAAACATCGAATTTTGTGTGTGTGTGGGGGGGGGGGAGAGGTGGAGAGAAGATTTCGTATGTAAAGCTGTGCACATAATAAAAGTCCAGTTTTTAAGTTGGTAAAGCCTAAAAGTGCTTAAATCCATGAAAAGAGACTCACATGCTCTACGGGCTACTTATGTTTTATTGAAGTTATAAGCCAAACACAGTTTCAAATCATTAGTTCAATGTAGTGCACTGCTTCACAATTTGCATTGATTATGCTAAACCAATAATTAATTTAGAAGGGGGATAATTGCAGACACACCGGCGGACAAAAGAGAGAAAATGAAGAACATTTTATCAAGCAGAAAAGCTAACTGGAGAGAGATTAAAACTGAATACATAATATTTGATTTACAAAAACGAAACAAAAGAAAATTGCATTAGACGCGAAAAGTATGTGATCTGCAATACACACGTGATTGCCGATGTAATGGTTTGGAGTTTTGGGCAGTTTTCTCCAGATGTAAAGTGGATACGCGTTAAAATTCCTTGAAATGTCCTCGGCACAAGGCAAACCCCTTACCGTAGGTGTTGGAAGAATCCCCTCGTGTACACTTGCCATATCGGAAGGCACTTTTCTGACATGAACGGAAGATGGCGGCACAAGAAATTATGTTTTTCGCTGCCAACCGAAGGTTGCCGTTGTGACTCAATCGCGTACTCAAAGCGTGGTCGCAGTCACTACTGCTACCGCGAGGCTCAACAACACATTACAGATTTTTTAGTGATTTGGATCACACTGTAACGTCCGAATGTAGTCATATTTGTAACTGCGACTACACTTTTGCGTCACAAAAGACTCATAACGGCAGCTGTAATCGCTGCTGTGACTACACGGCAGAGTTGCATTGTCAAGTCAGAGCGCGAGGAAATAGGGACTGTAATGTGATCGCATTATGACGGTGTAGTTACTAAAAAGGGACAATTTCGCGGTATTTTGTGCGTATTCCCATTATGCTGAAAAAAATCACGATAGTATTAGGTTGCTCATAGATATAATATTATTTACAGCACAGAAAATGTTCCTAACTTCGATGAGATGGAGGGATTTCTTTAGGTGTCATACACCACATTCTTGATAATTTACATAATTTCGAACGGTTTTCGGTCTTAGTGTGTGGTTTCTTTTCGATCATTTTTGATTTTCTGATTAAACATTTTTCACTTTTCAATTTACCATATTATTAATTCCGTTTCCGTATATGCAATAACCACAATTTTTACACTCGTTCAAATGTGAATGATTCTATGAATGTTATACGATGAATTTCAATCAAAATAAATTATTGCTTCACCATGGAACAGTGGTTATGTCACTGAAAATGGTAGACGGTCGAAGCGTGAAGGTCCTGGGTTCGGGCCCCATCGTATGGCTGTCGATCTAACGGTCTAGAGTTTTGGTAGGTTTTCTCCAGATGTAACGTGAATACGCGTTAGAATCCCTTAAAGTCCTCCTACCAAGGCATCCCCCATCCTTGGCAGATTACCCTAGCGTAGCGTTGACATAATGCCACAAACTAAAGCAAATTATTTGCAAATGATTATTGTGAATTCGTTAACTATTCAGCGCAGACTATGAACGTTATTCGAAAAAGGAAATATTTATTGAACACAGATGCACTCATTTCTTTTAAAACTAGGTACTGTAATTAACTCCAATATATTAGTAGAACTAGCTGAAGTACCCGTTCTTCGCACGGGAATGAATGGACTTTTTGATATTACGATTTGTGGTGATTACTATTCATTGTAATAAACAGATATAGCAAAGTGGATATCGCGTTATATTGTGTCCAATAATCATGCATACCGAATTGCAAGGCAATCGTTTGTACCAGACTTCGTGCCGATTACAATCGACTGTAATCGAAGACTAAAATAATATTTTACAAATTTTAGAAAAATGCTATGATAAAATTGCATTATTATAGAATTCTTTTGATATTTGATTTCTTTAACATCAAGATTACTGTTATTTTACTAAATTAATATTCACTAGTCATAATCTTTTTGGAAATTGTTAGTAATCGTAATCGTAATCCATATCATTTCTTGTAATCGATTACAGTTGATCGTGTAATCGCACGAAGTCTGGTACGGTGCAGAAGGCCATGCGGCGTAGCGCAATCTAGTGGCGAGTTTTAGCAAAACGGATACGGCGAAAATATTTTTCGCATTCAGATATCGATGTATACGAATTTTCATGACTATCGGCTGGACAGTCCTGAAGTTCATGTGTTGACGCGACATCTAGTGGCAAGTTATAGGAAAATGGATAGCGCCAAACTCTTCCCCGTGTTCAAATATCTATGTATACCTATTTTCATAGCGATTATTTGCTGAGTCAAGAAGTGATACACTGCAGGGCCATCTACTGGTTCCAGGCGCGTAGCCAGGAAAATTTTTCGGGGGGGGGATATGCGCCTGGAAAAAATTTCGGGGGGGGATATGAACTTATATGTGTATAAATAGACGGAATTTTATCACTAATCCAAAAATTTCGGGGGGGATATATCCCGATATCCCCCCCCCTCGCTACGCCCCTGAGTGGTTCAATAAAGTAATGATTTGCTACATCACCGTCAAGTGGCGAGTTATAGCAAAATGGATAACGCCAAAATATTCTCATTGTTCAAATAGCTATGTATACTGATTTTCATAGCGACCGTTTGAATGGTCAAGAATTTGGCCTGCTGCAGCGTCATCTAGTGGCGAGTTAAAATAATAATGCATTGCAGTGTCATCTAGTGGTGAGTAACATCAAAAGGAACGCAGTTAGAATATATTCTTCGTGCTCAAATGTGTAAGTATAAAAAATTTTATGCCGATCGGTCGAACGGTATAGAAGTTTTCAGCGCCATTTAGCGGCAAGTTACAGCAAAATGGATAGTGAAAAATATTCTCCGTGTTCTAATATTCGCGTGTACGAAATTTCATCGAAATCGGTTGGACGATATTCGCATAGCAAGCGGCTAAACGGAATAGAATTCAACGTTGTGCTGCGGCACCAAGTGGCAAGTTAAGGAATACGGATAGCATAAAAACCTTCTCCATCATAAAAGACTTAGGTGAACCAAATTTCACCGTGCAACGGTGCTCAACGGTGCTGGAGTTTTTCAACCTTATAAACACATACCAACATTCATTTTTATCTATAACCAGTGTTATTATATATACCAGTCTCAAATAAAATCCAGTTTCAAATCTAAGCCTCGCCAAAGTGCCAACATACGCCATTTTGCAAGAGTTTTTTCAGGGAATCATTCGAAGCATTGACTTAGCAGCAGTCAATATGGGAAATGGTTCGACCGCCAAAGAGTAGCACGCATTTATTTGAAAATTGGAATTCCTTAATACAGCCGATTTTTTTTAAATTATCAACTATAATGTGTTTTATTCATCGTTACTCCGATGCACTAAATGAGAAGATTTCAATTTTCTGAAATTTGGCGGAATTCCCCCAACTTAAAACAATGTACTCAATTGGCGAGAATTCTGAAGTTAGATCGCTTGAAATCCCTTAATAACTGCATTATTTCTTCACGGATCATTAAAATTTAACGCTGTATTCTAATAAAACCTTTGCTCTTGTTTTCAAAAATCTATTTCCTTAAGCTCTCAATAAATTTCGCCAAGCCGAAAACTGTGCAAACTGATAGAACTCACTTACTCAAAATCCATATTTCAGCCATTTTATTTTTTCGCCAAACTAAAAAAATTTACACATTAGCCTCGGAAATCTTCAATTCTTATTGTTTTGCGTGTAAAGCATACCGAAAAAGATAAACTGCTCTGATTTCCCATGCACACGATATTATAATTTAAAAAAATAACTTTACGAATATAAACTAACAAAAAAAAAATCATTATTATTCTTTTATTTTTACTTTGAGAATTTAAAACATTTTATTCGGCAAAATCGCCACACATGGCAACCACGATCCTTATTTCACACTTTTTTCACTACAGGGGTTACAATTACGGAAAGATTTTTGCGTGAAGAGCATAAAAAATCTCTTAAATTCCGGGAACGGGTGGACTTTCAAAGTTTTAAAGTGGACTACGATTTATTCTATATTATTTTACATATCTGTGCTAAATTTCAGGCCGATAGGTCCATTTTTGTGGATTTGTATACGAACGACATTTTATTCGGCAAAATCGCCACACATGGCAACCATGATCCTTATTTCACACTTTTTTCACTACAGGGGTTACAATTACGGAAAGATTTTTGCGTGAAGAGCATAAAAAATCTCTTAAATTCCGGGAACGGGTGGACTTTCAAAGTTTTAAAGTGGACTATGAGTTATTCTATATTATTTTACATATCTGTGCTAAATTTCAGGCCGATAGGTCCATTTTTGTGGATTTGTATACGAATCAAATCCACAAACAAACAAACAAACAAACAAACAAACAAACAAACAGAATTTCATTTTTATTTATAAGATTAGGAATAACTTAATAAATTAAACTTTTAACCCTTTAACGCGCAGTGATCACGTTCTGGGAACACCAAACTCTGACGTTTTGACTGTTGCCAGTCACGAAGAATAGATTTGACATCTTTAAAAATAGTTGCGGCTGACATGGCTCCACGAGAATCCTTTACATTTTAGCACGTCATTTCCGTAAAAAATGGTCACGATTCTTTTTAACAGCACTGACATCTGCTGAAAAAATGGAAGAACGCGAGAACAGCTGGATAGATTGCCCAATGCTGAAAAAAGGGCAGCCGTTGCCATCGCCCGACTTAACTACCAGCAAGATGGCGGACGATCGAAACGTTCATCGCGTGCCACAGATCTAGAGACCCTTTTCTTGACGCAGCTGGCTGTGCGCGAGCACAGCCAGCTTTCGTCAAAAAAGGGTCTCTAGATCTGTGGCACGCGATGAACGTTTCGATCGTCCGCCATCTTGCTGGTAGTTAAGTCGAGCGATGGCAACGGCTGCCCTTTTTTCAGCATTGGGAAAGGTTTGCGCCTCAAAGGGTTAAACTACTAAATATTTTTAAGCGTTACTATGTTTTATTGAGGTTTTAAGCATAAAATACGGAAAACAAAAAATCCTTTGACTGAAATTATTAATGACAATTCACACAATCATAAAATGATGCATAATACTATTTCTTAAGTATGGTCTTTTAGTTACATGAATATTTTAATATTAAATGTTTTATGAAATATGAAAAATAATGAATACATATATTATTATTATTATTAAAATTAAATACGCAACACATTATTACGCGTTTACATACGCCTTTACATTATTAAACGCAAACATAAATGAAAATGGTAAACTATCTTTTTCAAAATTTGAAAGAAAGCTTTTTTTTCTGTCAAGATTTCCTCATTTTAAAATGTCAGAAAAACAAACAGTTTTGAGAACATCTCATTACTGGCAGCTAAATATACAACCTCGTTAGAAACTTAGGTCCCTTATAAAAATCTTTCAAACTTCGCCAATTCATTATTACAGAATAAGGAGTTTCTTTTTTCATTTCTTTTCTCTTTTTTCGCTCATTTTTCACCTTTTCTTTCTTACTTCGCTCATTTTTCCCCTTTTCTTTCTTTTTTCCCGTCACAAATTGATATTTTGAAAATTTTCTTTCCCCACTTTTTTTTTTGGTACATAGTTATACACACTTTAAAACAAGCTCCAGTGTTTAGACTAAAGAATATAACACACTATTTTTAGAGTCCCGTGCTTTCATTATTAAGTAATTTGGAGTAATTTTGCCTAATTTTTGAAAATTTCGAGAAAATTACTTCGTTTTGTTTTACACATTGTGTTATTTTTTTTTTAACTCTACTTATTATAAAGAAGAAGCCTTTGATTTTGTGCGTCTGTCTGCGGCGTTACGGACAAACGGCTACGCGTAGAAATGCCAAATTTAGTACAAGGAAGTTCTAAACACGAAGTTATGCAACTTGAAACGAGTTTTTCAAAATTCGTCGAATCAATTTCTTTATTCATTAATTTATGCGTTTTTGAGCGATTTTTGACGCATATTCAGTAATAAGAACGGAAATAATATCTACAAGGCAACGGTTATTAAGTCATATGTATAAATTTATAAAACAAATGAGCAAATTGTAGTTCTGAAAAAAGAAATACTTTGGATAAAATTTTAGAAATACAATCTTTTTAGTAAAAATATTTTGAGATATTTGAAAATAAGACAATCTTTTTATCATTATTATTTTTCCATAAAGTGCTATTCCAGTTAAGCGCTAAAGGCTATTAAAGACATACAAATAATTCATGTCAAGATTTTACAGACATATAAATCGAGTCTAAGAAAATAGAAAGCACTTATAATTTATATTGTTCACAAAATGAGGTAAAATAGTTTCGATAAGTGTTATGTAAGTCCATCGGTGATGTAGAAGATAGATGGAATTAAACTTATATAAAATAATAATAATAAAAAGAAGAATGCCGCAATAGAAATCTTTAATTCATTTTTAATCAACGTAGCTTTTATTTGTTAGATATTTGAACACTCTCCCATGATTTAAAAGCAATAAATATCGAAATTTCTTACCTTTCAATTTTAATTTCCTTTGTATGTACAACAATCTGATTTTATACTTCTCTTGGATGATTTCCTATAATTTGAAATAGGTGCATCCTATCTATATAAATAAAATTAGACTTTTGTCTATATATTACTTAGAATTCAAAAATTTTGCGATTTCTGTCCGTTTCAAGCATCTGCGAATCCAGCTCTATCCTAAAAAAAAGTTTGTCCGTCTGTCGTTCTGTGATTCTGTCCGTAACGCTTTTATTGTTCGCGCATCACGTAAAAACGACTGAAGCTGATGAAATGGAATTTGGTAAAATGATAGGTGGTCACTAAACTTAAAACATAGGCATTGAATTTTTAAAAACGTTAATTAGATTTTGAGATTTTGCGAAAATCGTTTCAAGCTGGGTAAATCATTGTTCTCGCATCACGTAATAACAACTAAAGCGAATGAAACTATACTGAGTGACATGATAGGTGGTCACTCAACTTAACATAGGCGTCGAATTTTTAAAAAAATGTTGATTAGATTTTGGGATTTTGCGAAAATCGTTTTGAAATGCGTAAATCTTTTTTCGAGCATCACGTATTAAAAGTTAATGCAAATGACAGGATATTGGGTTACAAGATAGGTGGTCACTCAACTTAAACTATGACTAATTTTTGAAAATTATGATTAGATTTTGAGAAAATTGTTTCAAATTGATTAAATCTTTGTTCGCACATCACATAATAACGACGAAAGCGAATGAAATGATTTTGGGTTACATGATAAGTGGTTACTCAACTCAAACTATAGGGGCCGATTAAAAAAGAAATGATTGGATTTTGAAATTAAGGATTACAATGAATGGAAGGAATTGGTGACATGATAGCGGGCGAATCAAACTGTATGGGCCGAAGTTTTTTAAAATTTTAAATTTGATTTTCGATTTTGAAAAAAATATTTCAAAATCGTTAGTGCATCCTATAATAATGACTGAAACGAATGAAATGAAATCAAGTGCATGGCAAGTAGTCACTCAGTTTAATTGTAGACGTTGAAATTTGTATAATAATAATAATAATTAGATTCTGAGATTTTGCAAAAATTGTTCCAAAATGCGTAAATATTTGATGTGCATCGCGTGTTAACGACTAAAACGTATAAAATAAAATTTGGTGACCTGATAGGTGGTCATTATAACTATAGGTGTCGAATTTTTTAAAAACATTATTCAACAATTGAAAAAAATGGTCGATTACGTATAAACCACTCCAGCGAATGAAATAAAATTTAGTATCGTTACAGGTGGCCATTTAAACTACAGGCGTCAATGTAGTTTAAAAGTTTCTATAGAATATGTGATTTTGTGAAAACTCAGTACATGTTTGTTTCATTCCTGAAAAATGGCAGTGGAATCCAATGAAATTCGGATTTATTTTAGACGTTCAAGTTAGTTCAAACTCTAAATGCCAAAACTGTTTTAAATATTTCATAGATTTTGGGATTTTAAGAATAGCCGTATAAATGTTTGTTCTCGCATTCGTTAAAAATGGATTATGAGAGTACAATGAAATTTAGCAGTAATATTTTTAAAATGCACAGAAGTTATAACTCTGCTTCTATACTATTGCCAATATACAAATTCCGTTCTTTCTGCTCTTAATGCTGTCAAAAATTCAGAGTTGTTTGGAAATTTGCATTACGTACTAACAGCTAGGGTACTTCAGCTAGTACACTTCAGCTAGTGAAGTGATACTGATAATCTGAAAAGGCTAACAAAAGGTAAGATTCAGCAATTATTTTTTTAATTTTTATTTTAGTATTATGTTCTCCGTATTCAAACAATTATGTGGGTGTCTGTAACAATTGCATCTATGTATATATGTTATGCAACAAGTGTTTGGCTTAAAGTTATGCTTAATTTCCAGAACTGATGACGGGCATGTGCATAGATCCAGGGTGCTCATAATTAAAATTTCCCTTACAGAGCGGTGTACAACGAAAACTGCTTGTCATAGTGGTAAAAAATTATCAGAAAACCTTACTGAGACCATGGGTGAGATACGAAAAATAAGTTCGAAAAGTCACAGCTAAATGGCATTTTACAATGTTTTAATGCAAAAAAATAGACAAATAAACATTCGAAGTTGAAGAAAAAAACGTTTCTGAAACAGAACCTCTTAAAATGTTACACAATTGCCAGTGGAAGAATATGCATATCGGCAACTGTAAGATTGTAAAATTTTACCTGGTGCTGATTTTTGAACTTTTATTTTTCCATGAAAAATCTGTTTCTCTTGGCTCATTAAGGTTTCCTTCAAATTTGGGCGCATTGTTAATAGAAGTTTCCGCTGTACAAAGATCTGAATAGGGAAAATTTCATTTATGAACACCCAGCTGAAATGTAAAAAAGAAAACATTATTAAGCTAAACTGCTGAACTTCATCGAATTAAAAAAATGACCAAAGGACAAATATAACTACCGCCAGGTATCATTTTCTATGAAAAGATTTACTCAAATACTCATTTGTGAAGCGTTTTATGGAGCACATATAATTTTTTTATGAGTGTTATATGTAAAACCTACACGAGAAGCATCTGCCTACGGGGGGAGGTGCCTTCGAAAAAGATTATTTTAAGGGGCTCTAACACATATTCACTTCACAGCTGGAGAAAATCGACCAAAATTCCAAACTATTACATCGGCAGCGTTGTGGTAATCCTGAACGAGGGATATTCACACAATTCCTTCCTTGATAGTTTTCGGTGTAACACATGTCAACACATTAATAAAAAATGATAATTTGCATAATAAATCTTGAAATAACAAATGTTATTTCTATTACATTGTGTTGTGGCATTTAAACTAAATATAGAATCATACGTTGAAGATTTTAATTGAATTAACTGATGTGTAATGAACTTAATATAAAAAAAATAAATGAATAAACACGGTTTCAAAAATACTTGAGCATTTTAAATACAGATAGACAATTAAATTTTTAAAGTGTATATGAAGACATCTATTGTTAAATTAAATACTTGAAAGTCCAGAAATCAGTCGATTAACAGTGACAGTTTTTTAAAGAATGTAGACAAGTTTCCTGTGTACAAACAAACCAATTACCTGCAATTAACCGATTGACTCGTCCTGCCCAACAATTCTCTTGGTGGACAGTACACACTAATCACAGCGGCTGGTATGCCCACCAGCCTGTTTGACGCATAAACTCGTCTACATAAGTACTGCATTTTAATGACATGTCAATCACAACAAAGTAAATTTTACATAAGAAAATCAAATATACTTATCAGAAATCTTCCATTTTATACATGTTATTGGAATGTGCGTTAATCACACTAAAGTACATTTAAAAACCTATTTTTTTTCTTCTTCCTTATATAAGCTGCCAAATTTTCTCTTTCTATTTAAAAACACTTATTTCAAGCTACATTAACTTTTCTATTTAAAAGCACGTTAAATATATTTAAATGGGAAATAGATTACAATAATCTGATAGTCTCCAGACAACCATCTTAGAAAAATATTTGCTTTTATTATCTTTCGGTGTTTGATCTTTACTAAGTATACAAAGAATAATTTGGAAGAAATATACACTTCAACATTTTCATCTGACATCAAATCATTTATACCTGATCCTTCTCTATCTGCATTAATATATTGTTTTACGCCCGAATAGAGGTTCTTTTGATAGGAATATAAATAGTATTGATACCTTAGATTTTATATATTGCGCGTTGACATATTTTAATTTCAATCCTCGTAAACGAAATCATTCTTATTAAACAAAGAGTAAAAAAGTTTTAAACAAAAAGTATAAAGTATTAAACAATTACCAGTTGCCAATAGGTGACGATTTGAATAAACTGATGAATTTCCCTTAATAGAAACCCTTATTTATTTTTATTTTTATTTTTGCAAAACTTTATGAAGAGAAATTGGTACGATAATCGTGAATGGTGTGGGTATGTAAATACAGAATATTGAAATTAGCTTTAACAAATACTTTCAAGTTTATTATTAGGAAGAGGTTACAAAAATCATTATCACCTGCCTTTCAGAAAAACCAGAAAATGTGTCCCGAACTCAAAATTTTTATCATTATTCACCATTTCAAAAAAGTATACGGGCGTAAGTCAAATTTCCTCTGTCAGCTTCATTATTAAAAAACGTTTTTCGTTATTTAAAAAAAAAAATGTTCAGATTTAAAAAATATATTCTTCGTTAAAATAGGTCATGTCATACATAACAAAAGCTTCTCATATTTCTCTGTGATTTTGTGTTTTTCCGGAAATTAATTCACTATGGATGAAACTAAAAAACTTTCTTGTTTGAATTTAATTATATTTTTCAAAAATCCTAGCTCATTGTGAAGTATTCACTTTTTAAAGTGTTAAAATAAAAATTCACTAGTGTGTGCTCAACTAACTCTTAAAACAGCGAGCGAAAATATAAAGCTCTTTTTACATTTTGAAAGCAACAAAAGATCCCAGTCACAAATTGATGCCTTAATTGAAAATTGAAAATTTATCACCACGAATTCTTATACAATGTCTTTTATCTAACTTTGTATGAAAATGAAAGCGCACACTAAATATTTAAGAAACATATTTTTTAGACAATTATATTTATGCCATGCTCTACAAGTTATTTTTAAAACGATTATAAACAACATACTATTAACACATATTAAAATATAACAAGATTCTAAAGTACTGATTAAAAAAGATAACTAAGTAGTTTCTTTGTTTCGTTTTTAATAAGAAATATAAAAGTTCATTTTTGCATCGAATCCTTTAAAATTTCTAAACATAAAAACTTTGTTGGCGAGGTCTTTTTTTTTTTTTTTTTTTTTTTTAAACTGAATGATTTTTGAAAAATGGAGGATCCTGAGAACATCCCATTACTAGCAGCTAAATATACAACCTCGTTAGCAATTTTCATGGGTATTAAAAATCCTGAAACTTCTTAAGTTATTGCTACAGAATAAAAACATCCTTTACTAATCTTTTGTGTGGACGAAAATTGGTATTTTTATTTTTTTCTGCTGGTGATTTTGTAGTTTATTGTGTCTTAAAATTATTACATGAGGATTAAAGAAACATATTTTGTTCCTATTTTAGAAACTTATGAGTCTAAATTTAAGATTTAGACGAAAGAAATACATATTTTAGTTTTTGAAGCAGTACTTTTTAAAGATATTTTAACATTTCTTATTACCTGATGAGTGTATTTGCTGTAAGTGTTAAATTAAGATTATTAACATTACTATTGATAATAACTAACATGAGATTTGATTGCTAAAATGCTTTTGAAAAAAAGTAGATAATATAATGAATGCTTAACAGTATAAATTTAAAAAAATAAATTATTCAAAAATAATAGTACGTTTTATTTTGAAAACTGAAAACATACTTTTTTTTTGTACAGTTCAAATTACTTTTAATTAATTTATAATTTGTCATCGTTTATATTATATTTTGGTTTGTTTCTTTTCATTACTTGAATACCAAATGATTAATTTTCTTTGCTTTTCTTAAAATCACAGGTACAAATTGAAAGCATGCAAAATAAAGGATTTGTAACGTAGTCTTATCCATATGTGTTGCCCAGGGAATAATACCGTAAGCGGGTGTCGGTTGAGTTGGCGACTTTTTTTGTCGCCAACGTCTAACCTTGGCGACTTGTTTTTTGCGCCAGACAAAACATAAACATAAGTAGACACATACGGAAAAATATAAACCCAAAACTACAATATACTTATCTAAACGCATTAAAACATTACCAGGCATATTTCAAATGCAATTATAAACGAAATGTACATAAACAAAGCACTAGCTCTGGGCACGTTAAAAAATAAATAAACCATAACCTTCAAATTATGCAAAATGCTAAAATATGTTTCTGCACATAATTATACAGCGAAATGTCCCTTAAAACGTTAAAATAACAATTTTAAACTAATAGAAAAACACTCAAATAAACCGACTACCTCCCCACCACCACACACACACACACACAAACAACTCAAAAATACTTTTTTACTATATCATATTTAACCTGAATAGTGCACATGATTTCAAGAAAAATACACTGCAAATATTTTTATAAAATGTTCAAAACACTCTTTATAAATAACAGAAAACAACTATAATAAACCGAATACTTCCTCCCCCACATGATTTTTGCAATTTAATACCTTCAAAACACACAACATTTAGACTATTAATCAGAATAGAATCAAATCTGATCACAAACTCAAAAATCCTTACATATTTATTCATATTTAACCTAAAAATTGTACGGGAATTCTGTAAATCAGAAGCAAACCCAGATATCAAATTAAATTAACCATCCCTCTTAAAACCTTAAAAAATTTTATTTTTCATCCCAATTCTCAAAAATAACATAACATACTAACAACCTTACATAATTATAAAAACATAAGACCACAAATATTCTCAACTATACACCGGTGTACCGTAAAGCAAGGAATAAACATTTAAATAAATAAAAGCACCACATACCTTAAATTTTATTCATGAATGACGTGCGTTCACCACAAAATAATTCCATCAAAAGCATTGAAATAAACATAACAACTGTACCTCAACACACGCTCGATTCATATTCTTCACAACTCGCAACAAACATTTTCAAATTTTTGTCGAATTTCACTTAATAAAAAATTAGAAACAACTCAGCGTATAAAGGAACAACTTTCATGATAGCTCTACACAAATTATCTACATTTAATATAAAAACAAGCAAAAATTCCACTTTTCAAAAATAACCATTATAAAATACAAAACTGCAGCAGACGACACAACTTCCATTCCCGGCTAATTCAAGTTCAGTTATTTTCCAGTTAAACCCTTTGAAATTCCTTCAACCAATCACATAATTCCTTCAAACACACTAGTTTCTCATGACATCATAAAACAGCACAACTCCGCCGGAAGTGTCTCCGATTAGCTAATATCGATTGGCAACGCTGCCAGGACTGTTTACAACATATAGTAAGCTTTGGCGACGCATCTTCCTTGGCAATGGACACCCGCTTACGGTATTATCCCCGTTGCCCATCCTGCAGTTTTAAAATTGTATATTACAATCAAGTTGAAAACCTGCACTCCATCGACAAATAAGTATGAGCAACATCCAAAAATCACCCCGAATAAATCCGTTAACAGATAACAGCAAAATTAAAATTGCTTTGAATCGTAAAAGAAAAAAAAATGCAGTTGATGTGTTTATTCGACTTCATTGGTTTGTATATGATGTGAAACAACGCATTAGTGGGTTACTTTGCTATGCGAAAGATTTTTTTTTATATCGATTCCACTGAAAAGACTTTAAAGAGAGTCGTCAACAACCCAGACAGCACAGCAAACTTGCATCAAACTTCCAGCAAGCTTGATTTATCAAGTGAATAAGCTTGAATTAAGCTTGAAAATTTCAAGCGTGTAAGCTTAATGCAAGCTTGAATCAAGTGTTCTAGTTTACACTTGCCCAGCTTGCATTAAGCTTGACATTTCAAGCTTGAATAAAGCTTGACATTTCAAGCTTAATTTCAAGCTTAAAAAATTTCCTAAATACACGGGGTGCCGGTCGGCGAACTCGCCCCACATATTTTACTTTGCCACGCATTTCCCCCCCTCTACGCTGAAATTTCAATTCAATTTAATCTGTTTGTGGCTGGAATAGAACCCAGGACCTTTCGATTGGGAGTCCAGCTCGCTATCCGTTCAGCTACTAAGCTTCACGCAGATATGACTAAAGTTTGAGGTGACTTCTCACGCCGTTTTCTCGCCAGATTGATAAGTGGGCGATGTGTTATTTGTTTATTTTATTTTTCCATGGGATGCATCAAAATTAAAATAATGTTATGTGTGAATTAGAGACTCTACTAATAGGGAAATAAACATAATATAAACTTAAGAGCAGCACACGTTTTAAAACTTTCAGCACCACAACACTCATGAGCAATACTGCTGGCCAAAATCGAGACAAACGACTGATTTTGAAATCAATTTCGTAGTATAATTGTATTTTATTTTGAAGAATTTCCATATTTGGAAATATAGAATGGGTTTACTTACTTGACACAAATAATCTGAAATCAAAGAAACAGATAGTTAAACGTTACTTCGAAATGCTATATCACAGTTGCTAACATGTATGGAATACAAACACTTTAGTCATTTTTGTAGATATTTCTTAAAATAACAAATAATTGAAAAATTTTGCGATTTTTTAACGCTAAAAATTCTCTTTACAAATGTGGTTAGTTATTTTCCTACATATTGGTATGCTATATCGATATAGAGCATTTCGAAGAATTAAAAATAAGTTTAAATTAATTTATACAAATGTAAATTTGAATTATTTTCATTGTTCATACTTTATAATTAAAAAAATTATTTAACTTCTGAATTTTTATTTTATCCTTTGTAATTTTATTTTAAAACTACAAAAGTGTAAGATGTAAGATTTTTGGGCCCTAAAATCTGTAGGCCCTGGGCAGTTGCCCCGTTTGCCCTTCCGGTAATATGGCACTGGTAATAAAATAAAACACATCTTTTAAGAACTTTCAGCAAATTTGACGATGCTAGACAAATAATGACCATTCTCTTTCACAGATGGCGCCATCACCGCGTACTTTGAAAGCTAAAATCAAGCTAAAGCCAAGCTTGCATTAATACGTCAAATTCAAGGAAATGTCAAGCTTGATTTAAGCTTATGTGCTGTCTGAGAATAAATGTGTTAAAAAAAATTAGGATTAGGAAACACTACGTTGAACCTGCATTCATAAAAGGTTGTCTTTAATACACTTCAAGTAAGGCAAATTGCCAGGAAACTGTCTTATGAAAGAGGGAAATAAAAATATTATTTTCATGTGGCGAAAATTTTAGTCTGTTTTCTAAATATAGGCTAAGTGCGCTGGAAACTCAAAGAGTTAAAAGCCTTCCCATAATTCTAAAGCTGTCAAAACTATTGTGAGGGTGGGTTTAACTCACACATTATATGATATACATATAAAATATGAATAGTGAGTAGACATTTGGAGGCGCTAAAATCTTACAAAAACAATTTCAAGGGGAAGGGGTTGGGAGACTCGAGTTTCACAGATCTATATAACTATACATGTATGTGTCCTCCTCTTCTTGAAGAGTCTTCACCTGTGAGATTCGGGGATCTATTTTAGGTGTATTCTTTTAAATTTCTTTTAGATTCTTTTAATTTCCGATTTTAGCTCCACGTCAAAAGTAAAATGGGAAATCGAATTAGTTTAATCATTTTTAGTAAATACGAAATTCCAACTAAGAAAAGGTATATAATAAAAGAAAAATTCTATAGCAGTTTCTTCATCTCCTTGATCAATACATTATCTTATTTATTTATTTTGAAGACTAAATTATTAAAAGTCAAAAGGATGAAATATGTATCTATAATGGTGCAATTATTATTGATGTTTATTTCCTTATTTCACTTCGTTTTTTTCCTCCAATTTTACTACCCAATTTTATTTTTTCCACCGAAGAAATTTCATCAAGTTGTTTGTCCTCCAGAAAAAAAAAGATGCTGAATTTTTGTATCCATGGCTAAAATTAACATGCACAAAGGTTTACTTTATCGAATGCTTACGAACAGAGGTTTAAATAAATTTTTAATAATCCATTAGCTCAGATAATTTAAATAATGTTTATTTCTTTCTTAATTGTAAGAATATATTTACAAGCTGAGTTCACTTAAACGGGCCAATAGTACTTATGTATCGCTATTTTTTATCCATCCAAATCAATATTTAATGGCACTTAAAACTTCATATATTAAAATGGAACAGCCAAATTGAAACACATTTATTATAAAAGTAAAAAGAAGTATGCTATTTTGGTTTTTAAATATTAAATTTCGTTGCAGCGTGGTATTAACCCGATTCCTTTAGCTTTCAACCCGATGCCTTTAGCGTTTAGATTTCTTAGCTACGCCTTTAGCTCTGCCTCTAGCTCCGATGCCTTAGCATTGCACACTACCTCACATGCATTGCTATTCTCTCGTAAGAATAAAGGGAACTCGAAAAAAAATTACCTATTTCGTTGAACGTCGCGACCCACGGCTCTTCCTCACACAACCTGGGAACGTTGCACGACAGTATGAGGACGCAAAACACGACGAACATTATGGACTGCCGAACGCCACTTTTCTGGAGAAGGACTTGCTTTTGAAGCCTATCGTGGGAACGGGCAGCGATAACTTCATTGGCAGACTTCCCGTCCAGCTTCGTCTTGGTCTTCTCTTCCCCGAACCGGTCGGCTATCAGTATGGAGCGTTTGAAAATGCCGCCTTCGTTCGTCTTGCAGCTGCCGTTATTTTCCAGGGACGGGGCCGCGTCTATGTAGCCGCCGTAGCCCAGGATCGTCTCTTCCTTCAACGAAGTCTTCGGTTTTTCCTGGTCCTTTTCTGGATCCACCGGGACGTCAGCCACCATGGCGGAATAGCTCTCCTGGCTGGTTATGGAGAGGCTCCGGACATTTGGTTGCAGCATCTTGCTGAGATCATTCGCCCTCTTCTAATAAAATAATATGTATATTTTTTTAATGAAAAAAGAATTTTTTTTCCTTTGCAAACACTTTTTGATCTAAATTCCGACACTGGTTGAGCATTGTTATAAAATTTACAAGTACAAAATAATTATAGTAATGATAATGGTGAAAATTCTAAGCTTGAGTTCCATATTCGCTGAGAAGCGGACAGATCCCGGAACGATGTGGAGGAACCGCCGCTGGGAGTGATAATGAGCGAGCGAAGTAATTGGCGGTTTATCCAGAAAAAGCGAATACTATAAAACCAAAGGCAAAACTTTTCTTGGCTCTCACTATCCACTCTGGCGCAGCTAGTGACGGAAGGTTCTTCACATGCTTCTTAGGGAAGAGAAAGAATGGTTTACTCTCTTGTCAGTACTTTCATCTTAACAATTAAGCGCGGGAAGTTAACTAATTAGTGATGAAGGATGGGACGTACAATCGCTTTTTTCCCCTCAGTAATTTCAAACTTAAGTCCTACTCTCACACGATTATCGCTGAATGTCACTTCCTCGTATCTATTTATTTTTCTCTAAACGGTGAATGCGAGGACAGGGAGAGCTGATTCACAACATCAACCGAAGTCATTTTCAGTACCCTGTTTGTTCAGATGTCCTACCTGAATACAGAGAGGGCACAGCGAATATGATCGTGAAAGGCTGTTAATAGTGAGAGTCTAGCCAGCACTACCGAAGTTAATAGTACGAAATATGGCTTTTTTGTGAGCTTTATAACAGGTGCTATATTAGACAGTATTTTCTGAACCTGTTGAGTGTAGGTAGCCAAACGGCTCTTTCTACAAATCTATCTCGCACGATCTCAAAAAATAAAAGAGATGTCCATAAAATTCTTGCTGTAAAATGCAGCATTCGCAAGTGCCTAAAAATCAATTTCAGAACGTTTTGAATATATCGTTCTCCAAAGTGGGTAGACGTGTAAAAAGGGGAAGTGTGGTTATCTTTCTTTAAAGAAAACAATCTATAAAATTCTTGCTTCAAAATGTAACAAATATGAGTTCTGTGTTTAGACACAGCTTGTTTGTAATTAAACAGTTTTTGAATATTTATTTGTTCGAATTTTATGTAATAAAGCCAACATTACTTTCCGTGCCCCCCCCCTCTATATGCAAATAGAGAATGCAACTGTTCATTCCACTGAAATTATCTAATTATTATTTATCCGATTTATTTATCTGATTGAAACTCACGATAAAAAGGATTTTTTTTTTAAGTAAAAGATAAAAACTAAATAAAGAGAGACTGAAAGGAATAATTAATTTACCTAATTAAAACAGATATTATTTAAGATATTCTAACATGTATGGCGTTTTGCTCTGCTGAATAATCGAAATACTAATGAAATAAAGCGTATTGTTTCGGGTTTCTTCCACTGTGTATGTGCAATGCTGCAGAAATAGGTGTGAGCTTCTAAGATAAGAACTCGAATAATAGGTAAAGTTTTTACAACGATCAATTGTTTTTATTTTAATTAGAATTTAGATCAGAATTACGAAGGAAAGATCGTGGCCAATGGTGAGATCGCAGTTATTAATAAAACAAATAGCAAATCCTATTGTTTTTATGTAGCAACCTCGAAAATTGTTGATATTTCCCTCTTCCCATTCGACAGAAACAACTCTAAAAACACCTAAAAACTATGTATGTTAAAATTAAGGCTATAAATTTCAACGTCTTTCACTGTCGTTAACGGTACACTTACTGATTCTAGAAGGATGATTATCCAAAATTAATAGCGCTTCTATGTTTGCAACTGCACTATCTATGTGTCTCTGATATTGTTGTGTTGCAGAAATTAGAAATTACCTACGTAGCTTTTTTTTTGTTAATATTTATCTCAGTCCTTTTTAAAAGGGGGCTTTTTCCCCCAACGAAAAATTGGTAGTAAGATGACTTTGCTTGAGGCTTCAAGGATAAAATATAGATGGCAGTACAACATCGAACAATTCCAGCCAGATTTTTTTGGGATAATACCGGGCAGTGCTTGTGTATAGGCATTTTCCACTACAAAGACCAGAAGTGATGGTTTCTTTATCATGGAGGCACCTAATAGGTGGAAAAACGTCGCCCCTTACGTGGTCTCCGATTGCCGGTCGATTCCATCTTTGTAGAAGCTAGTAGGCTGCTGTCGGATCCAGTCCTGTATGGTGGCTCGTCTAAGGTTCTGTAAAATGGAGGGCATTCTTTTGCGGGGAGAGGGATCTTCTGCGCCATTCCACAACACTTGAACGACACAGACTGTGATCACCGTACACAGCCTTCATCCATCGGTACATTTCACGGCCTCCAACTCCCTCCGCAGCTAAAATTCGAATCACTCCTCGTTGTTTCTGCTTACTCGCCTGCATGTTCCTTAGTGGACGATAACTTGTGTGACCACCTTCTCTTCGGCGTGACACCCCACTGTATGCAACGTCAAACGCTGCGCACGCGTCAGTCTCTCTACCAATAGATGGTGCCGCCATACATGCAGTTCCGTGGTGCCACCGTGGTACGTGTAATGCAAACTTAGACGCACTGACCAGGTTTTCATCTGATTGAACCTTATAATATAAATACTTAAATGGCACAAAATCTTCATATCCGCCCCAGATTGTATGGCGGTCAGCACAGCTCACACTGAGATCGTGGGCCTGGATTTGACTCCCGGTATAGACGTGATTGTTCATTCATACGTCCCTTCCAAAGAGGTAATGTTGGCCGCCAACTAGGTGGCACCTAATAATAAAGAGATCAACACCTCAGGCCTTCATAGTGCCGATGCCGATGACTTATACAACGACAGCCCACCTTTGGTGGGGGAAAAACCGAAGATTTTTATAGCGCTGTGCGAGGGATTTAGCGAGAGAATAAAATTCGGGGAGAACCCTAAAGGAGAAAAAGGTAGATTGTCTCACAAAAAAGCTTGATTATTGATATTCATTTAACAGAAACCCAAATTCCGGGAGGAGCCTAGGTCTCCGTGCCCACTCTCTGGCCCCGTTTCTGTGCTGTGTCGTTTTTACTGCGCTGTTGTTCTTCTTTACTCCTCTTACCTACAGAGTTTTCGGGAAATGAAGTGAAATATTTTTGTTTCAACATACGTAACAGAAGTCTGGACGTAAATAATTAGAATTCGCGTACATTCTAATTACATTAAAACTGTAATCACAGCTAAAAAACTTGTTTAAGAAAACCCACAAAATTCATTCAAAGTATTCCAGAATATTTGCAGCCAGTTTTAAATGTAAGGTAGTATAAAAAAAGTTGAAAGTTTTTGAAAGCATTACTATTTTCAATCGAATTAATTAGATTGTTGTAACATTCATGGATCATTCCACGTCAGATCGAACAGCGCAGTTCACCACACTAACTTAGATTTTTCTCAAATTTTTCATAGATGATTTATTGGCTAAGATAACCTCAAATCTCAATTTCGAAGGTTCTACGATAATTAATTATCGATAAATAACTACGCAAAATTTTAAAGTTTTCTGGAAGGTCCGCAATTTTTTCGGCATTTCTTAAATAACTCCTTATCTGTAAACGTTACTGAAGTGAAAATTTGCTTCAGAGGGTAACATTTTAAGCTGATTCCAAAAATGTTATCAAAATTTTTATCAAAATGTTATCAAAATTTATTTTGTATTTTCTATAGTTTATGCATGAGCTTTGCATTTGCTTAAAAACATTATGAATCTTTTTCTTTATGTTTGATCAGAAGCTCCTGATTTAAATTTTTATATGTTGTTAAGATGGTATACCACTACATCCTCAAAAAAAAAATTCATGTTGGCTTTCAGCTCTGAAGCTGACCAAAAAAATTAATAAATTTTTCCAAAAGAATTATTAAATTTTCATGTGGGTTTTCGTATATTTTGTCTAGTAATAAGTTTTAAAAAGCTCGCCAAAGAAATGAATATGCAATTTACAACTTATAAGAACGCCTTTATTTGTGAAAGTAATCTCCATTATTTTCCGGCATTTTCCGCCAACGATCAGATAGCGCACGGATGCCAGTAGCGTAGAATTGAATGATGACTTCATCGCATCTTTTGATGCGATTTTCGTACTTTGTCCACTGTGGGGAAGTGTGCAGAAGACAAGGTATTGTTCATTGACCGAAATAGATGATAGTCCAAACGGGCTATGTCAGGACTATACGCCTGTTGCTCCAAACTTTACTAACGTGTCCTTAACACTAGAAAGGCGGCGTTTTCCGTATACCTCGAAAGGCGGGAAGCGGTCATTTTGACCGCTCCCAATAAATCAGTTATATCTTCCAAAACTTTAGAGATTTTTATATAAAATAAGTTTATAAGGTCTTTAAGTAGTAAATTTCCCATTTTTATCATATGAATTTCGTGTTCAGCTCATCATCATTTTATATTATTTTACGTTCATTTTATTACAATTATACACATTATCGATTATTCAAAATTTAGAAAAAAAGAATAAACAATAAGGCACACTAATTGAAAATTATGTTTTAGCTACACAAGCTATTTAACTATATATCACATTTGATTATTATTTTAATAACATATATATTAAAAAATAGCGATATTTTAGAATGACTTACATTACGTACTGTTACAGTCTTTACAGATATTCATCTTTATCACTTTGCTAGTACATGATCCACAAACTGAATTTTTACAATCAGAACAAATGTTTAGTGTTTTATTGCGACAACGATTAATTTGGCACTGTTTGCGTTTCCTGCTTGATGTAGAAAGCGCACTGTTTGTACTTAGAGTGATATCAGGAAGCGGAGACATCTTGGAGAAAATATGGTTTTTTTCGGAGCTCATCAGCTAAACTCAAAATATAATCTTGCCTCTTGATGATTTTTACACCGGTAGTTTCTTTGTAAACAATCCAGGCATTGATTGCAGCTAAGTCAAGGATATTATAAAAATCTTGAACAGGCCATCGCCGGGAAGCGGATTTAGTTGTGTATTTTCTTCCCATTTGATCAAGTACATCCACACCGTATTTAGTCGAGTTGTAAAATCTAACAATCTCTGGCGTTTTCTTTTCATTGCTTTCAACTTCCAGTGTAGAATGTAAAGTATTTAATAGTAACACATTTTTGTTATTCTTTCCTTGGTATGCTGTTAGTGTGATGTCATCATGCTTGAGAATTTTGCTTGAATACAGCTCTCCTTTCTTAGGCTTGAAAGATTCGGGCACTTCTTTTTTTGAACGATTCAATGTTCCAACGAGGCTAAGTCCTTTTTTTCTCAAATTTTTAGCTAATTTCAATGATGTAAAATAGTTGTCCGTCGTAATGTTCCTTCCAGTATTATAAAAGGGTTATGCGAAGCCGCAAACTACATATTCTCCAACTGTTTCATCTTTAGGTCTACTTTCATTTTTTCCTAAATACGGTAAGGCATTCAACAAATATTTTGATTGAACATCAGCTGCTAACCAAAATTTAATGCCAAATTAGTCTGGTTTTTGTGGCATATATTGTGTAAATGGGCAACGTGATTTACTAGGGAATAGTTGCTCATCTATAGTTATGTTATCACCTGCCTTGTAACAGACCCTAGCAGCAATCTTTGCTCGGGCTTTACCAGGCCTATGATCGGTGCATCGGCTATTCATCGCCTGATCATTACTGATCATCCTTAATTTTTCGTATGTTCATCTTTTCCCGATGATCGAATCTTTACACTGAGGTCTGATAGGCGCTTTCAAGATTGCGAAGGGTAAAGCGAGCAAACAGGTTTATATCGGTCTTTCTCCCAAGTAGCTGAACGGCTCGATATCTCCGTTCCTTCATTAATGTGCAAACAGCATCATATGCACACCATGTGTTTGTTTTAAGGTTGCTGATTGGCTAAGCTATTACGCGGAAGCAGTTTGAACAGTTTTTGCAAAATCTCAAAATCTAATCCAAATTTTAAGACACTTTAGGGGCATAGTTTAAATTGTACGACCACCTATCGTGTCACTAAATTTTGCTTTATTCACTTAAGTCGTATGTGATGCCCCGACAAAAATTTACGCAGTTTGAAACGATTTTCAGAAAAAATCTCACTCTATTTTTTTTTTTTAAATCCGACGATTATAGCTTAAGGTGAGTGATTGCCTATCATGTCAGTAAATTTCATTCCTTTCGCTTTAGTCACTTTTACGTGATGTGCGAATAAAAATTTACGCAGTTTGAAACAATCTTCGAAAAATCTCAAAATCTATAGAGAGATTTTTAAAATATTCATTATAATGAATATTTTTAAAAATTGGAAGCCTATACTTTAAGTTAAGTGACCACCTATCATGTCAACAAATTTTATTTAATTCGCTTCAGTCAATTTTACGTGATGTGCGAATAAGAAAAGTCAGAACGACAGACAGACAAACTTTTTTTTTTTACGGCCGTACACAGGTCCCAAATGCTTAAAACGGATAGAAATCGCAAAATCTTTTTAATTTTGAGTAGTGTACAGGAAAAGTCTAGTTTTATTTAAATAGAAACTTAAATGTTCCAATTCCGAACTTGAAACAACAATCACTTCCAATTTTAGTTTCGCCAATAACGTGTCAGACCCCCGTCTAGTGGTTAGAATGCCCGGTTACCAAGCGTTTGTTCTCCAGCTCGGAAGCTTGAAAAATGAAGTTCAGATGGCAGCATTAAAATTCAAAGAGAAGAGGAAGAAGTTCGAATTTGCTTTTTTTTTTTTTTTTTTACTTTTAAAAATTTTTATCTAGCTGGGATATACCCCAATTTTTATCGATTGTTCAGTTTAAAACTTTTATCAAAGGTCAGAGGCTTCACATCCTAAGTTGCAAGGTGTTTGCTCTTCCGAGATGAATATAACCCCAATCGCATCGGCTTTACAACGGCTCTACGCCCAATTTTCCCCCTTGCCGATGATCCAACCCTACTATTCGGGAGAGGACATGCCCGAGCAAAATCCGAGATAAGAGCCCCCGACGCGATGAAGAACCTTGCATGGCGCGCGCTGCGCTTCCTCCCTGTCCGATCATCGGCGTTTCAGGAACCGATGACCGTTTGCTACTAGGGGAGTAAGCAGTTTTCAATGAATGCGTTCCAAATTTCTGATACAAGTGCAAATTTGTCTGTTGGAAGCCTTTCAGATCGAATCGCAAATATCTCATGATTTCTTTAAATCTATCACGAGGCATAGTTTCATGAAAAAAGTTAAGACCCCAAGTCTTGGACCACAAACTGTCTACAGATATTCCTTTTGAAATGAAACTTCCACGGGCATAAAGTATGGAAATAAATGCATCCAATTCTGTTAGAGATATACTCCAGTGCGTATTCTGTAAGCGTTTTTGAGCTTCCGCTTCTGTGCACTTTTGTATGACATGCAGAATTTTTTCGTTTATGAAGAGTCTCCAAGCAGAAGTAAAGTTTCCCACAGTCACATGCCTAGTGGCAAATGAACTTGGTCCAGGCACTTCTCTCAGCACATTATGCTGCTGCCGTCTTCCAACCGAAAAAGAATCAGAAGGAACTATACTCCACACTGTCCCATCTTTGGCAACTTCTTTATTACGGTCACTATCGTCATTTTGATAGAAAGATGTTAGTTTAGCACTGTTTTCAATAATTATGCTTTGGTTTTTCCGTTTCTTTTCAATCTTTGATTTCCTTTACGTGAAGTACTTTCATGTCCATATTGAGAATTATGATGACTTGCTGAAGAAGTACTTGCATGTTCCTCATCTTCAGATTCCGAAGAAAAATTATTTTGTTCGGATTCTGTAGAAAATGAACATCCATCTTCTGAAGATGAATCGTTTTCATCTTTTGGAATATATATATCGTCAGAATAATCAGAATTTTCATCTGAACCAGAATCGGTTTCAGGTATATTTTTCAAAGTTTCAAGAATTTCTTTTTCTGACAGATTTTTTTTGCCGACTGTTCTTCGCGACATCACGAGAAATAATGAACGCCCGAACAGGTCAAGAACATTGAATGAAATGAGCATGTGTCATTCTAAGGGAGCAACTACTAGCAGTTTTGAAGAATAGAAAATATTCACGAGACCAGCAGGTGTTATTCAACTCCATTTTCCTGGCCTACAGATTTCAACAAATCATATTCAAAACACCCCGAAACGGATTGCACATAATCGGCATGTGTTTTTCACCCCCTACCACCCCTACCCTTTACTTATTCACATCCCAGTCAACAAAGGTTGGAGATAACAAATAATGCAGTAGAAAGTAGAGCATAAGATGCTATGCTTGTCAAGCGGTCAAAATGACCGCACTCCGCCTTTCTAGGTATAAACACTTACAAAATCAATATTAATGAGTAAAAGTAAATATCTCTTTTTTTACACTATCCTTATAAATAATTAGGAAAAGTCAATGAACCAATAAGAAATCGAAGAATAAGCAAGAAGAATATGAGCGCTTAAAATTCGTTTGCGGTCAAAATGACCTCTCCCGCCGTTCTAGTGTTTAACCGTTTTTGCAACATGAGGCCTCGCATTGTCGGGAGGAGTAAGAAGGGTGTACTGTGCTGCAAACTATTGGAGCCTTGTGAAAGTGTAACTGCTGAACGCTATAAATAACAATTGCCGAGACTGAAGTATAAAATCGATCGTAAATGTCCATTTACTGGCAAAGGTTTGCAGCCCCTGACTTTGCTCCATGAAACGCCAGGCCTCATGCTGCGGAAACCGGTCAAGGACACGTTAGGGCTGGGAAGTTTTGGGACATCCGGCGTATAGCCCCTTAGGATTATCGTTTACCTCGGTCGATGAACAATACCTTGTCTTCCGTACATTTCTCCACAGTGGACGAAATAAGAAAATCTATTGATAACTTCATCGCATTCAAAGATGAATCCTATGCTGCTGGCATCCGTGTGCTACCTGACCGTTGGCGGTAGTGGATTGGTACTTTGACGAATAAAGGTAATATTATAAGTTCTGAATGGTAAAGTGTTATGCAGTGCTTTAATTCATAGCTAATAATCATATCTTTTATTCATATCTTCATAACAGACCTATTACGAAGCTGATTTTCTTCTTACTTTTAAAACCAATACTTTTAAATATAATTAACTATTATTGTAATTTTTTTTAAATCTCCATATTCTTGCTAATTATGATATTAATATTTGAAAACAAAATATACTCACAAATTGATAATTAATTGAACAAAAGATTATCAAAAACTATTTATTTTGTGATAATAGATGAGGCTTTTCTGAAGAACAGCGGCGTTTGAATACATTCATTGAATGCAGAATTGTATTCATACATTCTACCTCATCACTACTCCGAAAAAGTTGTTTTCACTATTATTACACGGCAGTCAAATAGACCCCCCCCCTTTAAACTGTATTAAATAAAAAGAAAACTAGTTTTCCTTAATAAACCGGTGACGTCAGTCTCCGATTTCAGCATCGATTAAAATCATATTTAAAAAAATTGTTACAGCTGATTTCAAGGTAAGAAAGGGAGACGAACTTTCTCGAAAAACGGTCTGTATATATAGAGTGTCGCAGTTGGTTGGACGGTTGATTAATGGTGTAGGCTATGTCAATCGTAGAGCTGTCGTTCTCCATGATTTGTTCTGAAATTTTCAAGATTGATACTGTGACTCGGGGAAGTTATTAACTATATATAGTGGTTATAGTTAAATTTCCCTTATAAATAGAATTACAGAGCTAAAAAGGGTGAAAGATTGGCTGTAATTAAATTTAGTATATAGAGTATACATGTGATGCTTTTAAGGAATTTTGAAAAAAAAAATTAACTAAGTGGCGCTTTTTACATGGAAATAACAGCCAATTTAACAACGGAAATCGAAATAACTAACTCAAAATGTACAAGCTAATTCGGCTTTTATTCAACAGCTTCTGAAGATTTGTTAACTAATTTGAGTTATTTCTTAAACTGCATTTCCATGAAAAGCGCCATCTACGGAACGTTTTTTGAATCAAACTTTTTGAGAAACTTCCTTCAGCGCATCTTGTGTACAGTCTTCTATCTGCCGAAGTTGGTGGCAATCTGCTCACCCGTTTCACCTATAGAATATCATAGGGGGTTAATGTTTAATCGCAATCACACTGTATATTACACTGGGATCATTGTCTGTAGATTTTTAACGTATTTATTTAATACTAGCTGCGTGCCCGTTCTTCGCACGGTAGGAAACGAAAAATTTCCTCACATGTGTAATTCGAATTAATTCCAGTGATGTGGAATCTAGAAAAAGCAAAATTATTTCACTCTTGACTTAAAATTTGCGTCATATATGTAATAACCTGAGATCATTGCAATATAATGACACACACACACACACACACACAAAAAAAAACTATGTCAGCGTCATTCGGTATTAAAAAAGTGAAAAGGGACCGTTTGCAGTGAACTTCTCACTTTCAAAATGTCTTATTTCCTCAGACATGCTGTTTTTTAGGTTCACGTTTTAGCGTTAAATACCTCAGACACTACATGAAATGGACATTTTTTTTTAATTTTAAAAATACGTCACCCTCTCTTGCAACCCTTTACAGAAAGAAAAGAGATAAGAGATAAGACTGCGCTATTTATAAAGGCTTTAAAATTGTTTTTCTAGATTATGCAGTTTAATTTTTCTTCACGCAAACAAATCCAGTATTTATAAAAGGAAATCGAACCAAGCAAAGAAATCGTCTGCTCGCGGGTCCCGTTTTTATTTATTTTTTTCAACTGGCAATTTTAATCATTGTTACTGTATTCATGACAACCAAACCGCAAGATATCAAACCGAAACTCATAAGCATGTGCTACTGAAATGAAAATCCTTCTTTACTTAAAAATTCGTAAAAATTCTCCTAATTTATATTTTCCCTCCGTTCTTCTTTTAAAAGTGGGCGAATTGTGTGCTCCGTCTTTTGCCGAAATGTAAAAAAGTCATGACTGATAGAATTCAAGATGCAGCAGTTTTAAAAATATTTTACGAAAGTCAGCGTCAAATTCAATTTTATTTGAAAAATTCCCAAAAATCTGCAAATTATGTTACACAGTCCGAACAAACAGTTTTTAAAAGAAAATTTTCTCCTCTATACTATGATGTAACTATCGTTTTCTTGCGAATGTAATTACCGGCGTTATTATGTATTACGCAAGAAAAATCGCTAAAAATCGGACAAAACATACAATAAAACATTTTCTAATTCGAATTTCGAAAAAATCGCTTCGAGGTGTGTCGAGACCCGTCTTGGAGAATTTCCGTACAAAATTTGGTAGGTCTACGATCACCCGTTTCAGAGCTACGCGAGACACAGACAGACAGACAGACAAACGGACAGTTTACACACTGTTTTATTTATATAGATTAATAAAAATACCTTACTCTGAGCTTCCTCATAAAACTATTGGGTTGGCAACTAAGTAATTGCGGATTTCACTCATAGATGGCTTCAGTTGAATTTTTAGGTTTGCAGACGAGTTACAAATGTAAAACACATTTTGTTATTTGATGGTAGGCAATTCAGCTGTCAATCAGTAAAAAAAGTTCTTTGATCGGTTGCGTAGTTTTCGCTTGGCCTTCGTTGAAAAATGGAAAATCAAAAGGAACATTTTCGTCATATTTTGCTTTATTATTTCCGCAAAGGGAAAAACGCATCGCAAGCTCATAAAAAGTTATGTGCTGTTTAGGATGATGAAGCCTTAAAAGAACGGCACTGTCAAAGTTGGTTTGCCAAATTTCGTTCTGGTGATTTTTCACTCAACGATGAAAAACGCTCTGGTCGTCCAGTTGAAGTTGATGACGTTCTAATCAAAGCAATAATCGATTTGGATCGTCACAGTACAACACGTGAGATTGCAGAGAAGCTTCATGTATCACATACATGCATTGAAAATCACTTAAAACAACTTGGCTATGTTCAAAAACTCGATACATGGGTTCCTCACGAACTGAAAGAAACGCATTTAACGCAACGCATTAACAGCTGCGATTTGCTAAAGAAACGTAATGAAAATGATCCATTTTTAAAACGATTGATAACTGGCGATGAAAAATGGGTTGTATACAACAATATCAAGCGGAAAAGATCGTGGAGCAGGCCAGGTGAACCAACTCAAACAACATCAAAAGCTGATATTCATCAAAAGAAGGTTTTGTTATCAGTTTGGTGGGATTACAAAGGAATTGTGTACGTCGAACTCTTACCACCCAACCGAACGATCAATTCTGATGTCTACATTGAACAACTAACGAAATTAAACAATGCAGTTGAAGAAAAGCTGCCCGAATTGAAAAATCGAAAAGTTGTTATATTCCATCTTGACAATGCAAGGCCACACACATCTTTGGTCACTCGGAAAAAATTATTGGAGCTTGATTGGAATCTTTTGCCACATCCACCATATAGTCCTGACCTTGCACCATCTGATTGCTTTTTGTTTCGATCTTTACAAAACTCCTTGAATGGTAAAAATTTCAATAATGATGATGATGTCAAATCGTACCTGATTCAGTTTTTTGCTAATAAAAACCAGAAGTTTTATGAACGTGGGATTATGACGCAGCCTGAAAGATGGCAAAAGGTCATTGATCAAAATGGGCAATACATTACAGAATAAAGTTATTTAGTTCCATGAAAAAATTGTGTTTGATTTTCTAAAAAAAATTCGCAATTACTTAGTTGCCAACCTAATATTTCTCCCACAAACCGGATTGAGTGGACCATGGACGTAACCAAGGGCTGAGCCCTAGGGGTATGGGAATCACCCTAAATTTCGGATTTTTGTTAAGTGGATATCAATAATCAAGCTATTTTTTAAGAAATTCTACTTTTCTAACTTTTGGATCCTCCCGAAATTTGATTAATATTATTAATTTTATTAATATTTCATGAGAAACACTTTAAAAATTCATATTAAAGTTACTGGCAAATGCTATCCATTGTTTTACTGACAATTTAAAGCATTTTTCGATTTTTAATATTTGTAAACTTAAAACATAATCGATATTTTGATAACGATTACGCAAAATGTTTCAAATGCAAATGTACTTCATGCATAAAATACTTTTACAGTCATAATATTGATTTCGTGATGGGCAAAAAAAGTGACGACCAGTATGTATGATTTGATGAGAAAATGTTTTAGAAAGACGAAGGTGTATAAATATTTTGATATCGAAATGAAAACATTGAAGATCATACTTTCGTCATATTATTCTTTTTCTGCATGACGGCGAGTAAATAAAATGATATGATAAAAGTAAATATTATTCTAAGGCGGTTACCTTGAGATTATAATGTTACGTTAAATTATTTCCCATTGAATGTATTTTTTTCTTTAACGAGAGAGTCGCACTGCATGAAATTAATCCATTTAAATAAAAATCAATTCAAATACTAAATCATGCTTAAAGTCAATAGAAGAAATTGATATATCTACCTAAAATTATATTTTGGATGTTCTTCGTTCACTTGCTATATAAAATGCATGTTGATAGCTGCATTTTACGTTATCATATCTCTTTATTCCTACACTTTTGAAATGCGTGAGCCTTACAGATCATGTAAATCTCATATCACGATAGGAATATAAGCTAATTTAAATAAATAAATGTATACAGGGTGTCTAAGCTAAGCGTTTTAAAACTTCTAATAGTTGTACGGTAGACCTAGATGAATCTGGATAATTTGGAAATGTAGGGTGTCAAGCGTCGCCTTCAAATGCCTATTAATAACAACTTTTAAACAAGCTATGAAACAACAGTCGAATGTCTTTACTACGTTTCGTTTATAATGAGAAGTATGCTCTGATCATTATATCATTAAAATAAAAATGATTTCTAAACTGTACATTCAGTAAAATACTTTTTGTAAAAGAGATCAAAATGTCTATTCACTACTAGTTAGCGCACAGCACGGCTAATCAATATCTAATCAAACTTTAAAAATAATTTGATGCCTATAGTTTAAATTGAATGACCACTTATTAAATCACCAAATTCCATTTTATTTGCTTAGTCACTAGTGTTGCGCTAACAAAACTTGCACATTTTAAAACGATTGTCGAAAAATCTGCAAATCTAATCCATTTTTTTAATCGTCTCCTACAGTTTAGGTTGAGTGACCACCTATCTCGTCGCCAAAGTTTATTTCATTGGTTTAAGCTGCTTTTACATATGTGTAAACAAACAAAAAAAAATAAATAAAGGCGAAACGGACAGAACGAGAGACAGACATACGTTTAGTGACTCTCGCATTGTATTCCCATGTGCTTGAAACAGATAGAAATGGCAAAATTTTTGAACTCCAAGTAATGTACAAACAGAAGTCTATTTTCTTTTATACAGCCTACTTGACACCAAGTTCTACTTACAGGAAGCTGCTCCCATTTAGCACCCATGCTGTAAATAAACAATGATATTTATGCCTTTTACTTCCCAATGGAAAAGCATGCCCGCCAGCGTTTCCTGAGACATATTCACAAGCGCAAGTTTGATGCATAAAAACAGGTATGCGCTTTTTTTTTTTTTTTTTTTAACGAAATCTAGTGCTAATAATGTAAATTACTTTTTTGCGCTTTATTAATGGACGTCTCATAAGACATTTGTGAATAAATTAGTTATCCCATTGGTGTTAATTACTATGACACATTACACGGAATTACGGTCTGTTGTTTTTTTAATCATTTTAATTAGAGGCATATACTTCAATGGAATTCTGCAAAGCTCTGTGATAAATTTGCAACATTTACTTAATCCGTTGCGCACAAGATTGACTTAGCAGTAGAAATTCAAAGCATGTACGTACGCATGTACGTCAGTACGTACAGGCATGTACGTACGCATGTACGTCATAGTGTGCAAGGAGATAATGATGCCATTTATTTATATTCATTTCACTAGTGAAAAAATATCTTTGAGGGAAACAAAACTTGCAACTAAGAACAAAATTCCCTGGCGTTTTCGAAAAATAGTTGAAGAAGGCAAGTTGGGTTGGACGTACGAATACAAAGAACGCAAACAGTAGATCACGCTGAATTCTCACACAGAAGAGCAAAATTACTTTCACGAAAGGTCAAATAATCTGCATGAATCGTAAAAATAAAACAAATGTTTACAGTTAGGTTACGTTAGTATGTTATTTTTCAGCTGAAAAAAAAAAAAGATTGGAAACATAGCACAATTTAAAAAAATCAAGCATACGGTGTAAGCTAAATAAAACGATACAGAAGTGCATGTAAAACAGTTTTTCTGCCTTTTTTAAATCCTGGAAAATTTAAGAAATAGGTAGTAAAATATGATTAATTAATTGGATGTAGCGTTACGTTAATGTTTAAAACCTGATATTCTAATGCTACGGATAAACAGAAGTTCTCTAATTACGTTCGGATTTTTATTTTAATTTTCATTGTTAATACTTTGATTAATAATTATGTTCATTTTTACCTTGCAAATAGACTTTCGTGTTTTTTAGCAGAACAAAGCAATTATATTTTAATTTACTTTACTTGGCAAAAAAAATTACAGGTATTGTTTTGCTTTCCCTTTAACTTTCCTCAATAATTGTTAATTAGGAATAAAAGAAAATTTAGTTTAAACTGCAACTGATTTTTTTTTAAATTATTTTGATGCTCACTTGTTAATAGGTTTTGCAAGGTTGGTTAAACACGGAAGATTTTTTATAAATCTATTACGAAAACTTTGTAAGGTTAAAAAAAAAAAAAAAAAAAAAAAAAAAAAAACACTTTTGTTCACATGAAATTATTTTTATAAAAATGTCACAACTCTCTGTTCCTGAAATATGAGCCTACGTATTCACTATTCTAATTAAAGCAAATGTTCTTTTGCCTACAGAAATGCGATATATTGTGTTAAAATGAAATTAAATGTTTTTCTCTTTAGGGATGAAATTATGGAATTTCTCTATTTTTATGAAGTGCTTAAACCGTTTTTCTTTCAATAAAAATAACGAGATTTTTTTCTGGAAAACTCAAAATTGTCTCAGTTTTTAAAAAGAGTATATATATATCGCAAAACGTCTTTCTTTAAAGCGTAGTTGTTAATTTAATTTGCTGTTTTTTATGTATCTATAATTTGCACGTGTTGAATGATCCCAGTATTAATTAATTTTTCTTAGAATATGTACAATATATTAATCAACATACTTTCTCAAAATGGAGCTGTGAGGGTAAATTTGCTGTTGCGGAAAATAAATTTTTTCATTCCTGCAGGTCATTATTATTATGTCACATTTAGTAAAATTGGTGTATTTAAAATTACCAAGTAAAGAAAACAAAGTACGCTGCCGCCGCAGCCGCCGTCAAGAGCTTGTTCGGCTATCTCTTCTTAAACCGTGGGGATTTGAGTTTCGACTAAGGTGTCTACAGATTTGGAAAATTCCGAAAAATCTGATAAACTGACTTAAATTTCGAAATTCGAATTATTTTAGAAGATATTAATCAAAAACTGAAAAAATAAGCTTAATGGTTGCCAGATTTGGCAATTTTCGCTAGCATAAAATCATTCATGATTTTAAAAAAAGCAATTCCAAGTATGTAGAATCGCGTGAAAATGACAAATACGAAGTAAAAATACACCAATTTTACGCCAAACTAAAAACTATGTGAAAAAATAAATAAGTGTTTTGCACAAAGTTGACGAATTTCAAATAAGTTCTCTTAGATAACAGGAATTCAGAATTACCAATTATTCGTTTTCCCAAATCAGAATAACTAATTGCAACTGATTTAAAAAGCGTCATTTTGGCATCAGGTACGATCTGAAAAAGCTATCTTTAAGCAGACTGAATCTAAACCGTGTGTTCCAAATGTTAGCACCCAGTCTCTTGAAAAAAAATAAAAGGCGCATTATAGTAAAGTCGGTTTGGTTACTTACGTATTATCAGGGCAGTCTGCCAAGACGAGCGATTATACACCAATGTAAATGCCGGGACGCATGACATTATTGATGATTCAGAATACGATTGGCAACAGTTTTCCTGCATATTTAACGAAAAAATAGTTTGGCGGAAATGACCGCCTTGATAATACGCAAGTACTCCGGTTAGGTTCAACTTGGGTATTTGCTACCAGTAGAAATATTTATCGGCGTTAACTATGCCATTATACCAGTTATAGTACAACTTGGGTATTTGTGAGCGCGGCGAGATGATATATTTCGTGATGCTAAATACGCCAATATGCAAAGGATTATGTATATGAATATATGGATAACGGTTTTCCCCGGTAACCTAACATGAGCAGTAATTATCGTTTATGAGCATGTGTGAATTGCCAAATAATGAAAAGTCGCCGGTACTTGTGTATAATCCCGACGGTTCGCCCAAGATGAGCGATTTTTGCTAAAATAAATGCCGGGCACTTGAAATTAATAATGGTTTTGAATACGATTGGCAATAGTTTGTCAGCTTATTTGATAAAAAAATAGTTAGGCGATAATGACCGCCGGTATAATACATAAGTACCAAGTCGCCATAGGTGGCAACCTATTCTAGCTGCTCCGCAGTTTTTATCAAAGGAAACATATGAAGTACTGTTTTCTTAGAACTAATTTCTAACTGTACATATATGTAAGTCGGCAAATTATGAAAAATCGCCATGCATAGCAAATACTCAATGTGCTCCGTAGGTTTTCATATCATTAAAAATAGTGTGAAGTTTAAAATTTTGTGTGCCAAGGAACATGCAAGAACCAAGCAAATCGGTAACATTCTATCTGATCCAATCTTTGGGTTTTGTCTGTTAAAATTATGCCTTTTTTATTAATAATTCTCATTAGGAGCCGAATTCCTCATACAAATAGCGAGCGTAACGAGTCTAGGGACCTTGGACCCTAGTTACTTTAAAACAACAAATAAAGCTTTTTCCCTTACAGATAAAACAGGCTGAACGCCTAGAACACTCGACTACCGTATTCTGATTTCTTCAAGAAAAAGAAAGTGAAAATGATATCTTTTACTACGGAATTTCACAGGTTCTAGCATTAATTTTTACTAAGATTCTTTGATTCAGGTTTGCTGAATTTTTAAGGGTTTTAACTTTCCAACTTTAACTTTCCAACTTAAACTTTTCCAAATTAACTTTAGGGGTTTTAACTTTCATGATTATCACAATTCATGGTACACGGACGATTCTTAACGATTTTTGGTCACATTCCCTCACGCTCACGATAAACGAGAAGCTCAGAAGAAAATCATCGCCACCATGTTTTTAAATAGCGAATGCAAGGACGGATCTAATGTTTATTACTGTATTGGCCCAAATATAACGCGATCCCGAAATTTTTCATGAAGAAATTTAGAAAAATACTATTTTTAGCCCTCGAATTTAGCGCGAGTCATGTTTTTTACGGGCAATGATCAGTCAAAAACACCGCCTTACATTCGAACCAATACGGTAGTTTTTGTAGATTTACTAATCTAAATCATCTTCTCTTAAGTCCCTTTTCTACTGCGGAAAACACAGCTGAAAGTTCTTTTCATGTAACTGTTACGTTACAGATAACTATTACTTCACTATTTTTTTAGCTTTCTTGGTTTCAGATATATAAATTTTCATTGATGGGTCCATACGCGGAGATACACTGAATATTAGCGAGACTTGATATACAGTGAATTCATTTATATGAATTCTAATGTCAATGACGGTAAAACAGGCATAATCACTGACCATATTATCGTTGATAATTATTAGTTTTTCTCTGCAGTACAATGTTAGTGGAATGCAATTGGTTATCTTTTTCGAATTTTTAGTACAGCTAAGTGTGATGGAGATCACATATTTAATTTTAATAATCATTTACTTTGGCTTTCGTTAATGTAATCTATCCGAAATCAAGAATTCTAAATCTTTTCTGTTCTCATTTTTCGGTCACTTCGGCTTTTAAATCTGTATATTCGCTTTTTCCGTTTGCATTATTCTTAATTGTTTATTCGTCTCTTCAGACATGGGGACACCGTTGTGCTAAAAATAGATTACATTGCGTCCAATTACAAATTCAACGTATTTTTTTATTCCCCTCTTGGCATCCAGCTGGCGCATGTTATATTTTTGTTGCCCTGCGACATCTTTAAAATTATATGCTCGCGATTACGCCATTTTAATTTTATTGGATTAACTTTTAGGGTTGCTCTGGAATTGGCGTTTTTATTTATCTCAGCCAAGTGTTTGTTCTCGCCAATGTGTAATTCTCTGCTGGCGTAATTTTTAATTCATTTTCCATATTAATTTCACTGTCCATATTGGACATTTTTTTTTTATTTCGCTGAGCCACCATCGCCCGTTGTTATAATGTTCAATAGTATCTATTAAATAAATAGTTTTAAGCATTCAATGTCTTTTTCTTTACTGCAACTAAGTGCATTCGAACCTAGATTTTTAACCACAACACAACGCAGTTTTAATAATTTAAAATACCGTAAGCAATTAACTTATTTACACTAAGCACGTGTTCAGTGTCTCTGCTTCAACAGCTTTAATTTTCCGATTTTTTCTTTCCCCAACAATATACACAAATCTTCGAACTTAGAAATTTTCGAAATTTAATCTTCTCAAGTGTAACGGTCACACTGATTGGCGTCCCTGCAGCAATTTTGGAGAACAGAAACGCTCCGAATTCGAACAAGACATGGCACAGCGTAGATTCGTAGCTGCTCATCTGCAGGTATACGCTTTACGCGTCGTGGGACCTTATGGTGGTGGTGGGGGGGATAAGCAAACTTTCATGCAGGCAGAGGCTGTCCTTGCAGTCGCCTGACCTATTATATTTGATCACAAAATTTTGGTATTTATGAGTGTGGAGCCGGAACGAGGAAATCCATTATCCATATGCATACATTTGCGATATATGATTTGGGTACTAACTATTTAATTTTTGCATTTTCTTCTAGTGCAAATGCTTGCAATTTATATTTTATTATTACGTGAATAATATTTGAGAATATAGCGGAAGACGGAAACAGCTGATGCTGTGCGTAATGTATGTTGATGAAAATTATATAAGGGTCAGCCAAATGAAAGTGGCACGACAGGCGGTTTGAGAAATAGTTTAATAGTATTAATAAAATTTAACATACAAAAGAAAGAAGTAAGACAGGCGTAACAGATAGGCAGACAAAGTCACCTTTTATATTGAAACAAGTGTCCCAGCGGTCAACAAAATGAAGCTCCGGGGAAAGGGACAACATATTATGTGGTATTGTCCGAACACTTCCTTTGCTCATTGACATTTTCACCGCTATTTAGCGAATAGTGATTCACCGATTCATTCTCAGAGGTGGTCCACAGCTGCAACTGCTTCCTTAGTGATAACCAAATGCTCTTTACCAGGTGGTGACCTGTCGCCAATGTTGCTTCTTCCCCTATGAAAATCCCTACACCATTCGAATACCGATATGCATAAACTCCATGCCATACACAATTTGCATTCGACGATAGATTTCGCTAGCACTCGCATTTTCCGTTGTTAAAAATTGCACGACCGCGTGTTGACACCATTTGGAGGCGAAATATGCCTTTTAACGTGATCCCCCGCTCTGACACACGCTTCTGACGGGAGCTGACAATATCGCATGCACTATTAGCACTCTGCGTCTGTGGTACGGCCATCACATATCGTTTTTCGGCACTTGTCTATAACCCCTGTCCTGTATTTTACGCGGTACATGTTATTTACAGCTCTATAGGAGCATGTGCCATTAAGACACCCTTCCCTTAAAATGGCGGAGTTACTACAGCAATTCCACTTTCATTTGGGCAACCCTTATAAATCTGAAACCAAGAAAGCTAAATCTTCGTGAAGTCATAATTAGCTGTAACAGTTACACGTATAAATTGACCACTGTGTTTTCCACAGCAGAAAAGTGCTCTAATGAGTGAGCTGTGTTGTGCTATGACAAAGCTGCTCAAGGGCTACTTACCAAGGATGGGGGTTGCCTTGGTCGGGGGACTTTTTAAGGCCTTCTAACGGGTATTCAAGTTACATCCGGAGAAAACCGACCAAAACTCCCTACCGTTAGATCAACATCCGAGACCAGGACAAAACACTGGACCTTTACACTTCAGCCGTCAGCCATTTTCAGGGTCTTATCCACTCGTCTATTGTTAGGCCAAGTGTTCAGCTGAAACAGTGAAAGATGGCAAATGCTAGCGTGCTTATGGATGCATCACATACTTTCGTCATCAGTTGGACATTTTTCTACCACGAAAAACTCAGCGAATTATTTTTTTCGTAACTAGGGCCCAGGATCCTCATACTCGCTACGCTGGCTTTTCGAATGAGGCATTCTGCACCTAATAAGGCTTATTCGTAAAAAAGGCATAATTACAACAAACAAAACACAAAAGGTTGGATCAGATAGAATGTTACCGAGCTACACATTTCTTGGTTCTTGCATGTTGCTTGGAACATATAAATTTAAACCTCGCACTATTTTTAATTATGAGAAACTCATGAAACACCTTGTGTATTAGCCAATTACGGCGATTTTTCATAATTTGCCTACTTGCGTACATGCATAGTTAATAATTAGCTCTAAGAAAACAGTACTGCATATGTTTTCTTACATAAAAACTATGGAAAGGCTAGGCTAGTTTGTCACTAATGGCGAGTTTTCGTTATTTGACGATTTACACATGCTCACAACCTATAGTCACTGCTCATGTAAGGTTACCGGGAAAACCGTAATCCATATATTCATATACATAATCCTTTGTAGATTGGCGTATTTAGCACCACGAATTATATCATCTCGCCGTGCTGGCAAATATTCAAAGTGTACTATAACTGCTATAATGGCATAGCTAACGCCTAAAAATATTTCTACTGGTAGCAAACACTCCATCTGGACTGAACCGGCTTTAAAATAACCTGCATTTTATTATTTTTCATTTTCAAGATATTGATTTCTAACATTTTTGAGCTCGCGGTTTAGATTCACCCTGTTTGCAAAGATACCATTTCGCTTGATCGTACCCAGTGCCAAGATAGCGCTTTTAAAATTAGTTATAATTAGTTATTCTGTTTTGGAAAAACGAATAATCGCTAATTCTAAACTCCTGTTGTCTAAGCCAACTTACTAATTGAAAATGATCACTTTGTGTAACACACTTCGAGTTATTTGTTTCATACACGTTTTAATTCGGCGTAAAATGGGTGTAATTCTACTTCATGTTTGTCAATTTCACGAGATTCTACATACTTGGAATACACCTAGTCTGGCGCAGTATGTCATTTCTGGATCTTGTGCCATTAAACACCAACCAACCATCTACATACTTGGAATTGCTTTGTTGCAAAGGAATGAATGATTTTATGCCAAATCTGGAGACCATTATGTTATATTTTATCAATTTTTTATTAATATCTTCTAAAATAATTCGATTTCAGAAATTTAAGTCAGCATCAGGTTCCTCGGAATTTTCCGAATCAGTGGACATGTTTCTCGAAATTCAAATCCTCACTGTTTAGGAGACGATAGCCGAACAATCTCTTGACAGGGGCAGCGGCGACAGCGGCCGTCACTTTTTTTAGAATAGACAGAAAATGTTTCATATGAAATAATAAATGTTTCATTAGAATAGACAGAAGATATTTCATACATGACGCATTAACCACGCAATATAGTCAGTTGACTACATTTTCCCGTTTGTTTATAACAAAATAGACGTACGGATAAAGTTTCAGATTTCTTAATGCTATTTTTTAAACATTAGTTTACGAATGTGGGATGCTGACGTGATTACAATCACCGCTACTATGCAAGCGGACGGTCATTTCGTTCAGTAGAATACTAAATGAACTACAGGAAAGAGAATCTGATTTCTCTGAAAATAACTTACTTAGAAAAGCAGCTAGCTGTCTTATGGACTATATTGACCGTGCATATATGGAACTTTTTAAACTTGCAGCGGTTTTGTATGGGCAAGATTTCCACAAATATGAATGCAGGGATGTATGGGATGTATACAAGTATAGATTGTGTATTTTTTTCTCTAATTTGTTTTCACTTCAAACTTTTAGAATCTTTATCTTATTTTGACTATTTTTGTAACTACAAATATGTATCTTGTACTAACAGTTTCGAAAATGAAGATTGGCCAACCTAAATGTACAGACGGTGTATCAGGGTGGCTACACGGATTGAGAGAAAAAGTTTCCTTCGTTTTAGCTGATCTTCACGCATCCGACGAGCACCAAAATTACTGTGACAATAGAAAACCCCATATTGGAATAAGGGGACAGGGCTAAATTGCACCCTCTTGGCGAAAAGGGCAATTGCTATTCCACCTCTAGGGAATAGGGAACCTTTAACCTGTGGTCCCGAATGGGAAATGAATTAGTCCAAATTACGAGTATTACTAAGTATCAGGTATTCGAAGTAACGGATCGTTACTTTTGAATTTGACTCGTTACTGGATCGCCCATATGCAAAAGTTTTGACCCCAAAAAGAGTGTTTCGTATTTGCATTCGTATGTCTGATTCACATGTCTATATCATTCGTATGTCTGGTTTCTTGTATGATACGTATCAGTACGAGTCCGAATACATGCGGTTTCGGATTCGAATAGTACTGCCTATATCACTTAAGTCTCAGATTCGCATTCGTATTTCTAGATTCTCGTATGATCCGTATCCTGGATTCGGATTCGTAAAGTGTGTCGAATTAGTTGAGTATAGTATGATTCGGAAGGAACCTGTGACCCGAGAGTCAGACACTGATCGACAACTAAAAACAGTCTTGTTTACGATGCGAAAACGGAAGTTCAATGATTTTTTAATATTTTTACGAAATCCCCTGATGTTTCCATGATTTTTCCCGATCGATAAAGTACCCTGATTTTTCCATGATCTGTTGTCACCCTGTGTGTAACTAAACACAAAGGATCCAGTATTGGACGAATTTTTCACCTTTCCAGGCCAACAATGACCTTGGGTTTGTAGATGACATGGGTTAATAAAAGTGTATCAACACTTTTGTCCTTCCTAGCCGTCATGTTACCAACGCACACACAAACATATACAAGATGGTTATAATTAAATTTCCCTTGCAAACAGCATTCTGCAGCTGTAACCGGTGAGTAGATTGTTACCAAATTTTGCATTTAAACTGTACACAAGATGATCTCAAGGGAATTTTCAGAACGTTTAGTTTAAAAAATGTCCACTAGATGGCACTTCCCATGGTGAAATCAGCTCAAATATTACCCAAATTAGGGAATAAATGCCCAAAAGCTATTGAATAAATGTTAAAATTGTTTGTACATTTCGAATTAGCCATTTCCATCATTAAATTTGCCTTTTTTACGCGAAATGCCACCCAGTGGACTTTTTTAACTTTTTTTTTTCGAAATTCCTTGAGATCATATCATGTATAATAAATATACGAATTTTGGTTACAAGCCATTTACCCGTTTTAGCTACTGTTCATAGGGGAAGTTTAATTATAACCACCCTGTACATATGCAAATATTAAAGACCAAAAATCCTTTTATAATCAATTAAATAAATTTAAAAATGAATTAGATTTTTGTTTGTGTTCGTTGCATATCTCCATTTACTTTAAATGATAAAAATCTTATCTCAAAAAGGACAATATCACAGAAATTACAGCTATGGTGTCTTTAAAAGCCTTAGCAACAATGAAGGAAATCTTCCCAGAACCCTTTTTTCATAACACATAGAATTTGCTTAATCAATGGACAAGGGAAACTGCTAATAAAAACTCCAAGGAAAATAAATCCAACTGCTTTGCTCTTAAGCGTCCAACTGCAGAAAATTTGTTATTAGTATAACAGAAAACATGGGAAAATAGTGCTTTTTACTACTTTTAAATATTCTGAACTCATACAATGGGTCTCTGGTCTTCCAAGACATCGTCAAACTGTACTGGTGCAAAAAATAATAAAAAATTATTTCATAATTAAGAAAGCCTCATCATCGATTGTAACTCGGAGCACGCTTACATTTACGAGTATTATCACACCCACACATATAAAAAAACAATAACACAAAAAATCAGTCATTATTGTTAAAATATATTTTCAATATTTAATAAAATAAATTATTTTAACCGTTTTCCAAATTTAAATAATTATCTTACTAAGCTTGCTTGCTACAGCAACAAAAGTAATAGAATTTTTTATTATTTTTCTGTTTTGTAATGACGCAAAATCCCTGAGGCATATTTTAACTAGAAAACTAACGTTCGTTTAAAATGCTAGAATAAAGTAATCTGTTTTTAAGCAGTTCCTTATGGTATTTTTTAAAGTTTCATTTATTTATAATGAAAATGGAACGTTTTCTAAATTATCTATTTATGCTATTAATTATTTGCTATCACATTCGGAGAAGTTTTAATATATTACGATACCAACTAGTAGAAAATATTTTGCAAATGCTTTTCTTGATTGAAAAAAAAAATTAACAGCAATAAAAATGCTGCGACATGTAAACAAAATTATTGCTATGTGCGCAAAATAAATGTACCAATATTTAATAAGTATAAAAAAATTACATAATCATACAGTATATATTTTATCCATACCATAAAAAATACTCCTTCATTAATGTTAAAAAGATAATTTGTAAAAAATAAAAAATAAATAGAGATGAATAAAAGCGTACATACATGCTTCTCAAATACATAGTAAATGTGTAACCGCTCGAAATTAAAGACTTTAATATTTAATGTCAAAACAAAATAAAATTCTGATTTTTTGAATTATTATACAAAACTCTCAAATTGCAAGATTGCTTATAAAGAAGAGTAATAATTTTATGATGATGTAAAATAAATACCTAAAAACTGTTATTAAACTCTATTGACTGGGTGTTTAGAAATTAAAAAGGGTTTTACAAAGTAATTTACGGAAGGTTAGAAAAGTGGTAAACGATTATAAAGAATGGTGTATTAAAGAGTATAAAATTTATTCTATTATAAGAGGTAAACTATGTAAAACAAGGAAAAAATTTACTAATTTTTAAGAACCAAATGTTTTAAAAGATACCAGGTTTTTTTATTTCTGGTTATTCTTAAAAAAGTTTTTTTATACTATTTCTTTCAAGCGAAACATTTTATACATATTTATACATACTGTAAACAGATAGCTGACCAGGTGTTGAAGTGACTAAAGAACCATTCTATCACACCTTGCGTCCGTAGACTATTTCCGGCTCGGGCATGGGTGTTAGCTAGTCCATCTCTTCATAGATGGTAATGATGGTCGCTGACTGGGTGCTCCCAAAATAAAATGGCCAGTAATTCAGACCTTAGTATTGGCGAATGCTTGATGATCAAGTGTTTGCCTTTTGAAAAAGGAATTATAAACAGATAATATTTTGCTCTTCTCTGCAATATTGAATCTTAGAACTCGAATGCTGTTCCGTCCTTCCTCAGAAAACTCAACATCAGAACGTCAGAGCGTCATAAAACAAGCATAAGCAGGGGAGAGCGGAGTACAGTGGGTCATTGAAGATATCTGTGGTTTAGTGAATAGTTTTCAAATGAGAAAATTATTTAAAGTATTCATCAAACAACTTAACTCTGTGGAAGAAGTTAAACATCTCTCTTTGATTGTAACGGGGAAAAAGAAGACATTTTGTTTTCTGATCATCTGCATAAAATTAGAAGAAAGTAAGAATTATGTCATTAAACTTGAAATTTGTGAAGAAAATATGAGTAACGTGGTATGCTTATAGTCTAAATTACCTTCTTTTCTGTTATGCTGAATTTAAATGAATATTTTAACGATTTGGAATTTTGAGGTGAAAAATAATACAAGGTGTTATAATTAAACTTCCTTTATAAACAGCATTCTGCAGCTGTAACCAGTGAGCAGATTGCTACGGAATTCAGCGTATAGACTGTAAATAAGATGCGCTCAAAAGAATTTCTCAGAAAGTTTATTTTAAAAAATGTCCACTAGATGGCAATTTTTCAAGGTGAAATTAGCTCAAATACTACCCAAATTAGTGAATAAATGTTAAAATTATTTGTATATTTCGAATTAGACATTTCCATCATTAAATTTGCTGTTTTTCATGCAAAAAGCCCCATAGTGGGCATTTTAGATTTTTTTTATTTTTATTTTTTTTAAACTAGGGGCCAAGGCCCCCAGACTCACTGCGCTCGATTTTCGTATGAGGGATTCGGCCCCTAATCAGGCTTATTCGTAAAAAAGACATAATTTCAACACACAAAACCCGAAGATTGGATCAGATAGAATGTTACTGAGCTAATCTACACATTGCTTGGTTCTTGCATCTTCATTGGTACATAAAAATTTAAACGTCACACTACAGTAGACCCCCTCCCCTCATAACACGGAAGATATTTTGTTATGGGAATCCGTGTTCTACGGGTCCTGAGCTATACTCCACCTGGAGTGCGGACTGCGCTTATAATCGCAGGAAAAATTATTTGCACTCCTCAGAAACACAATGATATTTAATGTTGCCATTCAAAAGTTATATTAATTAAGAGCTAAAGCGTAATAAAATCAGAACATCTGTTTCAGCTGTATTTTTAATAATGTAAAACCTATTGGACACCTTGCGAATTTGCCACCCATGGCGATTTTTCATTATTTGGCGACTTGCGTACATGTAAAGTTAATAAAAGCTACAGAACAGATAGGATAGCTTGCCACCCATGGCGACTTTTCGTTATTTGGCGATTTACACATGCTCACAACCTATAATTACTGTTCATTAAAGGTTACCGGAAAACCGTTATCCATATTTTCATTTACATAATCGTTTGAAGATTGGCGTACTTAGCACCACGAATTATACCATCTCGTCGCGCTAGCAAATATCCAAAGTGCACTATAACTGCTATAATGGCATAGTTAACGCCACCAAATATTTCTACTTGTAGCAAATAATCCAGCTGAACCAAGCCGGCTTTAAAATAATCTGCATTTTAATTATTTTTCATTTTCAAGATATTAGTTATTCTGTTTTGGAAAAACGAATAACCGCTAATTCTAAACTCCTGTTGTCTAAGCTATTTGAAAATTGTCAACTTTCTGTAACACATTTTGAGTTACTTATTTCATATACTTTTTAATTTGGCGTAAAATGGGCGTAATATTAATTCATGTTTGTAAATTTCATGCGATTCTAGATACTTGGAAACGCTTTGTTGCAAAGGAATGAATGATTTTATGCCAAATCTGGCAACCATTCTGTTTATTTTTTCAGTTTTTTATTAATATCTTCTAAAATAATTCGATTTTCGAAATTTAACTTAGCTTAGCAGGTTCCTCGGAATTTTTCGAATCTGTGCACGGTTTAGGAGGAGATAAGCTGACAAGCTTTGACAGCGCCAGCGGCCTTTACTTTTTTTTAGAATAGAGAGATTCTGTGTTCGCATATCATGTATACCCAATATACCAATTTTGGTTACAATCCGTTTTCCCATTTTAGCTATAGAGCACATTTCATTAGGAGAGTTTAATTATAACTACCTTGTATATTGGCTCATATGGGGCACCACACTGGGTCATCTGAGACGGGGTACATTAAGTCATTACCCATTGTGTCCCAATTTATATATTTATCATCTTTTTGTAAGTTTCGGAAGTTTTAATGTTTAAATGATCTAAATTTATCTAAATGAGTCTTCCAAATCTGCCGCAGAATCTTCAGTTTCTCAAGAAATTTATGTAAAACGAAAAATCACAGCACATTTGGTAAAATACTTTTCCTAACTCTGATGGAAAAGAGAAAAATTTTAGTCCAACCTAAAAAAAATCAGAAATTCTTACAGATACACCTGCGAAAATCGCAATCCAAAATGATATGATTGAAAAAAAAGAAGAGTAAAAGACCTAATGATATGAAACAGGAGAGAAAAAAATTGCAACCATTTACAAGAATAGCTCAAGTGAAGAAGAGGAAGAATGAAAAGAATCTTCTAATGAATCTGACTTTCAGGATTTGGAATTTGAAGATGTAGAAGATTTTAATGTTGACGTCGGAGATTCCGTATTATTCAAGGTCTACGGCTAGAAACAATGCAGTTTTAAACACTGTGTTGCTGAAGTTCTAGACAAAACTGAAAATTAAGTGAAGTGAACTACATGAAATGAATTCAGCGAGGTGATGCACTTATCTTTGATGTGGCAGACATTTATACAGCAGACAGTAAAGATAATGTGAGTAAGTTGCCAAAACCAAATGTATTGCAAGGAAGTGAGAGAACAGTGACAAAGTTAGCATTAGCCGTAGATTTTTAGTTATATAATTTCCAGAAGTTATTGTAAAATAACAGTTTTTAATTTAATTTCTTCAAAATAACTATGAAACTAGAATTTAGAAACTAAAATAGGACTTAAAGTGATATTACCTAACTAAAACCTTTTTCTTTAATTTTATTAGTAAGTTTAGTGTGCGTATATTTTAGAACATTGAAATTAACATTTACATTATAAACTTGAGCTACTTTAATACCTAACTAGTACTATTAAATATTGTCAGGCAATAAAAATGTTTAAGTTATTCACTATCGAGTGAAAGAAAAAGTTTTATTGTGTTTGCGGTTAGCTAACCCACTGTACCCCATTTGTGGACCCAGTGTGCCCCTTTATGGTGTATAGCAGATCTTCGAAAAGTACTTATAAAAATTATTGTTTATTGTACAAAAACTTTTTTAGGATTGATCTAAAATTAATTAGGGTAGCCAATAGATCCGAAAACATATTACATTAGTTTGATATTCTGTTTTTAAAATAGTTTTAGATTTATATCTAAAAGTCTAAAATTTGACCCACTGTAGCCCCGTCTCCCCTACTTTTAAACAGTGATGACGATGGAAGATTGCCGGGTACCAATACCGGAGCCAGGAAAAAATTTCGGGGGGTAGGGGGATTTCAAGTTTTATGTTTCAATGGTGCAGGTTTTTAGTACCCTTTTATTAAAGGTAGTAATATACCCTCAGGTTTGTAATATATGTTCCTGAAAGTTTCAAGGTGGGATTGAACCCCTCAAACCCCCCTTTTCTACGGCCTCGCCGGGTACTATACAGGAGGTGCTTTCAGTGGGACCTCGTCACTAGATTCCTCGGTGTTACTGGGTGTACTGCTCAGTTCATCTTAACAATATACCTTAAATGTTTCTAAGTTTTTTTCTGTTTTTTAAAATTCCATATATGCATGCTCGAAGAACGTGAATTCAATAAAATTAAAAATGTAACAGCAAGTCTATCTTGAACCGTCCACTTCATTGCTTCGGGCCTGAGTTCGTAGTAAAAGCAAGCAATATAAGTCTTCCTGCAGGTATTGTATAAAAGAAAAAAATGTTATTGATCTACAAAATGGGCAGAATTCGTTGTTTTATATACACTGGTATCTTGTCCGAAAATTTAACAACAATTCAGAAAACATAGAAAATGGAATGAGTTTTAATTCTTAAAATAAACTTTACTGATTTAGTTACTTTAGAAATTCATTTGTAAATACGTTCTCCAATTTATACGGCCTGAAATTAAAATGCATTACCTTTATTTCCAATATATCTGAAATATTAACAACAGTTTTTTCTCTTTTTTGAGGGAGAGGGGGATGTGGTACACACACACATTCACATATATAAAGTTAACAAGAAATAAGTTGGCCAATTCAGATGCGTCTAGTTCCAAATGAGATAAAATTTGACATACAGATAGATCAAATAATGCGCTTCGAATTCATTAAATAAAATACAAAAATACCAACATCCCCTGATAGATGGCCCTCTAACATGCATAAAAGCATTAGATATATATATATATAAGTGTTTAAAGACACAAAAAATATCATTAAACTATTTTTAAGAAGCTTATTTTTCTCTCACGATATGTCTGGGCGCTTCTTTTTACAATTTAGACTATTTTTTGTCAGTCAATAAAAATATGAAATGAATTATTTTTCAATACACATAAAATTTGTCCTCACATACTCCAACACACCCGAAAAAAAAAGATGAAAAACGAAAGAAAGTAAGAACGATAGTGTTCCTTGTATATAAATAAACAAATCTTGATCAATATTTCAATAATTAACACAGTGATAAATTGATTAATTACAATGTTTTAAAATTCAATGCCTTCCTTTGAAATATAAAATTATTAAAGAGAAGTTCATATTTTATGGTCCAGTAATTAACATTTTTCTTTTTGTATGAAATTTTTTCATCTGATATTTCATGTAAGTAATGGGAATTCTTTCAAATAAATTAGTTTTCGTTTTAAAATACAAACATTTAATAATGTCTTTTTTAGTTCAGTTTAGACTTCTACTATTTGTTCTTTTAATTAATAGATATTCTTTTAATTAATTGCATACCTACTGACTACATTATCGAAGTAAATTTCAATTTATGTATTCCTTTTAATAAGAATGCAATGGAAATGTCACTAATGTTGATCTTAATTTCTTTATTTCCAAAAATCAGTTTTAATGATATATTTTAATTGGTATGTATTTTATAATACATGTTTCTTAATTTAATATCATGGTTGACATGAATACTTGTTAAATGTCGGTAAAATTTTTCATGAGCATAATTTTATTTCACTATGATATTATTTTATCTGTATTGAAAATTAACGTATTTTGAAGAGTTGAAAATATTTAGATTCTCAAATTTTTGAAATCTGTCACTTTATTTGTTTTGAAACATTTTGTTGACTTTTATTAAGGTAAGTATGTTCTTTAAACACAAAATTTACAAAAACTTCTATTTGTGAAAATTGCAACACCATGAAGGACGCATTCGCTTTGAGTGACATTTAATACTTGGGTCGCAAAGTTTTTAAATCTCTGTTAAAAGTTCATCGCTACGTAATCAGATACCTGTACTATTTGACATCTGCTTCTCAGCCATAACTAAGCGATCTGATTCAATTGCAGATATTGGTTTCGCGATTTAACTGTTATTGAGTAACATTGGAAGTTGATCAAATATCCCCTAAACAAATTAGAATTCCGTTTTTTCCCCCAAGAAATTATAAACACATATTTGCGATAAAACAGAACTAAGCTAGTGTTTTTCATGTATTGCAAACAAAAATATAAATAGATGTAAGGAAAATCCGAAGGAAGTTATGTGACTTTTTTTATACCTGAAACAGATTCTTTAAAAGCCATAGTAAGTAAACCATTACCTAGCATCAAAGGATTGCTTTCGGAATATTTGGGATACTTCGGAATATAGAAGAAGATTCACTCGTAAATTAAATGATCTTTTTCAAAGAAGTAAGTATCCCAAAGTTTTATTATTAATTTTTATTGATGAAGTGCTATTAATTTCAGACAAGTATTTTTGTCTATATGAATTATCCTCGGCAAATCACTTTTCAAACAGTATACATAAATATAAAGTAAGTGTTGTTAAACCATTTTCTAAAGGGTCACCAGATAGCGGCGGAAGAATAGAGTGTCAAAATTTCCCAAGGATGGCCTTTTTTGGCGATATATAGCCAGGTTTGACGACAAAAATAACTTCACGAAACTGAACTCAGCTTCACAATGATACATTTTCATATTTAATAAAGCAATGAAGACAGATAGGACCAACACATGGATAATGATTCACTTTCCAATGTAATGAAAACAAGAAACACAAATGAGGCTTACGCATGGTTTACTACGTCCGGGATATATAGCCGGATCATCATTTTAGGACTACTTGCGGTTCTGTAGATTATAAAGCAATTCACGAGACGTGGCAAAATATTGGGCAATGTGCCTATAAGCACGGACCTTTTTTTTTGAAAATATTTCTTTGCCACTTGTAGAGATTGTCTGATCGTTTGTTCAGTTCAAGTCTCATATATAATTTTGAGAATGGACTCTAATACCAAAGTATCGTGAATCCGAATAGTCTGTATGGATTAATTTTACTGAAGTCTCCGACACTGAACAGAATATACATACTAATGCAGGGAAGCAAACATTACAGCCCGTATTAATGAAATTGCGCCAAATTCGAACACTATTCAATAATGGAGGTACCCAAAACTCCCTATCTCAAGTTCTAGTTAACCAATTTCATGTAACAAAACGCAAACTCTAATTATTTGACGTGTAGAATACGAATTTAAATTATATTTAGCTCCTGAAAGGTAGATCTACCCAAAAATCCGTAAAAATATATTTATTTATTTTTAATGCTTGAATTATTTTTAAACAAAAAGCATGCAAAAAAACTGTCAACAAATATTATTTAAGAGTAATATAAATGCGCTTTTTATTAATATCCGCATTTTTTAAAGTTAGCAGCAAAGCAAATAGTCTGAATCACATAAAGCACATTTAGGTTAAGCGTCAAAAGCTGTTAGTAGCAAATAATAAGAATCACTTATCTTTTATTAGTGTAAAAAATACTAGTGAAGATCAATTTGTGCTAAGCTATTTTAGTCCATCAATTTCCTTAACTATATAGAGAAAATAGAAAATAAATGGACTAATGATAAAACGTATTATAATTTTATTGAGCTCACTGTAATTCTGATATCGTTAACTTCTTAAGTTTCTTCTGCTAAACTCTGAAACTATATCTAGGAATTTACTCCCGTTATTTAATAAATTCCTGTTAGGTATATATAAATTGTAACAATGTCAAAGCATTTTAGAGGGGAAATGTTAAAATAGAATGACGTATTTCTTAAATAATAAGGTTGTTATTTTACTTTAGTCATACATTCTCTTTAAATATGTTTCTTGCTGTAAATTCCATTGTACAAAATAGAACAATTAGACATTACTGGGAAAATATTAATAATACATTAAGTTTTATATCATTATCACACCATAATACTTTATATCATTAATAAAGAGTAATTTGGAAATTTATTATTTTTGAAATTTTTATCATTATTTCGAACACAACTAACCGAAAACTGGTTTAATTATAAGAAATACTATTACGAGGTATAATAGAAATTTGTACTGTATGATCTCCTTTCGCGTGAACTATTGGCAAGCTGCCAATAAAAGCGTATTGAAATGAACCAGTCAAGGAAAAGGAAAGTAAGCAGAAAGTAAGCAGTGAGGAATATGCGAATGCATTGCACATGTCCCGTCTCTTTCAGTGATTGCCCAATCCCACATTAGACTGAAACCCCAAACAAATAATTATCCTAATGATATATTCTATGTTATGAGCTGCCGCCACAATGCACAGGGGTAAAATTTTACCACAGCTTCATATGCAGTGAATAAATGTGTAACAAATTAATTTGATGAACATTTTTTGTGAAAATGAATTATTTTCTGACTAATTAACATATTAAACATTTCTGAATAATTAACATATTAAATATTAACATATTGACTGTTTAGCTTTTAGAACTTGCTCCAGGGTTTGTCTATCCCCGAAGTTGCTTGGAAGAAAAAGTAATAACACAATAACGTGATGAGAAGTGGATAACAAAAATAAATGATGTTTGAAATGCGATTTTATCCATATTTTCCTATAATACACATTTTTTTGGAGAAGCCGGTATCTACACTCATGTCCATAAATTAAGGATAATTCAGAATCACACAGAAATTGATCTCTAAAATGAAAATTTCACCTGTGGAATGATCACACACATCTTGAAGAAGAATATGCAAATTAGAGGAAACCACCAGATGGCGTGGATGGTACGTCACAATGACGAGAGTCTAAGAGACGGGTATATAAGGAATGGTGGCAAAGAAGTAAAATTGTTCACAAGCGTTGTGAAAGCCTTTCAGTGCAAAAACCGCATAGTTATGGCACAAAGGAGGCATTTGGATGATGTTTTACGTGGCAGAATTATCGGACGACTGGAATGTGGACGTACCCAGCTGGAAGTATCCGAGGAACTTGGAATCGCCCAGAGTGTCATCTCCAGGCTTTGGCAACGATTCCAAGATGATGGTAATGTGAGTAAACGTTACAGCACAGGTCGCCCCCGAGTTACAACGCCGAATGAGGACCGCTATTTGGCAGTTACTGCCAAAAGAAACAGACGGAGTACAGTATCAGACCTGTCTCGTCAGCTCTCTTCAGCTACCGGTACGACAGTTTCAAGGCAGACCGTGTACAGACGCTTAGGACACACTGGTCTATATGCTCGTAGGCCTGTCAGATGTGTTCCACTTACCGCAACTCACTGTCGCCTGCGATTAACCTGGAGTAGAGAGCATGCATTGTGGACACCGCAACAGTGGTCTTGTGTGATGTTTTCCGACGAGTCCAGGTTTAGTTTGGAGTCTGATTATCGCCGGACATTCATCTGGAGAGCGCCAGGTACCCGTTACCACCAGGAGAACACCATTGAAAGACACCGTTACGGTGGTGCAGGATGGCTCGTTTGGGGAGGAATTATTCTTGGTTCCAGAACTGACCTGCATGTTCAGAGTGTAACGATGACAGGCCACATCTATCGGGATGTCATTCTGGAATAACATGTACGTTTGTTTCGGGGCGTCATGGGTGCTGAATTTGTATTTATGGATGGCAACGCCCGTCCTCACCGTGCAAACATTGTAGACGAATAACTTCAATCGGAGGATATCACCCGTATGCATCGGCCAGCATACTCACCGTACTTGAATCCAATAGAGCATGTGTGGGATATGCTTGGCCGACGAATTGCAGCCCGTCAACCCCCTCCAACCTGTCTACCGGAACTTCGGAGTGCATTGCTTGATGAGTGGTGTAATATTCCCCAAGATCAGATTGATCATTTGATACTCAGCATGACAAGGCGTTGTCAGGCCTGTATTGCATCGTCCGGGAGACATAATCCGTATTAACCATCCTACTAACCATGTTATACTGTTTTTTGTAAATAGGTTCTTTTTTGAAATTTGGTCAAGGGAGTAAAACTTGCAATTTTTATTAATTATGTCAAACATATAGCATCTTTTTTGCTCTTTACTTTTTGTTTAATAAATAGACTTTACAAATAAGTCCAATTTGTTTTGCTTCTTTCTCTTTCTTTGCCTGAACTTCATTATCCTTAATTTATGGACATGAGTGTATTTTAGAATAAGAAACGTTTGCTAAAGTATTGGCTATAAAAATCCTGACTGAATGTATCATAATCCCAGAGCCAGAAGTACTGAAGTTAATATTACGAGATTTAGGATGAATGTTATTTTTGTAATCTAGGTTCTCGAGAAGAATTTTTATTTTTTACAAAATCCGGATCCTATGAGAAGTTATGAGCTAAAACAGTGTTTTTACATATTCTTTCATCCCCCCCCCCTCGAAAAAAAAGAACAGTTCTAAAAATATATTTCAAAATATATTTTTTCTTTTTTTTTTTTTTTAATTCGCCCCCGTTGGGAGTTAGGTGGGAAAAAAGTACACTTATCCTTCTGTCCTTTATTGTGAAGGGTTGTTAATGAACTTTGACAATGGAAATTCCCATGAAAATTTTAATAGATTTTGCGATTTTAAGAAAATTGATCAAATTTCAATGACAAAGATGCTTTCACATTTTTTGGAAAGTTGTCGATTATTGAATGGAACTTGAATGATAACTAAACTATAATAACATAACATAATTTACATGTAACAGAAAATAAATGTTCACTATGTCAGTATAGAGAACATTGTCCTATCTTACTTCAAAAAAAAAAAAAAAAATATATTTGTTGATAAGTAATCAGACTTATATAAAAATTATCTTTCTTGCAACGATCGATATTTTTCCTTCTTATACTTGAAAATTTAACTAAGGTATTTATTAGATGCTACTATAATGTAACTGTCATTTCATAACTTCACTTCAAAAGGAACTTACGCAGTTAATATTGGTTTCACATGAATAAAAAAAAATAAGAAGAAATCTTTTTGTCCAGGTTACATAGATGTGACGTAAAATATTACATGCATAAATGTTTTAATATACTAATCTCCATCCGCGCTTTTTCTGAAATAATGAAATGGAAAGAACAAATGAGTAGCGAATTCTGAATGAATGAATGAGGCCAGAAAATAACTCGATGTAAATATTTTGTCACGAAAATATATTTATTGAAACAAATAATCCAACTGTGTTACTATTTGCATGCATAGAAAATAACAAAAAAAAATACATAATATTAAAGTAAATATTATTCTAAAGTGACTATCAAGAGATAATCAGATATTCTTAAAGATAATTAAATATATCTAATGTTTTCCTTGATTGAAAACATTAAACTAAAAAACATATTCATGGATTTTTTAAAACTTTTTTGAACAAAGTTGCAAAGTGTTAATGAAATTTGTGTTGTCTGTCTGTCCTTCAGTGTTCTAACAGACGTAAATAAGCATCGATTGCTACAAAATTTTCTAGGTATTGTACTGCGTACCCTGTAGGGGGAATTACGTATTTATGGCATTTAAGGTTCCTTTACAGGAGCACTCAAAAATATTCTAATCCTTTACGCTCTATGAGCAGTCACTATTGAAAGCATATTTTAGAGGCATTCCGCTATTTCAAACAAAACAGAATTAGTATAGATTCTTGTTTTAAAGATTACCAAATAATGCTTTCCATTGAAAATAATACCTGTAGGACTTACATTGCTTTTCCATGATCATTCAAAAGTATTACAATACATTACGGTTTATGCCAGTTTAGAGGCATTAATCCATTTCAAACACAATAAAATAAATACATAAACGTCTATACATCAGTTGTAAAGTTCTTTACAGGATTTTACAAAATAACATTTAATACTAATAAATAACTTTTTTGAGATGATTATTAAAATCTGATTAATTTTTTAACACTTTCTAAGAAAGTTGAAATATGTTTCAGATTTTGGTTTGTCAGTCTACCCCTCCGTCTTACTACGCTCTTACCGCTTTGAATATACATCGATTACTACAAATTTATACATGTTTCTATCTGTCTAACCGTTTTTCGTACGGAAGGAATCAAATGTTTTTGTTACTCATATAAGTGAAATTTAAATTTAAAAATGTGAGAAATTCGTGTCATAAACTTTGCCTTACAAATACTTACTTGAGATGATTTAAAGTGTAACTGCAAAATGAAAACACTTTGGTAAGCATGTTAAAAACTTCACGAATCAGCTAATTACATTCAAAATGTTGTTTTACTTTGAAATTTGTAAAAAAGTTTCCTAATTTTTCCATGTCGTGTGTAATTGACTTTCAATGAAGGCCAATAAATGCATTTTATTATTTGAAAAACTAAAAAAAAAATAGCATTCTGATTAATAGATTTCAAGATGCGATAGTGAGAATTTCTAAATGATGATACGTAACCTTAAATTTTACTCAATGCGTAATTTTCATCTAATCGGAAATATGAGAAAATGCGGAACTTTTGCGTGTACTTTTCGCTTGAGAGTCTGCCATTCTGGCTGACTTTCGAAAAGGGGTTTTAAGCCCATTACATCAAAATGACGCATATTCCACTTACGAAAACTGAGAGACTTGAAAGTAGTTTTATTTATCTTTTTCAAAGAGCAATTATTCAGTTTCCGTTGCCTAGACGAAGAAATTTGAAAACTTCATGTCAAACGAAATCTTAAAGCAGCAGCTGTTGAATTAAAAAACCTTCTTTACTTAAAAATTCGTAAAAATTTCCTCATTTATATTTCATCCCATTTTTTAAGAGGCGAAATAAATGCTCTGTAATTTGTCAAAGTATTAAAAAGTTATGAAGCACAGAATTAAAGATGCAACAGATTTATATTTGTGTTACGAAAATTTTCGTCACAACCGATATTTCTTTAAAAACTTCTTAAAAATCTGCAAATTATGTTACATAGCCGTATCAAACTGCTTTTGAAACAACAGTTTCTCCTCTATCCGATGATGTAAATATCGTTTTACTGCAAGTGTAATTACCGGCGTTATTATGTATTAGGCAAGAAAAAATGCCAAAAATTGCATAAAATGTAAAATATTTTTTTTTCTAATTTTAAGTCCGAAAAAATCACTTTCAAGAGATGTGTTACGACTTGTCCTAGTGAAGCCGTATGCAAAATTTGAAAGGTCTGCGACCATCAGTCTCAGCGATGTGCAATCGAACGACAAACATAAGAAAATCGGAGATCAGAAACTTGCATAGACAGCAGCCAGCCATCTAGGCCGCTACAAACTTTTTTTTACTCTCGAATTTTACTATATGATATACCTATGTACTGTACCCCGTACTCTCTAAAATTGTATTTGTAGAGTCGATAGTTCTTAAAAGGAACTCTCAAAATAGTTCCATCACAATTCGCTATCTATATAGTTGTTTATTATATAAAGCGTTTTTTAGATATATTCTTTTATTTCAAAAGAAACAAAATTTGTACCCTTTACCAAACATTAGAAAATAATGATTTTCATCGGAAATAGTCTATTCAGTATTTACAGTTTTACCTGCAAGAACTTAAAGGAGCACTACATTACGGTCTATGGCGGTTAAAAAAAGCCATTAATTCATTTCAAGCACAGCACATAAGACGTCTATAACAGCTTACTCTTCAATATAAAAATAGATAGAACAAATTTATATATATATATATATATATATATAATCTCGCAAAATTACACTAACAGTAAAATGCAGCTTTCTTAATGTTATGTTGGAAATTGTTGTGTTAGAAAGTGTTTTGTAAGCACGTGAACGCATAGTACAATTATATTCTCTGACCATTCAGTGAACACTGATGCACTGCATGAGCATTCATTTAACAAATTGTTAGGGGTAGGTACCAAAATGATACTAGTGGTCAAAACGATCCGCATATGTTTTCTTCCAGATATACACCGCTGTCAACTAGGTAACGCATAAACTAGCTGTACCAATTAAAGTAAAACAATGGCGATATTTAAGCGATCCACGTATTTCGTGTCAGTTGAATTTTTCAAAAAACTGGGTTTTATCATATGTCTTATAAGGTAAGCACTAATTTTCCTATTTATTTAGAAATACCGTCTTTTATGTACAGAAATATGACTTGGTTTACTGAATAGAGCATGTTTTTATATATAAATTACAGTTGTTTAATTTGTTATATTTCTCTGCGTATTCCAATAATATGACCTAAAGTGGGCAGACATATTGCCGGGTTAAGTGATCCATAGACTGAAGAATCTCCAGTACCTGGTCCTAGGCGTCATGGCAGCACTTCAGACGTTCTCAAAATGCGTGACTCTCCATTACATTATTTAATTTATTTCTCCGTTTATCGCAGACCATAATTTTTTATTTATGATTTTGAAATATATCATTTTATTGTTTGTGACACTTTTTTAAAATTTTCATAAAATAAATTATGTGTGCCATTTTACTGTAAAACTTATTTTAGTTCATTATGTATAGTCATAATTTACTTTTACATCTTTTATTTTGCTGATTAAAAACAATTTACAGATTTTTATAAATGAAGGATCATTTTGCTCTTGGGTAGGGGTAAAATGATCCTTTGGACTCTTCCAAAATTCTATATTTTTCCGTTACGCTAATTGGGTTTAAAATATTACTAATATATGCTTATGATGCAAAATATACTGTAAAATGTTGTGGCAAAGGGCCAAAGTTTTATTCAACATTTATGATATTTTATGCAAGTTTCCCCGTAAGGGGATAATTTTGGGCCACCATCCCCTAGATTTACAATCTTTCATACTGAGATCAGAATACGTCAAACGAAAACATACAAATCTTATTAATATATTAGAATTCATTGCAATGTCGTGTAAATTTAACTTGAAATTTATTGTAAAAATTCATTCTAAAATTTAAATATTTTAATAGCTAATAAAAAACATTAAAACGTCCCGTGGTTATATTTGTATTTAACTAAAATTATAGAAAATATATAATGGATTTAAATTTTAAATACCCTTTAGCTGTTTAAAATAACGATAATTATACTTAATCCCCATAGAAATTTTTCACTGAATTTTTTCTCGTTGATTTAAATTAAAAAAGCACAAAAATTTAAGCAAAAAAACTTACACTTTTGCTAAATGAACCGAACAAACTTCCTCGAGTTTTGAAGCTTCTGGACCCTCCTTTGAAAGTTAATGCGGCGTTTACATTAAATAAGCAGCAAAGATTCTTAAAAAAAGCCTGTGTTTTTAAAAAAATTTTTGGTATTTCGCCAACAATGAAGATTAAAAAAAGTTCATTTAAAATATTTGCGTTGGAAAAGTTTATGTATGTCTTAAGAATAAAATTGTTTAAGATACAGCAAAAATAAATTGCGTTCTGAAAAAGTGAAAATGAAGATGTGATAATCAAAATAGTTCCGTTGTTATTAGTACACAAAAACATGCAAAACCAGAAATAAATAAGAAATATTTATCTGTCTTGCAACATACTACAATATAAATTCATGAACACTAATTTAACTACACTGTTTTATTGTGTTAAGTACTGTCTTTTAATTTCGATTTCAAAGTATACTAAATTCATTATTTTAAATATTTTTCAAGAGCGGACACTAAAACTCCATTCAATCATTGAGGGAAGCAAAAAATTACATTTAAAAATTCTAAATTTCAATGTTCTTATTTTTATCACCTTGGCGGATTAAAATGTGTTAAAACGTTGATTTAACTCGATTTTCGAATTGCTATGAAATTACAAACGATTAAGAGCTCACATATAAGAATATTAATGACTACAATTCGTTACAAATGTACTTCTGATTGCACGTTATGCGCATACTGTGGAATTTATTCGCATATTTTGTTGAAATTAAATTCACGCTTTAATTTTTGATAACTTTATTATCGGTAACTGAATATAGATAACGCATATCATAATTAAGATGAATTGTTTCGTTACTAATAATAGTAGCCATCTCCTGATCAGCTCAATGATGAATTAAAAACTTGACAAAAGCTTCTTTGAATTTTATACTTCTTTATTCTTTCTGAAAACTTGTTGTTCTTGTTTATTGAGGACCAGAGATGTAGAACTCCTTGTCATCTTCTAACTCGAAGAGCGTACTCGTTATCGTTGATCGAGCTTTCTTTGCACGCTCTAATCTACATTGACGATTTTTATTGCTTTGATTCGTATTTTTATTGCTTTGGCTCGTATTTTTATTACTTCGGCTCGTGGAAATCGTCAAATTATATTTTTTTCGTGATTCTTGCATTAATTCCTTCAAAAAAAAAAAAAAATCAACCGCTGTCGAGAATGTCAAGACAGCGTTATTTTTTTGCAACTTTGTAACCCTACCACTCCCTTACGTTACACTCAAATCGTCAGATTTTCTGAATGTACACATTTTAGTTAGTAATTAACTCACCTTATGTTAATCTGACGCGCTTCAATATTTCTGACGATCAATTTTTTTTTACTAATGTGATGGGCTGCCCTAGACGCACGGCCCTGCATAAAGGGCTTATATATGGTGGAGGTACTCAACATGATGCAAGGTACTCCCCCTATGTTCATCTGCCGCGCTCGAGTAAATCCCCAAAAACACATTGGGCACCCCTACTACAAAGCACGACACCACAATGTGGCACAGGTATCGCTTGCAATTGCCAATAAAATTGACTATGGTTCAAATCCCGAGGGAGAATATCCTCGCACTTTTTATTCTCTTTCATGACAATACGCTTCCTTCTAGTATTGTAGTGAAAAAAATACATATTGTCCCGACAATTGTATATGAGCTATGCTGTAGGCGTGTTTGCTTATTGTTAGGAAAATCGTAGAAAAAAATAAACCCTAAATATCACTGTGGTACTAAAATTGCTTTAACTCAGTCTCATTTAATAAAGACCTAGTTTTGACCAATAAATCGAAATTTCAAGCAATATCAATAATAACGGGAAAAAATTACAAAACAGGAAAAACAGCACAGATAATAAGCATCTGTTCGCTTAATTTATGCGATGTCTCTTTTTTTAGGAATGCAACTACAAGTCCACAAAAAATACTGTATCAAGTATTACAGACCAGCACATCCGCCGTTCATTAATTTTAACTAAACACACTCCACGGCCTTTGTTTCTACCATATAATTTCTGTTAATAATTCAAAGAGATTAGTTATTTAAAAACTAAATCATTAATTATCATTACATCTTCTAGCGATAGCTCCCATATATATAGTACTCCTATAAACAATTAAAACTCCGAACGCAGCATTTCTCCCATTATGCTCTAGCTTCCTCCCATTTTCATATAAAGGACATACCCATTATATAGCTTTTCCCCCTTTTTTCTTTCTTTGCTTTTGTTTACTGCAGCCCTCAGATATATATTTCCCTTAAACGGACATCAGAGATAAGAGAAAAACAATGAATTATATTTCCAGCTGAAGTTTCAAGCGCTTGGAAAAGAGCCAGGGAATAAAAGAAGCATTGTTTTGACCTACTTCGCGAAAAGTCCGCGCTTTTCGGCGAACCTTTTCAGCGGGATTGGAATTAGTAATATTAATATTCAAATTCTGGATTGAAAAATCTGCGCATTTATTATGATAAATAGCGTGTGCGCGTCTGGCGCCCCGGAATGAACGGGTAATGCCAAGTGTATTAAAGTGCCATGAACTTAGGGATGGAAATTTTTGGAAAGGGTAAGCGGGACTGACAAATTTAGATTTTCGTTGAAATGACTTCATTAAACTTTTTCTTTAGTATAAAACTATGTAATTCCGTACATAAAAATTAAGAAATAAATCGCCCTAAAATAATTTAATATAAAATATTTTCTAGTTAAAATGTCCTGTTTTTTACACGTATAACAACCAAATAATGAAAGTAAATAAAACACAACTAATTGAGCTCATCGATTCATTGTTGTTTCAAAGTAATGCATGAGAAGTAATTGATGTCATTATGACGAAGTTGATTCGGGTGGAAATATTTTACGCTAAAGAGACTGTAGCCCTATCGTAGAGTTAAATACACGACACCCAATAACCAAGGAACACCATGCCAGATCCAAAGTTGGAAAACTACTTTATTTTTTGTATCAAGGAATTAAATAGATGAAGTAGCGCGGTGGCTGACAAATGAAGCGCAAAAATTGGTACCTTCAAGGGCAGAAACAAAAGCGATGAATCATGAGAAAAAAGTGCAAGAACACAGTAGGAAATCCTCGCGATATCGCAAGGAGCAGATAAGAACAGATGCCAATTAAATCGTCAGATTGAAAAAAAAAAAACGAATTGGCAGTTAAAGATTACGTTATATTAAAAAAATGTATATTGATCTCGCCAACGTGGGAGAAGCAAAGCGAACTTATAACATGAGAAAATTTACAGAAGCCCCGTGGGAAAAGAAGGGGAACACTGAACATGAGGGCACCTTAAAGGCATGATATTATATAAAGGTTAAAAGTCAAAGTAATGTACAAAATGGAAGTAAAATAACAGACAGCGATTGGAATTTTAACATGGCAAATAATATTAAATTTATAATACGGAAAGAATAATCCGAACTAATTAAAAATATGTAATGAACTGCACGGTCATATTGTGAAAGAGGTATAAATGCTGCAATACTGTTTGACCATTCGAGATCTTTAGAGACTGCATATTTAAATTTCGCAAATATCCACGCATATTTATAGATATGGTAGCATAGGAAAACAGACGGGCATTCTGAAGTCAATATTTTAGTTTATCATGAAAAGTTGATAAATTTGTGAACTTTCTTTTCTCAGTAATAGAAAATATATTCCATCAAACTATAGAAAAAAAGTGTAATACTCGTACATAAGGAGCACTTCACAATAATTTTGAGATTCCCTGTACATGTACAATATTTATCAAATTTAAGCTCATTACTTGCATAACTAAACATACTCTTATGCAGTAATTTTTTAATACAAAAATATGAGACTTTGTTCGAATCATAATGTTATAGCGTTTCAGGAACTTCATACTCATAAACCGTATTCAATCAGCTCCAGTAAAATTCTAAAAATAGTGCGCACACCACTTTTATTAGGACGATTGTCGTACAAGCACTAAGTTTATAACAGTCCAAGTCTATTGAAACGCAGACAGACAAATTAAAACTATACAATTTTGTTGCTAGGTTTTGAAAAGATACATCAATGCATATACTTATGAGCGCTTTAATTATAGCTTGTGTGTAGTAAATCGTTTGAACAAAAGAGTTGTTACGTTTCATGAAGCTGCTAATGCAACAAGTTTTACAATCTATCTTCTTTACTAAAAACTGCATTTTATCATGTTTATACTGAAAAATATAATTTAAAGAATACATTTTTTGCAATGCACGTTGAATCTTGTATTGTAAAGTAATATATCAACAGTTTTTTATTTTACTCAAGGAAGAATTTTGAAACATTTGTATTTTAAATATCGAAAAAATCGAAATCTTTGGAAATACTTTAAATAAAGTTGCATCATAGTCTAAAAAATATCTTTTTTTTTCTTTGAATTCTACCTACAAAGGAACTTAAACTATACATTTTAATTTATCAAAACCATGTTTACATATTCATACTTTGAACAAGAAAATTCTTTTAAACTGATTTGGTTCTAATTTCACAATTAAAAATAATACACAAAGTAATTTATGAAATAATTTCTGTTTTTAATAAAGGTATTGCAGACAGACATTATACAATCATAAAATGTAAATAGTGTAAGATTTAGATCTTATTCAGCTTTAAAATAAATAATCAAATTGAATCATAAATACAAAAAACGAATTATTCTATGAAAATAGAAAAATATTTCAAAAACATTCTTTTTCGATTGACATAAACTCATGCAGAAACACATATGTTCAAAGTTTTTATGACAAAGTTTTAAACCTGAATTTTAGAAATTGGGATAAAGCCAAATGTTTGAGCTATTACTGAGCTGACCCATTTTCTTATCACAGTACGATACTTTATAAAAATGCTAATAAACATTGGAAGGAAGCCATTTCAAAATGGGTATTTTTGTTAATATATCAATATATACATTGAAAAATATATCCATTAGTTCTAAAATATACTGAACTCTTTGCTTCTAAATTATCTGAAATATGGAATTTGTATAATTTGGCACAGCATAGTAAAAAGTTAAACTATAGACATTATTTTGAAGTTTCACAGAAAAATAAACCCACTGTAAAATTTTTTAAAACATATCCAGATGAATGAAGTATTTATTTGGATATACTTAAATTATCTGGTTTAGTTTTTGTGATCTTTTAATTGAAAATAATTCTGTATCGTAAATATTGTGTACTTTCCCCTATTATGCCAGCATGCAGATAATCATTTATAATATAAAATAATCAATAATTACAAAGGATATAAAACATTTCATAGTTCGAAAAACTTTAATTGTTTGATAGGTATAACAAGATCTAACACGCATGTTCTAGTTGCACATTGTACGTTGCATCAAAATGAATCCAGCTCTATTTGAAAGACCTACGAGATATAAAATACAAGGAACGGTTTTAATTTAGAGTTTGTTCATAAAATGCGCAAAATAGATATGTACAGTTTTTAGTCTGTGCTCCTTAATGTCGGGGCATGGCTCACTGGGATAAATACAGGCTATCCGAAAAGGTCCGTTTTTGCGTAAGAGTAACTTTTTGCTTCTTCGCCGATTTGTCGCTTTCACCCAACTGTATCACTGTTGCCAGTGTTATCAGTGATACAGTTGGGTAAAAGCGACAAATCGGCGAAGAAGCGAAAATTTACTCGTACGCAAAATCCCATAGGAGAAACTGGTTTTCGGACAGCCTGTATATATCCCAGTGAGCCATGGTCGGGGAAACAGGACATTTTGCTGCTAAGTAGAAAGTTTAGGTATATCGAATAGTAATACCATTTTTTTTACATTACATTTAAACAAAGAACGGTTCAGCAACTTTTTTTTTGCAAAGGGCGGGAACTTGCTCATTTAACATTCGCCACTACTAAGGCCCGAAATACGGGTCATTTTACTATGGTACACCCAATTGGCGGCCAGCATTGCCCCCTATGAAGAGACGGACAAATTAACATCCAAGCCTGGGCCGGGAATTGAACCCAGTGCTACAGACTGGTTCTTTCGCCACTAAACCGCCTGGCCGACGTTCAGCAACTTTTTAATTACAAGCAAGCTGATCCTATGCATCTTTTTCATTTTAAAGCAATAATTTTATAATTTTTCTCCAGAAAGATGTAAAGAAATTGGGGAGGGTAGCCCTCTAACTGCTTTGGAGGAGAAATTTCAAAATGTACTGAAACTAATTTTAGGCATTCACGATTGTTGTACTTTACAGCAAGAATTTTAAAGATATCTCTTTTTTTTATTGGAGACAGAAATATAAATGTAAAAGTTACATTTTAGCACGTTATCCCCTTCCGTATGTTACAAATGGCTGTCTAATCTAGCACCTATATTAAAAAACTCGCACACACGCCGAATTATATATTATTATACTTTCATTAATTTCGGCTAAACGAGCTATTGATATACCAAAAACATTACTTTCCCCTCCACTTTATACATTATTAGAAATCATTGATGCCTATATAAATCGAAAATTTTCTATGTATGGAAATGGTGAACAGGGTAGTGTGCGCCTGCACTGTATCTCACAGTAAATTGGCAATTTATATGCTTTTGCACACTTCAAGCAACAGCTGGAAAAGAAAGATTTCTTCTATTCCTGCGTATTTTGCATTGCAAAATGTTCTGTTTTTTTAGATTTATAAGAGCGAATTATCAGTCATTACTTAATTTAGCAGATTTGTTTCGGAAATGGATTCTATATACAATTTTACAAATAGCGAAAATTTTCAGATATATATATATATATATATTACAACAGCAAACTAATGAAAAACTATATAGTAATAAATATATTGATAAAAGCTTCTTGAAATAAGAACTTCATGCAAGTGCTTCAACTGCTGATAGATTAGCAGTATTGAAGTTTAGAATTTCTAAATTTAGCTTTTCAAAAGTCAATTTCATATTTAAATTCACACATTATGTTTCAATTACCAGAAACCAGAAAATTATTAACTAAGAGCAAGAATGCACACCCTCATAAAATTGCTAAAACATAAAATATCACATATTTCAAGTGATGCAATTCGAGAGCCTGATTATCATGCTGTTAACTGAAAAATGCGTGCTTTATTAAATACTATTTTAGTTCATAATTGCATTTGATCGTCCGTAAACAACTTAAAAATGGAATTGTGTATACATATACACCGAAGAGTCATTACACTATGACTACCTACTCAATAGCGCGTTGTGCGTCCTTTGCTCTTCAAAACAGCTGCAACTTGCCTGGACATGGATGCCACGAATTCTTGGTAAATACTGGAGACAAGTTGTGCAGCGGCCACACAAAGTGGAGATATTGGAACATGGTTGTGTTTGCGCTGTGAGCTGCAGGGAAGAGGGAAACAACTGTTGTCCTGGAAGACTGCGTACCCTGACACGACTATCGACGTGATGAAGGAGAAACCCGGATTTATCCTACCAGTCAACCCTCTTATCCTACCAGTCACGCCTGCTCCACAGTCGCATATTCTACAGACTCCGCTGAACTTTCTGTTCCGAAACACTTGTACTTTGACTTGCATTGTATTGGACTGTCAGCTGAGCCAGTATCTGCTGCCGATTTTTCAGTACTAAGCGGGTCGGTCTCTGGCGTCCTCTTTCTTTGATGATGCGTGTACGCCCAGCATCCGGGCGTCTATGCTGGTTTCACCGTTCTTAATCCACTTTTTATAAATATTTACAACGACAGATCATGGAAATCCAACGAGTCGTGCAGTTTCGGAGATACTCGTTCCGAGTCTTCGGGCCATTACAATCTGCCCTCCATCAAATTCGCTTGGAAAATAGCTTTTTCCATGACTTACAAACGTAAGCGCAAGAATGATTCCTTACCTTCTTCAGCAACAGTTGAATACCATTCCCACTTTATTACATGCTCTTAATGTCATCCAAGTGAGTTCATTGAAAATGTGTGGGTGGACAGCATGTAATGGTTCTTCGGTGTATAATGAAATTGCACGAATTGCAACACATCTGCGGAACATTGAGTAAAACCCTCAAGAGGAGAACCCGAAAAAAACTCAACTTAAGCTTTATAAAGTCATGGCTACTCCGGTCTTGCTGGACGGTTCAGAGACATGGTCTTTGAAGAAATAGGAGAGTAGAATCCATGCAACAGATTTGAGACATCTAAGATCTATAAAGGGCTGTACAATCACCGACAAGATTCGAAATGAAGACATCAGGAATGAATTGAAGATATAGAACCTATGCGATAGAATACGAGTATATCGTACTCAATAGAAAGACCATGTAGAACGCTGAAAACCGACAAGATTCCCTATAACTTCCCTTGACTACACTCCAAAGGGCAGAAGAGACTGAGGACGTCCGAGAAAGCGGTGGCTTGATCAATGAAGCCGGAACAGGCACCTTGCTTACCTCTTGAAGGTGGTGATAATGGTGATGTATAAATGTACGTGCACTGATGACATGTACATATGCACTGATCCAACAGCACTGATGAATGATGATATATGCACTATCTGACCAAAAGTATCCGGACAACCTGTCGTATCGACTCAAAAGAGAACTCAGGATGTCATATGATATTGGTTCACTTTTTTTTTATCGATGATAGACTGCACATGTCTGAAGAGATTTTACAGCAGTTTTTGTTTCGTGATCAGAGATGAAGTGAGTTCTGGAGGTGAGGATGGTATATTTCGCTGTCTGCGTAATGTGCGGTCTATTCTGTCCCAAAGGTGTGATGTGGGTTATGAAATGCTAGTCGATTTTTTTGAAAACCCATTTCGTCAAAACGTGGTTGTGCAAGTCTCGATATACGAACACAGTTATCTTGCAGGAAGATGAATGGTACTTCCCCTAAACAGTGCCATATATTTGAGAGAGGAGCAGGTAGTCCACCACCTACCAGAAATCATGTTTCCAACAATAGGAACTAAGAGACATAGGCCAAAGCATGTATAATACCCCCACAGTCTGATGCTATTGGCACCCTCAAACTTTACAGCCGATATAATGCAGTCACGTAAGAAGAGATCACCAGGCATCCACGAAACCCAAATGCGTCCATCGGACTGTTAGATTGTATAGCGAGATTCTGTATACCAAAGAGTGACATTCGTCTTGCGAGCGGCTGCTTGACCATAGAGTCCCAGTTTTTTCAATTCTCGACTAAGAGTCCTGCTGCTTAGCACTAACGCTTGATGAATTTCTTAATTCCAGATTGATTTCCACCAACGAGGACTTACAATTTTGTTTCACTATACTTTTAGAATTCTGCGGATGCGTTCACTGATTTTTTTTCGATCTGCCACTTCGTTTTCTTCTTCAGTTTCATTGCCTCGACATTCCCACTTCACAATTACATCACTTACAGATTTTAGCTTCTTATGAATGTCTGAAATTTTACGAACTGCTTTCTCGGAAAAGTGGCATCCGCATAGACGCTATCAAAATCTCTAAGCTTCTTTGTCATTGTCTAAAGGGAATGTCCGGATACTTTTGGCCAGACAACGTATATCATCTTAAAAAATTTATTTTATGCTCATAAATTAGGCGCATTCTCAGTAAATAAATTAGTACCCTCACGCTCATTCTTATTTTAATAAAAGGATGCGTTTAGTAAGACACAAGAGACACCCTTCTGGTGGGGAAGGCATGGAACAGAATTACTTCAGCCGTTTCCGATATTACAGCTATCCTACCAACGTAAGCTTGGGCTAATTAGAGGTTTAATGGTAAAAGTAATTTCCACAAACAAATTATTAATAAAATACCTTATATTTTCAGGAGAATTTGAATATAGTAAAACATTTTAAAAATTCTGATGCACAACTCATCTGACATTGCCGAAGAAAAAAAAAAGATTGTCATTTCAATTTGATCGTGATACTGTTGACGATTAAATTGTGCGGAAGAAAAAACGGTTACGCGTTTTTATGGATATGAGGATGTGGATAATATAAGTTCGGATTGCTGCGGGGTTTTTTGGCGTATGCAGGGTAGCTAGCGGTCAAGAAACATGGAAAAACCTACCCTAGTAGCACAATTAGTCCAAAAAACGTTTAAAACACGTTTTTTAGCGTCAAAAAACGTGTTTCCAACGTTATTTAAACGTTTTTTGAACTAGTTGTGCTACTAGGGTAAACAATTAGGAAGTGTTTATTTTAACAGGAAAAGTCAGAAAATTGCAGATTTTGTCTATAAGATTTTGCCTGGAAAATCTTGACATGTGAGGTGGAAGATTATCTGAGGTTTCCGTTTATAAATTACTTTTAGATTTGTCGTTTGTCTGGAAAAAAAGTAAAAATGATTTCACATAAATGCGCAAAAGGGGCGGATGGAGTAGTTTTTTTTGGGGGGGAGGGCCTAACTTAAAAAAAAAAATGCTTATTCACCCTAAACAAGATGTACAATTAAGCAAAATCTTACGCTAAAGCACTATTTAATTTTTCTTCTTTTAACTAGGTCCTCTAAAAATGAATTCTATATTTCCCATGCAAGTCTTGTGTACGTATATCAAGTCTTATTTAGAGAATTTCTAACTCCTGAATGCACGAAAAACTTCCCCGCTTTCCAAATTAAAAGCATGATCTTTATCCGTAGCCGTATTTCTATATAAAATATGCTATAAATTTTTTGAAACACAATTTATCTATCAACATTATTATTAGAATTAATTTTTTTTTTTCTGTACTGTATGTATAACTGAAGATTTGTAAACTTAAAATGCAATCTTCAAAGTATGTAAGCGAATGTTGTGAGGTGTCGTTTGTGAACACAATGATCCAAATGAATCGTGAAGCCAATCACTTTGCATCATTTTTGTTTGTGTTACGTTGAGTCCAGGACGGATTAAAGAGGGGGTTGGGTGGAGGGGGCGACCCCCCCCCCAAGAAAAAAGAAATTAATGTAAAAGATCCTATTTTACTTCCATAAAATGGATGTATATGTCAATCTTCTAACTAATCGCCCCCACCGACAAACTTGCATTAATCCGCCACTGCGTTGAGTATGACAAAAATAACGTATTAAACAGAGTAAAAACGTACACATTATAGCGATAAAGATTATTATATTGTAAAACACACAATTTCAAGCTGCAAAGTTTACGATATAATCTAAACAAATAAACATGTAAAATATAAAGCTTTTATGATTTAATAGCATGATAGAAAGGCGATGATAAGACGTTTTTTATGAGGATATCATATAATATATCGATACATAATACTGCAACTTAAATTCTAATTGAGTAATAAAATGTTGTAGTTATTCTTTAGTTAAAAAATACTGCACCGGAAAATGAGGTTTTTTTTTAATTAAAACGAAAACTATTTCTTAAAACGATGCGTATGATAGAAGATATTTTACCAATATATTACCGTCCGCTAGAATGAATATACAGAGTGTCCCAAAAAGGTGGTAACGGGCTTTAATTCTTTATCTATTAGAGATAAGTGGACAGTGTAAATTGAAAATATGCTTAAAATAAGGTCGGGAATAAGACTCCGTTAAAAAAATTCATTTCGTTAATTTTCAAGAAGTTGCACTTTTTAAATTTTTATACGACCTCCGCAAAAATGATTCCCAGTTAGTAAAATGCGCCCCATACATTCATGAGGTGACACACAAAATTTGAGAATTATGCCTTAAAAAGTGTCAGAGATACGGAGATAATATAACGCTGACTTAAACCACTTTTTCATGGCTCTCGAAGGAAAAAAATCATGTCGAATGATCGAATTTCAGGGGTCGTACAGAAATTAAGAAAGAAAATCATTTTTTTTCACTCTAGCAATAAACGTTAACATTCAAAATCATGTATAGTCCCCGATCATCTTTCCTTAAAGATATGTCTGAAACGTTGTGTGATAAAAGGCTCAAATTTCATACATCTCCTCATTAGTGTAGGGGACACATTTTACTAATTGACAATGTTTTTTGCGGAGGTCGTATACAAATTTAAAAAATGTAACTTTTTGTAAATGAAAGAGAGGAATTTTTTCTTTATGGAGTTTTATTTCCGACCTTATTTGGAACATTTTTTTCAATTCATACTGCACACTTATCTCGAATAGATAAAGAATTAAAGCCCGTTACCACCTTTTTCGGAACCCTGTATATTACCGATCGCTCGCTACTGATGAACCCACTTCCGGCAATAGCTTGCTAATCTCGTCACTTTAGTGCGCCATTCTAATTCGATACGTTCGTTTACGCTACAACTTGCGATTTTATAATTACGATAATTGTTCGACACGACAATCAAACAGAATTTTCATTTTATTCATGTAAGTAGGTTAATAAGATAGCTAGTCTTGAATCTTTGAAATTCTCTTAGCATGACATCAGGGTTTGGCGATGTCTAACCGATTTCGGCAGATATCACCAAGCTGTTTTCAGTTTTGGCAATTTGTTTTTGGCTCTGATTTTCCAATATTTCGTGAAATGTGACCATTCTCGACGACATTCTCTACAATTGTGAGGGATCCTTGAGACCGTCAACCCCTATCGATATGAAAATCTCGATAATGGAAATGGTGTTGGGAACGTAGTATAAAGAATAATTTTAATATCCCATAGTAGTAAAGCACATAATGGAAGTGAAATCAACAATTGAAAAAAAAAATTTACAGGCAGACAAAAGTTAAAATAATCATTTTGAAATGTATTTAAAAATCTATTAATCAGACCTCTAAGGAATTACATTCTTCTTTTTCTCTGTCTGTCAAAATTAGCTTGCCTTATTATCAACTCAAGCATTATCTCCCGTTTGATCCACTATTACTCTCAATCGAATATTTAAACCAATGAAGTAAAATATGGACTACATAAATTCACATTCGATTATACAAAAAAATGTACCAACTAGCAATATATTTCTGTTTATATTGTAGAAAAATATCATATTATTATTTTTGTATGCTTGTAGTAGTGCATAAAAATTTGATTGAAAGATGAAATTTAAAATAAAAATTCTTATATATCTCGTTTCCACTCTTTGTCATTTTCCAGTATTTGTTCTCAATAAACCACAAGTGAAATACTGAACAAAAAGATTTTGGTTAATGAATATGAAATCACAATTAGAAGTTTTCGGTATAAATTATTTGTTAGAATTTTATTTGTATATTTCTTAAGCTCAGAAAGGAAACTCAGATTATTTTTCTTGACATATTTAAATTTTTTAAGCAGTTCTCGTTTCAAAAAATGCACCTGAGACCAGCACTTATTCGTAACGGTCCATGATTTTTTTTCTGTGTGTGTTATTATTTTTTTTTTCAGGAACACTGTACATTTTCTAGAGCTTTTCGAATGCATATTGCGTTTTTGAATAACGTACAAAACGCATCTGTAAACTTGTATCTGAAACAGACTTAAGTTTGCACCTTCGATAACAATGAAAGTAGATTATAAAACTTTTTTTTCTTTTCTATTATAATAATATTCGTGACAAAAATAGGACGTTTTAGAAAGATAAACATTTATAAATATTTTTTTTTTAAATCTATACCGGGCTCTTTGAAAACTGTTTGCAGGATTATTTTAAACTGATGCCTTTCGGACTAAATTTCGAATTATAAACTGTTTTGTAATGGTTACTAATTACCTTTTACGTTGTACATTTTATAAGAGTCCGCATAATTGGAAGAAAAAAAAAGGTGACCGTGTGTACCAAGGTTGGAAATATCTATTGACTGATATGCAAAGGTAATATAAAAAATGCAGTCGGGCATATACTATTTTGCACTGTATACCCCCTCTAGGCATATGAGAAAATTGTTTCAAGTTCATCTAAATCAGAAGACTGGAAACAGGTAAAAGTTGTTTTTGTTTTTTTGTTTTTGAGTAACATGTATTTCAGATTTGTGTGCTTGGCCCGACCCGATTATAAGTCCACGTCAGAAGGACAGCACAAGGCGGATGCCTTCCGCGGGGGGTCTTTCTAAGGGGTCCTAACAAGCATTTACCCTAGTTTCGGAGAAAACTACGGAAAACTCCGAACGGTTAGGTCAACAGCCACGCGATGGGACCCGAAACAGGAACCTTCACACTTCGGCCATCTACCATTTTCAATGACATAACCGCTGCGCCGTGGTGAGGCTCGGTAAAGGTTGTTCTTTGTACTGAAAATATTTTTGTAAATCAAAAAACTAACAGTCTGTTTAATGCATAATGTTTAACCTTTGGGATGTAGGGGAACAAATTTGCTGTTTTGATTTGGTTTTGAGAAATTTATTTTTTAGCCTCGGACATAGCACCAAAAGATATTACAGAAAATAAACATTCAAAACATTGGTGTTGAAAGATAAAATAAATAAAAAATTGTTTAAAAAACACGCAAAATAAGGTACTTATTGGTTGGGACGATTGTTTCGATCGAAAAAATCTTCGGTCTTCTTCAGCCGACAACACTTCCTCTCACCTTACACAAAGCTTTTATTTATTTCACCAAAACATATTGCTTCCCTTCGAACACTTTTCCACTGTTCCGGAGCAAATTCAGTTTCTATTGGGAAACAGTTTGGGAAAATTTAGTATTACATATTACATAATATTGACTTGTTTATTTCTTTTAATGTTTCAATTTATTCATATTTTCATACTTTGCAAAAAATATTTTCCTAGATTACAGCACAACGTGTGGGTAAACGTAACGCCAACACGTTGCGATGTAAAGGCTGTTAGTTTGTCGAACAACTTTTCTTCAAGATTGGCTTATCAATAACATTATACCATTTCGTGGGTGAATTTACAAAACATGGTTCTGTATTCCACAGCTGCAGCCCTTGTTAAGTAATATTTTACAGCAATATGTGTGGTAAAATTACAAGTATTGCTTAAAGTGTACGCATGATCATATTTAGTTTTATATACCTAACGTCATAAGAGTAACGTAGCTGAAACATTTTGGGGCATATAAGATATTTTTCGTATTGTAATCAATATTGCCTTTAAAAGTTTTGGGGGGAGGGATGAGTTTTACAGAAATATTAGTGAAATTTAAATATGCTGTTACTTGTAAAGGAATTTTAATTTTTAAGTCTATTTATATTTCGTGTTCATTGAAAATTCATTGTAGGAATGATTTCATGGAAATCATTCGTGTTTGGGGTACATTCACTAAGAGAAAACAGGCGAGTACACAGTTACTTTTAAATGATTATTAGATTTGGTATGGTTTACAATTATTGTCGGTTTTTAAAAAGACTATACTTATAATTAATGCTGAATTTGTGAAAAAGGTCATTAGTCTTGACCTTAATTTAAAAAATCTAAAAAAAAGAGGAAAGGATAATGCAAAATGAAAATATTTATGTAAAATCCATATATTATCACTTTTACCTTGAATAAAATAAATCCTACTAAATCTGTCTGAATTCTGCACATCAGGCATTATGATGCCAGTAGAAAATGTCATAAAATTAGCAGTTAACACATCAAATTTAAGATAAAATAAATGCTGATATCTTTACGTGTGTCCGTCAGTTGCTAAGAAAGAGAGAAGAATGAATTTAGTATGTAATTAACATAGACTACTCTCAAAGGTAATACTGTAATATTTTCACCTTTACTATAGGCAAATATTATCGGACAAATCAGATCTGCTCATGAAGATTGGATCATCGGGAAAAGATGAACATGCGGAAAATTCAGCATAGCTGGTAATGATGAGACGATGACTATCCGAGGTGCTGATGATGGGACGGGTAAGCCTGATTAAGGATTGCTACTAGGGGAGTATATACGCTTCCAGCGGGTTGAAACATCTATAGAAATGTGAGTTTTTCTTTCGAGCTTAAAATTTTCTAAGATAACATTACAGGATTTTAAGTAATTAGCTTGGGCATCTCATATTACAAAATGACTGACAAAAAACATACATGCCCGAAAGAAAAAATAGCCCAATAAAATTATTTTTAGTAAATTTTAGCTTAAAAAAAATCATATTTTCTGTGGTAAAATTGGAGAAATTTTCAATACTCTGATTCATTTATAATCAAAATAACTAGATAAACTAATATGTTTAACCAACAATAGTAGACTTCGTTTAAAAATGCATTATTGGAATCTGTTATTCACTATGCGGTTTTTATCGTCCAAAAGATATAAACTTGAATATAAAAAAAGGTCTCTTTACACGAATGCAAAATAAAAAATAATTTTATTCCTTTTTAAAATTGCATTACAGAATTACTCTTTGGTTATAAGCACACTAAGAAAATATTTAAAACAATAACTGATGTTTAAAGATAAATTTATCAAAAACCGTGTCCAATATCACATATAATTAACCGTAGGTGTCTTTATATTTGTGTGTGTTATTTATTTAAATATTAATGGTATAAGTACACAAATATCAAAACACAGATGAAATGTAAAAAATAAAAATTCAAATTCACTCTTATTTCATTTTATTATCTAAAACTCACGCATGTACAAAATATATAAACACAAAAAGGCTTATACTAATGTTTTATTCATGTGAAAAACTATATGAAACGGTTCTCAAAATATGAGAAACCCGAAATTTTGTCGTATGAAAAATAAAAGCAAATAATTTCAGAAATGACTTTTAGTATACATGAAATATTTAGAAAATAAATATATTCAAATCTGCTAAGCATATATTTTGTCCTAAAAGAAAGTCTCAATGGATTTTATCCATGCTTCCAGGATGAACTTGTTCCATAGTAGTTGATATCTCATATTTTTTATTCATGCAATGCATTACTGAAATTAGGCTTACATTTTAAACACGATTCCATTGTCATATAACTTTTCCAAAGTCTTTTTATAATCTTTATTATATATATTGTTTACATAGTGTACATAAGCGATCAAATACTTTGGCTTTCTTAGGCATAAAAATATTTTTTTGTGTATACTCATACTGAATACATTTAGAATCATGTATGCAACTAAAATCTTAATGTTTATCCCTTAAATGCACAGCGATGCATATCTGCATCGTATGTTTCACCTCCGAAATGGAGTGCAAGCCAATTTTTTTACGTCAATTTCCCGTATTAATTTTAGTGTTTAATAATAAATGATTCATATTGTGAATAACAAAATTTTCACATATTTATTTCCAGCTAGGTGTTTTAGTAAAAATTAGTTAGTTGTTTACAAACCTGATATATCCAATTTAGTTTTCACTTATGGCTATCGTGTGAACGTGATTAAATTTTGAGAATTTAAGGATTAAGCAAGACTGATAAATAATCCAAACGCTCTGATTAATAAAGCATAGTAAACTTTGCATAATAAATTACTTGCATCATTTTTATAGAGTTTCAATTGCAACGTTCAGTTCCCCTGAGAGAACACAGCACTATGTATATAACAAGGAAAAACTACTTTTCAGTTTTTAAAGATGGAAATGGTTAAGTCAAAATAGCATTAAGCCTGCATATTTAGTTCTATAAATATTCTTAGAGCATATTAGTGAAAGTTCCGTCGTCCACCCCTGTAAATATCTATAAAATGTACTCTCACATTTTTACTGTGCGTATACTGAAATGAAGATCAATGATATATATAATTATGTTATTTTGTAATAAGTAAATAAATATGTAAATAAATAATCACATTAAAAACGTTTAAGTATGTACAAGAATAAATAATTAAGAGATAAAAATAAAATCTTTTCAAGTTTTAGAAAAAATAAAACTATCCCTTGAAACATAAAAATTATTTACAACTTTTAGTTAGTTAACCTTTAGTCGTGTAGCTGGTAATTTAATAAAAGCAGATGTAAGTACATAGTTAAACTTAAGGGGGACATAGTACTTTTAAACTTCTAAAAAATCAATTTTTCAAAAGTAATTTAAAAAAATAATTCAGATAGTTAGGAATATATTAAAACAAACCGCATCAAAATCGAACAAAAACTACGCCCGCAGCAATTAAAAGTAATAAAGTCTAACATGGACTGTTCCTATAAACACAGTGTAAAGAAACTTGATTTTCTCAGTTTCTGATTTTTGCACTTTCCCACAAGATTAAAAAAAAAGTTATGAATGGAAAGTTATAAAATTTGACATATAGGTTGTATGTACATGTATTTATTCTCTGAACCTCAGATTTGATAATGGGATCAAAATATTTTATTTTATAACATGATGAATGACAGAATTTTAAAATTATTGAGATTTTTATGATTTATCATGTTATAAAACAAAATATTTTGGTCCCATTATCAAATCTGAGGTTCAGAGAATAAATATATGTACATACAACCTATATGTAAAATTTCATAACTTTCCATTCATAACTTTTTTTTAATCTTGTGGGAAAGTGCAAAAATCAGAAACTGAGAAAATCAAGTTTCTTTACACTGCCTTTATAGGAAAAGTCCACGTTAGCTTTATTACTTTTAATTGCTGCGGGTGTAGTTTTTGTTCGATTTTGATGCGGTTTGTTTTAATATATTCCTAACTATATGAATTATTTTTTTTAATTACTTTTGAAAAATTGATTTTTTAGAAGTTTAAAGGTACTATGTCCCCTTAATTTTAATCCATACGTGATTCATTTAAATTAACTTTATAAGTGTGATCTAAAGAATATTTTTTCATTACCTTAGGAACAGAAAGAAAAACAGATTGTGCAAGGTGTGTATGAATCCACATACACGCGATTGCACTTTTGCTAACGGCAAGCTTATGAGAATAATGAAATGTTCTGTAAAAATATTTTAACACACATTGTTTTCCTAAATGAAAAGAAAATATTGTAAGTCTGTCCTGTCTTTAAAGTATTTTTGAAATTTTCTTCATTGAGACAAGCTGATGTTAAACTTATAGCGGTATCCTGGATATATATGAAACTGAAGTAAATCGCGTTATAAAATAAGTCTTGTAAAATAATTATCGAACGAAGTGATGTTAATGGAAAGAACAAGGATTGCTTATAATTATGAAATCACCTTAGCTAAAGCGCTATTATAGAATTAATACTTACACTACTTGGAAACTTTTTACAACGCACAGTACTAACAGTTGTATGTTTGTTACATTAGAAAAAAAAAATCACTCAGAAAAGGGTGCTGTGCTTGTAATGTCCTACCTATAAAACTTCATTTTTTAATGGAGAGGTTAAAAGGAGATGTCGCCAAGAAGAATAAGTTGACACTTTGAAGGATCGAAAGTGCATTATCGTAGGTTTATGTAGAAAAATTTTCGCTGTGTGATATAATTCATTATTGTTTGTTCATAAGAATTGATTTTTTTAAAAAAGTTTTGTTCCATTGTTGCTCATTATAAGAAGCACACTCATTTATTTATCTGAAGTATCAATATTAAAAGAATGAATATCTAAAGATAAAAGCTTTAGTCAAAAAATTTACAATCATTTTAAATTATACGAAAAAAACTCTCTCTTTTTTAAGAAAAACTTCATATAAAAGGTTATAGACGTGAATACTGCATTTGAATAATACTATAATTTAATTATTATTTATTAAACTTTAATACATTACGTACATACATATACATTATACTTTAATTATTAGTCTCTTTGTTTAAGTTTTCAAGACCATGAAAAAGTTAATTTATACCGTATTTCAGAAAAATAAAATTAAGTTTATTTCTTATAAAATTATCCTTTCGCTTTTTTCAGAAAATCGAGTTTCTTTTCTTTTATTTCTTTATTTTTCCTACAAATGGTTGAATATTTTGAGTTTATGGTTTCATCAATGCAACCTTTTATCAAATAAAACTTTCGAACTTCATTTAGTTTTACAGAAGCAATCTAATGTATAGAAATACTAAGGCAAAAACTATTGCTTGCATTATAACCAGTTAAATATTTTTAGACAATGTTTAGTAACATGTTTTACAGACTAGATTTACGTCAGAACAAACTTAAAATGAAACGTGAATAAACTGTAAATCCATGCATAGATTTTTACATATCTTACTTACATTGTTCAGAAAATATTTACATAGAATATATACACCATTTTTTAGTATCCGTTTGTTTAAACGACCCAATTTATATTCGTATGCATACTTCCGTTTTATGTACAGCGATATCGCCTGTCTCGCAAATTTATTCGAAAACGGTTCACAGCTCACCAAAGACCCTCGAAGAAATCTTTCCCTAATCCAATAAAATAAGTATAAAACACGCAGAACTAAATCTTGTTTATTCCAGTTCATTCTTTAAAGTTTTCTTTACGTCGAGAAAATACAAGTTGTCACTTAGCTTCAGTGACGTACAAAAGATAGAAATTCCTATCGAGTCTTTTGAAAGAGATACAGATGTTATTGCCATATGTGCATTTGTCTATAAGAGTTTTTTTTTCCTTACTTATTCTTGTACTGCTAAAAATTCCTGTCACATAGACTAATTGAGAGCTTGTGTACGTGATTTCAGCGCTGCAAATCAGATTCGAAAGAAAATACGTAGTTTTTAATACTGTCAAGTTTAAAATTAAGTTTTAAGTTTTAGATGCATGACGTAAATAAGAATCGCTTTTTACTGAGTTAGAACGTCAATGCAATACAAATGGGAGCATTGTGACCTAAATGGTGATGCTCAAAAGCTTTTTTTTAGTTCCCTTATTCATCAACTGAAAATATATAATTTTAAGTGACTAACATACAAAATACTATATATCTAGATTCATAGCATGTATTTTAATACAGACGTTGGGGGCCTTTTATATAAATCTTTCAGAATTTTATTATCATGCATGTTGCCATTTCTCTCCCAAAAAGCTAAACAACGTTTAAATAGACAATTCGTAAAATTTTATGAATTCTACAATTGTCAATATGCCGCCCATATTCAATATGTTTAGTGGCTATATAAACCATTCTATTGCACCTAGGGTTCAGGTTCAAATACCGGGTTAAGCTTGGATGTTAACTCGACTCTGCGTTCACTAGATGGTAACATTGCTGCTACTGCGTGCCAATAAAATAAAATTGCCAACACTCCGGGCCTTTGTAGTGGCAAATGCCTCATCGACAAGTGCCCACAAACGTTATAAAACAAAATAATTTTCAATATTTTGACCGAAAGTTGGATTTTAAGCATAATTTTTACTATTGTAAGCCAGGAAATATCATACTGTAGCTAAACAGTATAACAACAATTATTTCATTCGGTCCATTTTTTTCTATTTATGATTCAGTAAATCTAGAGGTATAGAGGTATTCTATTAATATTCAATTCCTTACTAAATATACTTAAACTTTACATCAAAACAATACAATGGTCGATAATAATTGAATTATTTAAGCATAACATCACATAATCCCACACTAAATCCTTTGAGTTAAACACTGCTATGTCTTGTTTTATTTAGTATAAATCAAACTAAAGCATACCCCATGCAATATTTAAATTCGCATAATTATTTTGGAAGTTTCGAGCTAGAAATTAATGAACGCGTATTAAAGGATTAAATAGTTAGTCAACTTATACAGATATCTCTGTTCGTTTGGGTAATATTTTCATTGGTAATAAATTTCGATGAGAAAACATCAGTGACTTAGGATAAACAACTTACATCAACTTTATATCAAATAATAATACACATCAAAATTAAGTTGTATATATAAAACTAATATAAAACTTCGGCAAAAAAAGTTTAATACACGGGAATTCGGTGTACTGATATCTAATGCTGTGAGGCAGGAAATGATAACAAAAATATTCACACAGGAATTCAAAACAGGCTAATATGCAAATGAGGCAACCATTGGTCAAAATAACATGTGTCATAACTCTTTATTGGTTCGTCTAATAAGAGGTGTGTCCACTCGTACAGCTTTCTGTACAAGCGTTTTATCGAGTTCTCAAAAAGAATCCCATGCAGTAATATGGTAGTTTCAGGAAACTCTCTCTCTTTCTCTTTTATTTATTTTTTAACGAGCGCCTTCACTATTAAACAGACACAAGAAGTATAATAATTTTCCAAATTACACTAAGTGTCGTCAGTTTTTAAAATAAGTAATAGATATTTCTATCTATTGCAAAAAAATTTGTTTGTTAAGTCTGATTTTTTACACCAATGTATATTGATGGATGTTACTCAACTAGCACCTCACAACGATTTTTTATACAGTATAACATACTTTCGTGTTAAATGTTTTGAGATGGATGCTTTTGGATTTTTTTTTCATAATCAATATAAACCGGAATGAAGTATTCCATGCCAGATATGAATTCACTGAAATATGTCTCTTACTCAAATCTGTGAACTCTAAAGCAAGAAAAAAAATGATAACTCTCCCCCACTTGAACTTACGGAATTCTCATGCTTTATTCATGAGAAACTCAGGATGAAATTCTTAGATTCATCTCCCAAGAGCACTTGAAGTTTTTCAAAATAAGTAAATAAAGTATGTTCGGCATCAGTGAAGGTTGTGTATCTATTGATATATTCACAATATTTATTTATGTTAAAGGACTGTTTTGTCCGCTTTGCATGAGATCTTGGTTATATTTTTAAGCGTACTTTTATTTTTGAAAAAAAAATAGTGTACTCTACTTTCATTTATAAACTATCTCGCAAAATTTATTCAGCGAGTTCATTTTGTGTATTCAGATGGGTGGAACTTTCCTTTGAAATGACTGAATTCAAATTTATGTGTTTTACAAATCTTTTTCTTGCTGTGTGTTACGTGATACTTCAACCATCTTGTCAAGTGCTTTAGCGTTTTTTGGATAAAACCCTCAATTTGTAAATAAAGGTATCTTTTTGAATTTGAAACTGTGCAAGGCTTAAAGCGGGAAAAAGAGATTTATAGTGTCATGCTTCTTTTTCTGTTGCAATTTTCTGCGATTTTACTCTTTTAAGTATTTAATATTTATAACTGTTTCCGTTTTTTCATACATATATATATATATATATATATATATATATATATATATGAAACGATAGATTAATGTTGTTAAATAAACTTATTAGTAAGATAAAAAATATATTAAGACGTTTACAAAACAGGAATTTTAACTATAACATAAGAAATTAAACGACAGCGGATTTGAATTACGAAAATTTTATAAGAAACTGATCAATAAGTAATTATACCAGACTGTGCTTTATTAAACGACACAAGTCTGTAATATAGAAATTTCTTAAATTGTCAGAAGTTTTAAACTGATTTAGGGAAAAATGATGAGCAAAATGCTTTAGAGCTAATAAAAGTTTTCTATCTAATTAGAATGTTCGGTGTTGATGTGCAACGGATTCAAACAAGCTTACTATAATTGCTTCTTTCTAGCTTGAAAATTGCTATTGCAACACCATGGACATACGCCTACCGAAATACACGAAAGGAAAGGCAATAGTAACTGGAAACCTTCCATAAATATCATTTATGTTTTATCAGGTGCTGCAATTGCGATTTATAATTGTAGGAATTCAAAAACACCAATTTTTCCAACTGAAATTCAGTGAAATCTAATTTTGCGTGGAACACTACAGTTAAAAGACTCCCTTATCAGTTTTTATATCGATAGTATGATTAAAATTACCAAAATGTGACACCTGCATCATATCCGCCTCCGAAAGTAAATTAATTAAGGTATTCACCATGCAGCATAATTTTTTGTGACTATTTTAATACTCATTTATGAAAAAGTAGGTTTGCTGTCTTAAAACATACTCCTAATTTTTACTTAACTCATTTTGTAGGCTTGCAGAATTGATTTTATTCAAAACTTATCAATGATATTTATTTTAAAATACAATAAATATAATAGTATTCATTAATAGCTTATTTTACTCTAACTATGGAAATCGCAAATTGCTAAATGTACTTAAAGTTGTGGGAAAGAATATCAAAATTTCTTCTGCTTTAATCATTTAATTAGAAATTCATAATTGTGAATTTTTTTATGATAAAATTTGAGTCTCGTACCTAACTTAATGTCAAGCATTAAATCATTTGCTATTTTATAATAATTTATTTAAATGACACAGTGAGTTTATGTTAACAAAACATTTTAAGATTACTACTTTTGGAATGAATTTGGTGTGAAGCATTTGCAAAGATAAATCTTAGAACTGTAACACTCGCGTTATCGTATTCATTAATAATAGACATCGAAAATAACATATTACTGTATTCACTTGGATTTAGAATCCATTTCTAATTCATTCATCATACTTAACACATGGCTAATATATGTTATTAAAGAGCTTTGTATATTCCAGTTTGGAAGATTACGCCTTTCTACCATGCAATGACCAACATTGGGCGTTGACTGCAAATATTAGATGATTCAATTCAAGCTTTTCCTGCTGACTTAATTAGTGTGTCCTTTTATAACATGCTTATTAATTCGCAGCTGTAAAATAACAACCATGATATTTTAGTATTGTTCGCAAGTGAATGCGATGCTAATTCAATTAAGTACTACTATTTGGAAATGACTTTGCATACATGTAACAAAAGAGATAAAGGATGCGCGGAGTTATAATAATAATTGTTTATTTCCATGCAATTTAGAGAAGCAAAAAAGTGATGAAGATTACAATGCGTTATATCATTTAATTAAAAACCTTTAATAAAAAGTAAAGTAGCGATAATTCAAGAGGATAAGCTTTTCACTGTAGATAAAGTATAAAATAGTTAACACATACTTAACACATGGTATAAAGTATAAAATAGTTAACACATACTTAACACATGGCTAATATATGTTATTAAAGAGCTTTGTATATTCCAGTTTGGAAGATTACGCCTTTCTACCATGTAATGACCAACATTGGGCGTTGACTGCAAATATTAGATGATTCAATTCAAGCTTTTCCTGCTGACTTAATTAGTGTGTCCTTTTATAACATGCTTATTAATTCGCAGCTGTAAAATAACAACCATGATATTTTTGTATTGTTCGCAAGTGAATGCGATGCTAATTCAATTAAGTACTACTATTTGGAAATGACTTTGCATACATGTAACAAAAGAGATAAAGGATGCGCGGAGTTATAATAATAATTGTTTATTTCCATGCAATTTAGAGAAGCAAAAAAGTGATGAAGATTACAATGCGTTATATCATTTAATTAAAAACCTTTAATAAAAAGTAAAGTAGCGATAATTCAAGAGGATAAGCTTTTCACTGTAGATAAAGTATAAAATAGTTGTTTACTTCATATATTGTTGGCAATAAAAATTGCTTACAAGTACTTAAAAAATATTGAACTCAACAAAACGATTTGGAACTAAGGGGAAATTTGAAATCAGATTTATAACTCATGTTTCTCAATTATTCGTTTAACTGAAGTAAAAATTCACAATCCTTGCAATAAATGAAGAGCTAAATTTATTTATTTATTACCATGCATTGTGAGAAAATAAATTACATGAATCCCCTAATTTTCAAACGTAATTTTAGTTAGACCATGTAAATATTTTGGATTTTTTACTTAACTAGTTGCCAAGGCCCCCAGACTCGCTACGCTCGCTTTTCGTATGAGGCATTCGGCCCCTAATAAGGCTTATTCGTAAAAAAGACATAATTTCAACAGACAAAACCCGAAGATTGGATCAGATAGAATGTTACTGAGCTACACATTGCTTGTTTCTTGCATGTTCATTGGTACATAAAAATTTGCTGAGCTACACATTGCTTGTTTCTTGCATGTTCATTGGTACATAAAAATTTAAACTTCACACTACAGTAGACCCCCTCCCCATCATAACACGGAAGATATTTTGTTATGGAAATCCGTGTTGTACGGGTCCTCAGCTATACTCCACCTGGAGTGCGGACTCCGCTTTTATTCGCTGTTAAAATTATTTGCATTCCTCAGAAACACAATGATATTTATAGATGCCATTCAAAAGTTATATTAATGAGGAGCTAAAGCGTAATAAAATCAGAACATTTGTTTCAGCTGTATTTTTAATAATGTAAAACATATTGGACACCTTGTGAATTTGCCACCCATGTCGATTTTTCATTATTTGGCAACTTGCGTACATGTAAAGTTAATAAAAGCTACGGAACAGATAGGATAGCTTGCCACCAATGGCGACTTTTCATTATTTGGCGATTTACACATGCTCACAACCTATAATTACTGTTCCTTTAAGGTTACCGGAAAACCGCTATCCATATTTTCATTAACATAATCGTTTGCAGATTGGCGTACTTAGCACCACGAATTATACCATCTCGTCGCGCTAGCAAATATCCAAAGTGTACTATAACTGCTATAATGGCATAGTTAAGCCGCCAAATATTTCTACTGGTAGCAAATAATCCAGCTGGACCGAACCGGCTTTAAAATATTCTGCATTTTAATTTTTTTTCATTTTCAAGATATTAGTTATTCTGTTTTGGAAAAACGAATAATCGCCCATTCTAAACTCCTGTTGTCTAAGCGAACTTACTATTTGAAAATTGTCAACTTTGTGTAACACATTTTGAGTTACTTATTTCATATAGTTTTAATTTTGTCGTAAAATGGGTGTATTTCTACTTCATGTTCGACAGTTTCACGTGATACTACATACTTGGAAACGCTTTGTTGCAAAGGAATGAATGATTTTATGCCAAATCTGGCAACCATTATGTTTATTTTTTCAGTTTTTTATTAATATCTTCTAAAATTATTCGATTTTCGAAATTTAATTCAGCTTAGCAGGTTCCTCGGAGTTTTTCGAATCTGTGGGCACCTTAGTCGAAACTCAAATCCCCACGGTTTAGGAGGAGATAGGCCAACAAGCTTTGACAGCGCCAGCGACCTTTACTTTTTTTAGAATAGAGAGAAATAACAATAACATACATAAATGTGATAGAAATCGATGTATATTTACGACAGCTAGAGCACGGACGGACGGACAGACAGACAAACTGAAATCATAAACACTTTTCAACCTTGTTAGAAAGCGTTAAAAAGTGTTAATTTGTAATGGCGATCACACTCAAACAGTATATACGTTTATTTCATGCATCGATAAATTTTAACACAGCTTCAAGTTACCGTTAAACTCATATTAAAAATTAAAATTCATTTTACACAAAAAACTCAGTAATCAATTCAAAGTTATTTTCTAATGTAAATATACACCGTAGCAGACGAAAACTTTTCGTTGACATATATGAACTCCATGTATTTTAATAATCTCAAGATAGAACCCCCCCCCTTTTTTATTCATTTGTTGCTAAGGCAGCCACGTTAGCAAATGTGAAACAAAATATTAAAATTGAGTGCTGGTGTTTATAATCTCGTTCACATGCTAGGTTGCAAAATTAAAACATAAAACTGGTTAAGAGTCAGGGCGGGAAATGTTTTATTCCTTTACCGTTAGGATCGCTGCACTTTACCAAATTTCAAATGTTTACATTATTGAAACTTAGTTTGGGTACCAAAGACGTAAGCAAGCAGCTATGGAGAGTGTCCACTACTATAATATACCTTCGCAATCCCGAAGAAATAATTTTATTTATGAAAAAAAATTAAACTCATAAATCAGGAAAAATCCGGATAATTGGGACATCAATATGATGTCATACTCACTTGCAACAGCTACTTTTGCCACGCAAATGATTAACTTTTTTTACTCTCGGAAATAAAATGGATCTGAAAAGAGCGAAAAATCGCTTAAAAATGAGGGAACAGGTGGATTTTCAGATTTTTAAAATAGAGCATACTATTTTCTATATTTCTATACATATTTATGGAAAATTTCAAGCGGATCGTACAAATGGTGTAGATATTATTAGGCTTTTCAGTGCTTAATTTCGTAATCTTTTTGCAGTAATGGTGGAAATGAGTTTTATCTTGAGTCAGGGATCAGCGTAACTATATAGTAGGATGATACGCTTTAAAGAATAACTTCCCATAGAACGCAACGTATTGGGAATATTTTGAGTGCTCCTGTAGAAAAACTATAAATGCTACAAATACCATTTTCAATAGGGTACATGGTACAGTAGATAAGAGTAAAATATATAAATTTCGTAGAAATCGATGCATATTTACGGAAATTAGAGCACGGACGAACATTTTATTTTGGCGTAAAATGGGTGTATTTCTACTTCATGTTTGACAATTTCACGTGATACTACACACTTGGAAACGCTTTGTTGCAAAGGAATGAATGATTTTATGCCAAATCTGGCAACCATTATGTTTATTTTTTCAGTTTTTTATTAATATCTTCTAAAATTATTCGATTTTCGAAATTTAATTCAGCTTAGCAGGTTCCTCGGAGTTTTTCGAATCTGTGGGCACCTTAGTCGAAACTCAAATCCCCACGGTTTAGGAGGAGATAGGCCAACAAGCTTTGACAGCGCCAGTGACCTTTACTTTTTTTAGAATAGAGAGAAATAACAATAACATACATAAATGTGATAGAAATCGATGTATATTTACGACAGCTAGAGCACGGACGGACGGACAGACAGACAAACTGAAATCATAAACACTTTTCAACCTTGTTAGAAAGCGTTAAAAAGTGTTAATTTGTAATGGCGATCACACTCAAACAGTATATACGTTTATTTCATGCATCGATAAATTTTAACACAGCTTCAAGTTACCGTTAAACTCATATTAAAAATTAAAATTCATTTTACACAAAAAACTCAGTAATCAATTCAAAGTTATTTTCTAATGTAAATATACACCGTAGCAGACGAAAACTTTTCGTTGACATATATGAACTCCATGTATTTTAATAATCTCAAGATAGAACCCCCCCCTTTTTTATTCATTTGTTGCTAAGGCAGCCACGTTAGCAAATGTGAAACAAAATATTAAAATTGAGTGCTGGTGTTTATAATCTCGTTCACATGCTAGGTTGCAAAATTGAAACATAAAACTGGTTAAGAGTCAGGGCGGGAAATGTTTTATTCCTTTACCGTTAGTTTCGCTGCACTTTACCAAATTTCAAATGTTTACATTATTGAAACTTAGTTTGGGTACCAAAGACGTAAGCAAGCAGCTATGGAGAGTGTCCACTACTATAATATACCTTCGCAATCCCGAAGAAATAATTTTATTTATGAAAAAAAATTAAACTCATAAATCAGGAAAAATCCGGATAATTGGGACATCAATATGATGTCATACTCACTTGCAACAGCTACTTTTGCCACGCAAATGATTAACTTTTTTTACTCTCGGAAATAAAATGGATCTGAAAAGAGCGAAAAATCGCTTAAAAATGAGGGAACAGGTGGATTTTCAGATTTTTAAAATAGAGCATACTATTTTCTATATTTCTATACATATTTATGGAAAATTTCAAGCGGATCGTACAAATGGTGTAGATATTATTAGGCTTTTCAGTGCTTAATTTCGTAATCTTTTTGCAGTAATGGTGGAAATGAGTTTTATCTTGAGTCAGGGATCAGCGTAACTATATAGTAGGATGATACGCTTTAAAGAATAACTTCCCATAGAACGCAACGTATTGGGAATATTTTGAGTGCTCCTGTAGAAAAACTATAAATGCTACAAATACCATTTTCAATAGGGTACATGGTACAGTAGATAAGAGTAAAATATATAAATTTCGTAGAAATCGATGCATATTTACGGAAATTAGAGCACGGACGAACATTTTATTTTGGCGTAAAATGGGCGTAATTCTAACTCATGTTTGTAAATTTCACGCGATTCTAGATACTTGGAAACGCTTTGTTGCAAAGGAATGAATGATTTTATGCCAAATCTGGCAACCATTCGTTTATTTTTTCAGTTTTTTATTAATATCTTCTAAAATAATTCGATTTTCGAAATTTAAATCAGCTTAGCAGGTTCCTCGGAATTTTTCGAATCTGTGGGCACCTTAGTCGAAACTCAAATCCCTACGGTTTAGGAGGAGATAGGTCCATAAGCTTTGACAGCGGCCTTTACTTTTTTTTAGAATAGAGAGAAACAGCGCTGAAAAATGCAAACTATAAAATTTTTATTAATGCATGCAGCGTTGTAGTTTTTAAAAGTTATATGTTGCAAACATAAGTAAATCTTATAAATAAAAATGAAATTCTGTTTGTTTGTTTGTGTGTTTGTTTATTTGTTTGTTTGTTTGTTTGTGGATTTGATTCGTATACAAATCCACAAAAATGGACCTATCGGCCTGAAATTTAGTACAGATATGTAAAATAATTTAGAATAACTCATAGTCCACTTTAAAACTTTGAAAGTCCACCCGTTCCCGGAATTTAAGAGATTTTTTATGCTCTTCACGCAAAAATCTTTCCGTAATTGTAACCCCTGTAGTGATAAAAGTGTGAAATAAGGATCGTGGTTGCCATGTGTGGAGATTTTGCCGAATAAAATGTCGTTCGTATACAAATCCACAAAAATGGACCTATCGGCCTGAAATTTAGCACAGATATGTAAAATAATATAGAATAAATCGTAGTCCACTTTAAAACTTTGAAAGTCCACCCGTTCCCGGAATTAAAGAGATTTTTTATGCTATTCACGCAAAAAGCTTTCCGTAATTGTAACCCCTGTAGTGAAAAAAGTGTGAAATAAGGATCGTGGTTGCCCTGTGTGGCGATTTTGCCGAATAAAATGTCGTTCGTATACAAATCCACAAAAATGGACCTATCGGCCTGAAATTTAGCACAGATATGTAAAATAACATAGAATAAATCGTAGTCCACTTTAAAACTTTGAAAGTCCACCCGTTCCCGGAATTTAAGAGATTTTTTATGCTATTCACGCAAAAAGCTTTCCGTAATTGTAACCCCTGTAGTGAAAAAAGTGTGAAATAAGGATCGTGGTTGCCATGTGTGGCGATTTTGCCGATTAAAATGTTTTAAATTCTCAAAGTAAAAATAAAAGAATAATAATGATTTTTTTTTTGTTAGTTTATATTCGTAAGCTTATTTTTTTTAAATTATAATATCGTGTGCATGGGAAATCAGAGCAGGAATGTAATGCTTTACACGCAAAACAATAAGAATTGAAGATTTTCGAGGCTAATAGGTAAATTATTTTAGTTTGGCGAAAAAAAAAAATGGCTCAAATGCCGATTTTGTGAAAGTGAGTTCTAGCGGTTTGCACAGATTTCGGCTACGCGCAATTTATTGAGAGCTTAAGGAAATAGATTTTTGAAAACAAGTGCAAAGGTTTTATTAGAATACAGCGTTAAATTTTAATGATCCGTGAAGAAATAATGCAGTTATTAAGGGATTTCAATTGATCTATCTCCAGAATTCTCGCCAAATGAGTACATTGATTTAAGTTGGGGGAATTCCGCCAAATTTCAGAAAATTGAAATCTTCTCATTTAGTACATCGGAGTAACGATGAATAAAAAACGTTATAGCTGATAATTTTAGAAAATTCGGCTGTATTAAGGGATTCAACTTTTCAAATAAAGGCTTGCTTTACTTTTTCGCGGTCGAACCATTTCCCATATATTATTGCTGCTAAGTCAATGCTTCGAATGATTTCCTGAAGAAACGCTTGCAAAATGGCGTATGTTGGCACTTTGGCGAGGCTTAGATTTGAAACTGGATTTTATTTGAGACTGGGATATATAATGACACTGGTTATAGATAAAAATGCATGTTGGTATGAGTGTATGAGGTTGAAAAACTCCAGCACCGTTGAGCACCGATGCACCATGAAATTTGGTTCACCTAAGTCTTTTATGATGGAGAAGATTTTTATGCTATCCGTTTTCCTCTAACTTGCCACCAGGTGGCGCAGCAGAACGTCGAATTCTATTCCGTTTAGCCGTTTGCTATGCGAATATCGTCCAACCGATTTCGATGAAATTTGGTACACGCGAATATTAGAACACGGAGAATATTTTTCACTATCCATTTTGCTGTAACTTGCCGCTAAATGGCGCTGAAAAGCATCAACTTCTATACCGTTCGACCGATCGGCAAAAATTTTTTATACTTACACATTTGAGCACGAAGAATATATTCTAACTGCGTTCCTTTTGATGTTACTCACCACTAGATGACACTGCAATGCATTATTATTTTAAGTCGCCACTAGATGACGCTGCAGCAGGCCAAATTCTTGACCATTCAAACGGTCGCTATGAAAATCAGTATACATAGCTATTTGAACAATGAGAATATTTTGGCGTTATCCATTTTGCTATAACTCGCCACTTGACGGCGCTGTAGCAAATCATTACTTTATTAAACCACTAGATGGCCCTGCAGTGTATCACTTCTTGACTGTGTAAAGGATCGCTATGAAAATAGGTATACATAGATATTTGAACACGGGGAAGAGTTTGGCGCTATCCTTTTTCCTATAACTTGCCACTAGTTGTCGCGTCAACACATGAACTTCAGGACTGTCCAGCCGATAGTCATGAAAATTCGTATACATCGATATCTGAATGCGAAAAATATTTTCGCCGTATCCGTTTTGCTAAAACTCGCCACTAGATTGCGCTACGCCGCATGGCCTTCTGCACCGTACAAACGATTGCCTTGCAATTCGGTATGCATGATTATTGGACACAATATAACGCGATATCCACTTTGCTATATCTGTTTATTACAATGAATAGTAATCACCACAAATCGTAATATCAAAAAGTCCATTCATTCCCGTGCGAAGAACGGGTACTTCAGCTAGTAAATATATAAATATTGTAGCGGTATAATATTATTATAATATTAATTATAGTTTCTATTTAAGTTTGTATATCCCAGTATACAGTACAAAAATCTTAAGCATCACCTTAAAAAAAGGGGCGGCAACAGTACTTTAAAATTGCAGGAACGTTTCGGCATGCTGGAGAGAAAAAAACATACACGTTTTCGCATCTTACCTAAAAAGTATTCAGAAACCTATCTGTATATTACGGAAAGATGTTCATAAGCCTTCCTGCACTGTAAAAATAGTTACTGTAAAAATTACGGCCAGTAAATTATTGATTTGGCTTTATTTGTAACTCTTTTAGAATTAATTTTTTATTGACATTCAGGTTATGCACTTATCTTTGATGAATCAGACATTTATATAGCGGGCGGTGAAGATATTTTGAGAAAGTTGCCAACACCAAACGTATTGCAAGGAACTGAGAGAACAGTGATAAATTTGACTTATTGTAGATTTTCAGTTATGTAATATCCAACATTTATTTTAAAATAACAGTTTTTGATTTAATGTCTTAAAAGTTTATAACTAAAATTTTGTAAATTTAATAGAACTCAAAGTGATCTTATCTAACTAAAACTTTTTTAGATACCTATGGTTCTAACGAAAACCTATGGTTCTGAAATATGCATATACTAAATTTGTTAAATTTATTTACAAATTTAGTGTGTGCATATTTTAGACCCATACAATTAACATTTACCTTATGAACTTTGCGCTACTTGAATATCTAACTTAATACTAAATATTGTCAGGAATAAAAAAAGTTTAAATTACTCATTATCGAGAGAAAGAAAATTTTTCATTGTATTTTTCGTTAGCTGACCCACTGTACCCCATTTGTTGACCCAGCTCACCCCTTTATGCTGTACAGTGTTTCAGAAAAAAGTACTTAAGAATTTTTTTTTTTTTTTACATTTAAAAAACTTTCCTTAGAACTGAACTAAAATTAATCAGGATAGCCAATAGATCAGAGAACATAATATATTATAACTAGTTTGATATTCTTTTTTTAAAAATATTTTTAGAATTATATTTAAAAATCTAAAAATTAACACACTGCATCGCCGTCTCCTCTATCCTATTATTTTAATACTCATGATTAATAATTCATTTCGCTTTGTCAGTTTCCAATACCTTAGGAAGGATGATAATGTTTAAACCACTATGTAAAACAATTAACCGACAGTAATTCCCTTACAAGAAGACAAGTATTATTTTGCTGGCCACTAGTCAACTCTCTTGCATCTTGAATTTTGGAAATAAAAATGCTTTAGTTATTAACTTGCCTGGTTTGCTTAGCACCACGTTGCAGGCTGTTGAGTTCGCAATCAGTAAAATTTATACGATCACGATATTTTTTTTGTCATGCTTCAATTTTTTTAACTTAAGCTTCTGTCAAGTTCACTGATTGTTCCACTAGTTATAATAGAAAATTATTGGTACTATTATTACGAACTTTCAAAATAAACATGATTAATGCAGCAAAATCTACACATCTTGATTAATTCAAAATGATTTGCTACTTTTTCCAATCACTTTAAACTAACTTAAAAACAGTGTTACTTCTTTCGGTTAAAATGTTACTGGCAAAAGGATAGTTATTAATTATTTACTCTGCAAGCTCATAAATAACGCTTACATCGGAGGTGCAATAAGTATAATATTTCTCTTCCAACTTACATCTGGACCAACTACAAAGTTGCAGGCAAATGAGGTACTACTCTGTGCATTCTGGTCCCGACTTAGATTTTCTCAGTATGTATACCTTGATAATTTCTAGATAACAAATACACAGACCTCATATTTTCATTTGGAGGTATATTAATTTTTGGTTCATTTAAAAACAGTGAAATAATTGAATTATACACATTATCAAGCTCACACAAACGCAAAATTGTTTGCAGGAATCATGCACTCAATGCTATTATAGTGCGCTTAATTTAGAGAATAGTTGTTCTGAAATAAGCATTTAAATTGCAAAACTTGTTTTGATCATATTTAGGTATTACAGGGATTTTTCCAAATAAAAAACGTTTCCGTGTCATTTTTTATTTGAAGAAATAAAAAATGACAGTTGTTCCTAGTCCATTAAATGGCCCACAGATTTATGAAGAAATAAAGTATTTTTTATCACAAGATTTTTTCGCTTAAAAAGGTTTCTCAATCAAAGGTTTCTGTCGATGATCTGCAAATGCAACAAAGACAGTTTGGTGTTCAGATTTTGTCTTATCTGTTATAGTCTCAAAATTTTTGAAATTAAACAGGTATTTCCGATTCCACAGCAAACGATCTCAAATAAACTTATTGCAATCAGATTAAACATGCATTATTGTACCTTTTTTAAATGAAGCATTTTCTTTTCATTGCAACACTTTTTTTAAAATTTTAGTTTGTGAACATATACTAAAAATTTTCATCATTTTTTCCCAGCTTTGGTCTACTAATTAAACTTTCTACAAATTTTATACATATAAAAACAGAGTGGGTGGGGGAAATAAATCATACTGCAATTAATTTTCTTTCAGAATTATTTCCATTTCTTACTGGCTGCAAGTTTCATTCCCTTGCTGTTGAAAAGCAGGTGGAGATCTTTAAAACGGTAGTGTTAGGCAAGAAAGATTGAAACTTTATAACTGTTTCATTTGCAAAGTTGTTAAAATTCACTTCCCTTGTATACAGCATTCTATAACTGAGACAGGTGAGCAGTTTAGCCCAAATTTTGCACATGGACTGCGCACAACATATGCTCAAAGACTTTTCTATTTTGAAAAATTTAGTTAAAATATGCCCCCCACTTGTTAACTTTTTTGCATGGTCAATTCACCTAAAAATGTTTCCCAAATTATAGTTAGTAAATACCCAAAAACTATTGAATTAATGTACAAATTATTCGTACATTTCGATTTAACCACTTCTGTTTTTTAATTTGTTATTTTTTCATACAAAGAGACACGCCTAGTGGCCATGTTGAGAACAATTTTGTGAACAACTTTTTCTTTTAAAAAATTTTTGAATGCATGTCACGGATAGTCTATATAGGGGAAGGTGGCCCAAAGTGATCCTGTTAAATGGAAACTTTCACAAAATAACACACATGTTTAATAAAACTTTGGTCTTTGCCACGATATTATAATTTCGAATTTTACATATATTTTACATGCTAAACATATTTTAAACAATATTTTAATCTCAAATTAAGTAACAAATAATAGAATTTTGAAAAAAACAGTTCAAAGGAACATTTTACATGCACCCAAGTGCAAAATGAAACATCATTTGAAAATAATTTTTTTTTTTTTTTTAATCGGCAAAATAAAAGATGCAAAAGTAATTATGACTATACAGAATGTGAAATAAGTTTTACAATCATACAGTATGCATAACTTATTTTGAAAATTTTAAAATAAAAATAGCATGTCACAAGCAATGAAATTGAATATTTCGAAATTATAATTCAAAAATTATGACCCACTACAAACGCAGACATAAATTAAATAATGTAATGTAGATCCACGCATTTTGAGAACGTCTGAAGGGCTGACATGATGGCTGGACCCAGCACTCGATGGATCATATTACCCGACAGTATGGCTACCCACCTCAGGTCATATTACTGGAACACGCCGTGAAACATAACAAGTGTAATTCACACCTCAAAACATACTCTATTCAATGCACCAAGCCATATTTCTGTACATTAAAGACTGTATTGCTAGATAAATAGGAGAGCTAGCGATTACCTTATAAGAGGTATGATGAAACCCAGTTTTTTGAAGAATTCTACTCAGACACGTAATACACCGATTGCATAAATAGCGTTATGAATTCTTCTTGACTTGACGAACTAGTTTATGTGTTACCTAGTAGACAAAGCTGCATGCCTGGAGGAAAACATATGTGGATCGTTTTGCCCGCTAGGATCATTTTGAGCCACCTTCCCTTACAAAATTTCGCAATAGTCCGTTCACTCGTTTTAGCAGTAGGTCCCTGTTTATAGCAAAAGTTAAATTAGAGCCACCCTGTAGATGTGAAGATCTAACGTTTATAGAAATCCAGGCATTTTCAGTTGTCTATTATTCGTCGTCTAAAAAATTATTCAACATTAAGATGGCTAAAACTGCATAAATTTCTAATATAGATACGAATCCGCAGAATTTTTAGAAATCCGTGTATGTTAAAGTGTCTAATAAAATATTATTTCATGTTAAAACTGACTTTTTCCCTTTTCCAAGATTTTATATTAATTACTTTTGTTTTTTTGTCAAAGTTTCATTGCACATAAATTTGAGAGTGTTTTATTTTATTACAGGAAATAATTTTATCAAAAATGTATGGAAAAACAATATTGCCATTTCTATGTCTAAATTATCAATTTTATAGTCACATTTTTATTTGGCTGCAAAACAGTTCTGCTGTAGGGTATAAAATTGTACCAATCGTTACATAAAATATGGAACACAAGCTATAGCATTTTGATTGCATTGTTCTATTTTTAAAAACGTTCCACTTTTTGGCGCATTGAAGGAACATACATTTTTTATTTGTTCGATACCGCGAATAATAAATATCTGCAAGGGGATTTCGGAACTATAAAAAGTTCTCTGTTGAATTTTTAGTGTGGTTTCGATTCGCAATTCGACACACGTAATTCTTATCCTCCAGAGGTACAAATTCAAAAGAATGTTATTTATTACATAATGAGAAATTTTTCTGTGTGGGAAAGTACGTTGTCATATGTTTCCTTTTGATTCTAATGTAAGTGGGAAATAGATGAGGCAATTACATTTTGTAGTGTATATGTATACTTTATGCTCTTCTGTTGAATAAATGGTATTTCGTAAAATTGAAACTGATTTTTTTTTTAGAGTAGATGTGTAGCAATATTTATTTAGGGCTTCAATTTCTTCATGTTTCAGTAAGATGAATAATGAAAATCTCTTTAGAAAATGCATCATTGCAACATATACATCCTCTCTGAATGCCTGTATTTCTGAAATTAATTTGTTTCTACATTCATATCATTCGTGAATATTACCAACACTACATGGAAAAGTCTTAAATTTTGACATCCTCACAAATAGGCATGTTTTCAATCAGTGTTGAGACTTGTGTTATAATTGTTCATAATTGAACTTCAATAATTGTTTTAATTTTTTTAGGAAATGTTGCCCAACATTTTTTTCCCAATATTAAGCTAAAAATTAAACCATCTCTCTTTATAAAATAATATTTAAAGGATGACTATAGTTGAAGATCTATCTATCAAAAAAAGATGTAAAAATACACGACTGCTCAGAATGAACTGAATATACTCGGGCAAGGTAAATATGCTATGACATTAAAAAATAAAAAACTTTCCAAATTTCAGCAATAGATGGTGCTTTGGGCGTGAAAAAATCTCATCACGAGCACGATACATTCCATTTGTTGCAAAGTGGGATTCATGGCTTTTCCCTCATTATACGTCTGAGAAGCTCTACTAACTCTCATAGAAGTTTTTTTTTTTTTTTTTTTGGCTTGTGAAACTTTTTTGCACGAACTGTGACTGCGGCCAATAGCTCTGAAGAAATTCCTTACAGTGAAATATAAGTAATCTGGCTGCTCTCCGATGTCTGAAAAGGGCCTAGAAAAATCTTTAAGGAATTCAAAGCTTCAGGATTTTTTAAAATTATAATCTGACGGAAGGAGGAAGCAAAAGCTTCTATGACAGAAGAAGATGTAGCGCAGCATTCCAGGTGGTGGTGTGCCGTAGTGGCATAGTGGTGTGGAAATGTGCAGTTCATGGAGAATAGCCCGAAACGCAATCATGCTTTTGATCACGATTCATAAAATTGACCGAAGCATCCTGTATTGGTATTCATACAAAATTAACTATGTTGGGTAGGTGCAAAAAAAGGGTTAAAACGAGTTCAAATAACTATACAGCATGACATAGAGGAATTTATATTTATATTTTTGTAGACTTAATGATCGATTCACTTAAACTTTTCAAGGCGTTTAATTTATAAAACATTAATTTTTTTCTTACATATTTTTATACAAATCTAATTTATGTAAACAATTTTTAGCTTAAGCATCAAGCCTTAAATAAAAGCTACACCTAGTTACAGAATGTCACTAATGTTCATTTTAGCATCCATCTCTCTATATACAGCAATATATTTCAAATAATACACGTGATATATATTCGGTTGTACTTTTCTTCATCACTCAATATTCATAAGACTTCTCAAAGATTCCCCCATGATTATATCGAACTTTGAAAAATGCTAGATCGAACATTTCCCCTCCTCTTGCCCCTGGGAAATCATGCGACCTTACAAACATCCAATATGGGGGTGAAAAGTATTGCTCCAGAGTTTTAATATTTCATTCAGCATAAGGGATAGAAATTCTATACTAAAAATATGTAGACATAAAAATATGAAATGTATGACCAATTACTGATATAAAAACTATTTTCAACAATAGAATTGCGTTAGTATATGATCTTTTATTTCTTGTGTCTTTTAACATTTTTTACAGCTGTAATATAAAAACCATGCTAAGATTTTTTTTTTTTTTTTGACTTATTGGTGATGATAAGAAATAGATTTTTCTTTTATCCAATAATATGTGTTGGATTATATACATGGTACCAAAACGTATAAATTAAATATTTTCGAATTTAAAAAAGTCCAACATGGCGACTCTCAAACTTTGCTGCTTGTGCTTAAAAGAAATGTTTTAATTTTAGTTATTATCCTACTGAGACAAACGGCATTAAAACAAAAAAAAAATCAATCACTTGAGATGGCTTTCAATTGTAAATCAGCTCAACTCATTTGTAAATTAGTTAAGAAAGCGAAAGTTGTATCTTTAATGCATTATATGTTGTCTATGGAGGACGGTATAGTATTTTAACAATATTTTTTATCAAAAAGTATTTGGAAAACAAATTTTTGGGGTCACTCGCGATACATAAATCCGTCTTGAACGCTCAAATCAAACATTATAAGTGAATTTCATAAATATTATACGTATGAAGTTGTACTGGAGATACTTTTGTATATACTAGCAATAGATGTTGAGAATACTTCTCGCTTTTTAAATAACATTATGCTATTACTTAAGTATGTAAATATTTGCAATTTGGTAATGCACTTAGTTGAATTTATTAAGTTCTCAGTATATTCGGTTGAATTCTTGTTGTAATCTAGGTTGAATTGAAAAAATGTAAGAGGGGAATTCCTAAATTTTCATCTAATTATGATTTTTTTTTTTTTAACTTTCTACAAATTTTCTTATTTTTACAAAATTTGAAACTAATCTGAGAAACTTTGTAGCAAGATATTTACATTTTGAAATACAGATTTTGAGATTCATGATAAGCAGTTTAAGGACAGTTTAGTTAATTTAACTGTAAACTATTTTGCTGGTACTGCGGTCTAGGCTGAGTAGAGCAGAAACTAAATTATAAAATTAAAGCTTTTAAACACCTTCTTTATAGATAAGATCAAATTCGTATATTTTACTGCAAGTTATTAAAATTTTCGAATATATCTTATGAAATTGATAAAATTTTTTATAGTAAATTGATAGAATTGTGATGGAGGAATGACATCTTTAAACATTGTTTATCTACGTATTTAAGCATATTGAATTGCGAACAGATGAAATGAAAATCGACTTGCCTTTTCAAGAGCTAGATATAATTATATAAAGGAATAGTATTTCCATTAGTTCTAAAGTAAGGGGAAATATATGAATAAAAACTTGAAAGTTCGAATTTCAGGATTTCTTGCTTCTATCACGTACTGCACTTTTAATATTAAAAAACACATTCTGCATACTTATAGTTTTTTAATGTTAATAAGTTTTATAAAAAACATAAATCCTACATAGGTATCTCATGTTTTTTTAATGCATGAAATATGTAGTGTACAAAAATCAACATAATATATATATATAGAGAGAGAGAGAGAGAGACAGATTTATTCACGTAAGTGTGTATTTATTTTCAAGTTTTTCTTTGCATAATTATATTTAAAAAGCCCTCGTATATTCACTAATTTAATTAAGACCGATAAGAACGCTCAACCTAATTATCTAGAAAAGAATGAAAAACTACTTCTACTATAGATTTGAATGAAATTGTTCATTTAGAAAGGTCGCATGATATAAAACAAAGCAAAATAATAGTAATAATAATTTCAAGCTAAGCCATACTAAATAATAGCTTATATTTAAACATAATGCTACAACATATCATGAATAAAAAACGCTTTATTAAAAGAGTCATGTCAAATCCTTTAAACGTCAACAAAGAAAAACTATAGTTACAAAACCGATAAAGCAATTTAACTTGATGCTCACCTTAAGACCCATTTCTTTTGCAGGGGAATTTAATCAATTGCTACGGTAGCATGAAATTCCGTAAGAAAATCTATAATATATACAACTCATTGTTTCACTCAGGAAAATAATTTTGTTATTAGCATTCAGTGTTTCCCTTTTGCCCCAGGTTACATATTATTTGAAAATATAGGGTAATCGATAAGGCTGGAATACATGAATTTAAAGTATGTTTAAAATGTATTCGAAGAATGAAAGAAAGAAAGAAAGTAAGCACTCCAAAATAGTTAAGTTTGAAAAATCAATTGGCATCATTTTGCTTTGTTGAGTTCTCTGAATTGTCTTAAGATACTACATTATTGAAAAGTACTTTATGTGAAATATGTTTTCAGTGAATTGATATGTTAATTTACTTTGAGAGTTGAAGGCGGAAGGGGAAAATATTCTCGTTGATATTTTCTTGGATTCTCATATGTCTTTTAAAGCATTTCGTAATTAGTATTTCTCTTACCATACGAAAGTTATCACAATGAAACTCAATACACTAGCACTACTATTATAATTAAAATTTATATTTCAAATTATGTTAAGACCTTAAAAAGCAATCAGTTAAAATTGCAAAAAGGTACTGGTGTATCAATGAACGTACGATAGACTTACCATTTCAGTGGAAATCAGGATGTTGCATTTGAGAACACCTGTTTAAAAACCTTTATTTCTGTTAGTTTGGTATGAAAAAAAACCTTTATCTGGTGAAGTTCAGAGCTAATCAGTAAAAATCAGAAAAATTGTAAAAAGTTTATTTCTTAGATCATTATTTGAGAGCTCAAAACTTATACCATTACTCTGACACGATGTCAATGTGGTAAAGTAATTGTTTAAATGAGATTAAAGAAAGCATAATCACTGTATGCTTGTAGTCGTATAAATAAATTCGTTGTACATTACCTATTGCTGATCCGAAGCGTAAACTGGACAAAATGTACAGTATTGATCAAATTATTGTACTCGTTGTGAAAAACAGGGAAAAACAAAAGTCATTTCTCAAAAAAAGATCATTTTATGAGTACAGATAACATGCAAGTATATTTTTTCGTACATTTCCCCATATCAGTACTTGCTATACCCATCTTTGAAGAAATGGATTAGATTTCTTCGGTGAAAGAATTACAGCAACTCCAACCGAAATAAATTTTATTCTGTTAAAAAAGAAACAGGAATTTTGTTGAGATACATCCTATAATTTGGTCAACACTGCATATTAATTCATAATTTTTTTTGAGAAATTAAATTTTATTAACGCTTTTATTTAAAATATGTTTCAATATTGTATATATTTTAAGTTAAGGTAACAGCCTACATGCGGAGCACTTCTTTTTTAAATGCAAAATTTTGATGTAGTTCATGAATTTTTATTTGAAAGGCCATAAAACATGACAGAAAAATAATTTATTTTGCAGAATGTTGATAACTTTTTTTAACAGTTGCATTTTTGAAGAAAATTTTAACATTTCATACTTAAGCCAACTGATGTACACTGCTTTCTTCTCAATATTTAGTAGCTTCATTCACACAGCATACTTCTGTTTTTTCTGTGTTTTGTAATAAAAGTTTTATTGTATTTTAAAAATTCACTGAAATATGGCCAATTATGTACAAAAATGTTGAAATTTTTGAGAAAAAATTCAATTTTTTGTCTAAAAGTACCTGTAAATTTAATAATTTCATAATGTAATTAACTTTTGCTACAATACACACTTTAATATCAGTAGAAGGGTTATGTAAAATTTCATTAAGATACCTTTAAAACTTTAAAATTAGTTACAGTTATCGTACAGCAATGTAACAAAAAACACAGTTTTCCAGAAAACGCATTTAAAGATTTTATACTAACATCGATGTTTAACCGTAAGTAACAATCAAACAGCTATATCTTCCTTTGTATTTATCGTAGAAACAAAAGTAAAACATTTTTGGAATCTTAATAATATGTTCTTTCAAATAAAACAATAAAAAAATCGATTTTTTTCGCAAAAAATTGGTTTTTTAGATGTAGGCGCAGATACCTTAAAACTGATAAATAGCAAATTATTGTTTTCTTATGAAACTCAAATTTATTAAAAACTGCACGACAAATAGAATTTTTGATGTTTTCTTCACCTTACAAAAATTTTATTCCAATGAACTCATATTTTATTATACTTTTAGCCATTAGTTTTTAAGATCATAAATAGAAAACAAAATACAGAAATAGAAAAGTAAATAATAGCACATTATTTTACATTTTGCAAATGGCTCCTTGAAAGAACGTTATAATAATGGCTTCCGATGTATTTAATGAAAATGTACTATTAATGAGCCTATGTTTATATCTTAAATAAAATAATATCCCATCTGTTCATTTAATTTAGAAATAAATTCTTAAACATATTCCATATCAATGTTTGATCTGAATTTTCTTAAAAAGCAACGGACGAGAATCTGCAGTGAATACTACAGTGAAGCAACAGGTATATATAATGTAAAAATAACACACCTTTAAGAAGCGTTCTAAATAGATAATACATGTATTATAGCACGGTAAAAGTATTTAAAAGATAGTGAGATAATTTATCGTTCCATAATGGCTGCTAAGTTAAGTGGTCACGGTTTTATCCGTAATTCACTAAAGGTACTTGTACGTGACCCATCTTTCATTACAAAAGGAGAAACAACCGGTTAAATTAAGTATTTATACTGGCTCTACAGAACTAAAATAAATACAGTGTGCCTTTCTGCACAGGCACTTGGCATAAATTGAAAGCATTAAAAATATTAATTAGAAAATCATTTTAAAAAATCCTTTATTTAAAAGTTCACTAAATTTAAAACGCTGACCTGTGTATCTTGGATATTCTCAAATCAAAATTATAAATTCTTCAATATGCCTTTATAACGATAATGCGTTTTTTTTCATTTTAAATAATATGGAATTTTAGAATTAAATAAATTAATTGAAATGTAAAATCTTTTCTTCTTGTCTATATTTAAAAGGCAAATGCTTATGCTACCTTAAGCACAATTTCTGCGGCTATTTAATTTTCATTGAGCCTTTTAATCAATATTTTGAAAAAAACATCACTATTTCTGCGTGATATGTGCATAGATAAAAACTACGATAGGTTACGATAGACAGGCGGTCTCTTTACCAAGGAGGCCATTTTAATGTTCCACAGTGTATACATATATATATATATATATACACACACACACACATATATATATATATATATATATACATACACATATATATATATATATATATATATATATATATATATATATATATATATATATATAATACATAGAAAATAAGATAGAAAATACCCCCCAAGCCAGTCATTGTTAATACAACAAAAAAATGTAAAACACATTGTCCTCTTCAGAAGGGGAAATGCACAATAGTACACCATAGGTTTCGAACTCACAGCCTGAGATTTTGCCAAGGTATTGTATTGTATTCAAGACTGTAGTTTGGAAAGATTGGTTGAAAAGTATTAAAACAGTTTAAATATATTTGTAAAAGTGTAAAATATTAACTGTAACAGGCAAATCTCAGAGGTGGGACTCCCCCTTACCTATGGAAAAGAAAAGAAAAAAGTTCTTTATTACTTACATAAATTCGAAGAACAAATAATACCAATGTGCATCAAAACTAAAGAAACAAGTTAAACTTTAGTTCCAAAATCCTGCAATTCGTTATCCGTTGCCCGTCCAATCCACGTGCAGAAGATCTGTTGCCATTCATCAACTAAAAGCACGTCCCCGAGGTTCTAGTCTGTATTAAGAGCACTCCGTGGGCTTTAGTGCAATTGTGTCATTCGTCAAGAGATTTCTACTACGTATAAACAAGTGAAAATGCAAAGGAAGGATTAAAACCAGGAATTCAGGCTATTATTAAAACTTTTTAAATAACTATTAATGAACTCTAGTGGAAAATTATTTGTATAAAACAATTTGTCTGCTAATAAATATATATTATAATTTAAAAGATGTTTATTATTGCATAATCGAAAGTATCTGATAAGCTGGTTGATTAAAATATTAGCAAAAACTTTTTTGTGAATATTTGATGACCAGTGAGGCAAGGATATAGCTTCAAAATTGAAATTTCTTCTTTTATCAAAAATGTTTATTACTAAAGTATTATTAAATAAATTTAAATCTAGATCTAAAAAGGTAACTGAATTAGAATTAGAGTAGGCTGGCTTGAGGTTAAGTGTACTGGGATAAATTAAATGTTTGATGTCGTTGAAGTTTCCATTGATGACAACAATGTCATCAATGTATCGGAATACTGTAAAATTTAATGGATGGTTATTGAAAAAGTTATATTCATAGAAAAATAAATAGAGATTAGCAGCTGTACTTGAATAATTAGTTCCCATTCCTATTCTTTTATTTTGGCGATATATGACTGAATTAAATAATATGTAATTATTGTGAAGACAAAAATTGGAGATAATAACAAAAAATTCTCTCTTAATATTTAGTTCTTGTTCTATATTGAAGTGGTCAAATAAATTAAGTAAAGTTTTATATAGATCATCAATAGGAATGCTTGTGAAAAGATTTTCAAAATCAAAAACCTGTAACATAAAAAAATTCACATCATATTTCAATAACATCATATTTCAAAAAACTCTGTGTAAAATATATGACTACCTGGTTTCAAATTTTTCTATTAATACTGGTTTCTGGTCCATTAAAAATAGTTTCTCTCTTATACACTGGTTAAAAAATATGAATATTTTTATGTTACAGGTTTTTGATTTTGAAAATCTTTTCACAAGCATTCCTATTGATGATCTATATAAAACTTTACTTAATTTATTTGACCACTTCAATATAGAACAAGAACTAAATATTAAGAGAGAATTTTTTGTTATTATCTCCATTTGTCTCACAATTTATATTTTTCGTCATTCCCACAATAAGATAATTAACATATTATTTATTTAATTCAGTGTTCACATATCGATTTGTGCTGCCACGAAAATAACTAAGAGGACAAATAAGGGTCAATGCTGGGGAGATCGGTACTAGCGTAATTACTTCCAACGCTACAGCCCGCGAGACAGCCTGTCTCACTGACATCTCAATGTAGTTTACTTGCTATGTCTATGAATATAACTTTTTCAATAACCATCCATTAAATTTTACAGTATTCCGATACATTGATGACATTCTTGTCATCAATGGAAACTTCAATGACATCAAACATTTAATTTATCCCAGCACACTTAACCTCAAGCCAGCTTACTCTAATTCTAATTCAGTTACCTTTTTAGATCTAGATTTAAATTTATTTAATAATACTTTACTAATAAACATTTTTGATAAAAGAAGAAATTTCAATTTTGAAGCTATATCCTTGCCTCACTGGTCATCAAATATTCACAAAAAAGTTTTTGCTAATATTTTAATCAACCAGCTTATCAGATACTTTCGATTATGCAATAATAAACATCTTTTAAATTATAATATATATTTATTAGCAGCCAAATTGTTTTATACAAATAATTTTCCACTAGAGTTCATTAATAGTTATTTAAAAAGTTTTAATAATAGCCTGAACCCCTGGTTCTAATACTTCCTTTACATTTTCACTTGTTTATACGTAGTAGAAATCTCTTGACGGATGACACAAGTGCACTAAAGCCCACGGAGTGCTCTTAATACAGACTAGAACCTCGGGGATGTGCTTTTAGTTGATGAATGGCAACAGATCTTCTGCACGTGGATTGGACAGGCAACGGACAACGAATTGCAGGATTTTGGAACAAAAGTTTAACTTGTTTCTTTAGTTTTGATGCACATTGGCATTATTTGTTCTTCGAATTTATGTATGTGTAAGTAATAAAGAACTTTTTTCTTTTCTTTCCCATAGGTAAGGGGGAGTCACACCTCTGAGATTTGCCTGTTACAGTTAATATTGTACACTTTTACAAATATATTTAAACTGTTTTAATACTTTTCAATCAATCTTTCCAAACTACAGTCTTGAATACAATACAATACCTTGGCAAAATCTCAGGCTGTGAGTTCGAAACCTATGGTGTACTATTGTGCATTTCCCCCTCTGAAGAGGACAATGCATTTTACATTTTTTTGTAATTTTTTTGTTGTATTAACAATGACTGGCTTGGGGGGTGTTTTCTATTTAATTTTCTATGTATTATTAAACACATGTTTTCTTTTATGCTGCTTTTTTAAGCGCTGGATAGCATGTGAAGCAACTATAATTTTATTGTAATTTTAAGTAAAGTGTAACTATATGCGTTGGTGCATTTTTCTTGCTGCCTTTGGCGCTCAAATGTTCTAAACACACTTTTATTGGGATACAGAAGTAGCTGGTCTGCTTTTTTCATACCTTTTTCATGTTTATATATTTTTAGTTTATTTTTATAATGGCATACAGAGTTAATACTCTCAAAAAATTCTATAAATAATTAATTCTTTTCAATTTTATGGCTTTAACAAAGTGTAAAGATAAAAGATGTAAAACTTGCATAGTCGCTGAGAATGTACAAAAGGAAGGTAATAAACATTTCTGTAAACAAAAAAATGTAATATACAAAATAGATTGTCTAACTTGTGGACAATCATGCATAGGACAAACCAGCACTGAACTACACCTCAGAATTAATTTACATAGATCTAACATAAATAAATTACTTAATAATAATTGCTCTTTTGAAATTTCACATTTTAAAAATCATGGTTTTATAAATATTTCTATTTCTATTCTGGAAGTTGCTGATAATTTGAATGATAGATTACATTAAGAAAACTTAAATATTTTAAAACACAAAACCTTATTTCCATATGGACTTAACACATGCCTAAACAATATAGATCTTAAAAATATTGATAACCTTTATACTTGCTTTTTACTTTTTTCAGATAGAAAGATTATAAATAGGGGAAAAAGAGGTTCAAAATGCTTTTCTAAACAATTCAATGATATTATTCCTAACATATGGATTGAAACTTTACAGAACAAATTTATCAAAGATAACAATGTTTTTTATGTCAAAAATGAACTATTCAAGCTTAAAAAAAGCACCATCAAAAAAATATTTAAACAATATGATAATTTTAATTTTTTAAATGAACAATTTGCTGCTTTACTTAAAGATCTTTTATTTTTTAAACTTAAAAATAACATTACTACTGACCATAATGAATATCTAGTCATAAATTTTCTGCAAAAAAGCTTTAATAATCTCAATATTCATGATATGATACAAAAAACTATTGATGTTTTCCCCATAAAAATTGCAATATTATTCCTACATTCAAATACAATAAAACTTTGGGCAGTCTACTTTTTAACTATAAAAAAGTTCTTGAAGATAATAATAATGTAAAATGCTTCTGCGATGAATTTAAAAACACTGAATTTTTTGATTCAAATTTTAACCATGTAATCACTGGCAATCTAAACATAATTAAAAACTATAAATTAAGAAATATTATGAGTTTTGGAAGTAAACACAGAATAAATATTAAACTGAAAATAGCCCACTTAGAAAAATCTTTTAATACTAATCTAAACGACTTTATTTTAAAACTTAGCTATAAATATAATATTCCACCACAAGCCTTCAATGAATGGAAATGTCTATTATTCAATCTTTTTAAATCAAATTTTCTAAATATTTATGCTAATACAAAAACAGATAATTATATAATTTTCAATAAAATTTTTTCTAACATTATAAAGGAATACAAAAATAAGTTTGTTTTTTGTCCTGTTGATAAAGCCTCCAATAACTTTGCCATAATTTGCAAACTTTTTTATTTTAACACAGTACATAAACTTAATAATAGCAATGTTTACACAAAAATAAATAATAATCTCTCAACTATTCTAAAAAAATTTACTGCCTTTTCCAAGAAAATTAATTTCAATATAAATAAAAACAATAAACTAGCAAATTTATATGCTTTACCAAAATTTCATAAAAATCCCATTACTTTTAGATACATCTGCAATACAAGAGGTTCAATAAGTTATAATATTAACATCATATTTCAAAAAACTCTGTGTAAAATTTATGACTACCTGGATTCAAAATTTTTCTATTAATACTGGTTTCTGGTCCATTAAAAATAGTTTCTCTCTTATACACTGGTTAAAAAATATGAATATTTTTATGTTACAGGTTTTTGATTTTGAAAATCTTTTCCTATTGATGATCTATATAAAACTTTACTTAATTTATTTGACCACTTCAATATAGAACAAGAACTAAATATTAAGAGAGGATTTTTTGTTATTATCTCCAATTTTTGTCTTCACAATAATTACATATTATTTAATTCAGTCATATATCGCCAAAATAAAGGAATAGGAATGGGAACTAATTATTCAAGTACAGCTGCTAATCTCTATTTATTTTTCTATGAATATAACTTTTTCAATAACCATCCATTAAATTTTACAGTATTCCGATACATTGATGACATTCTTGTCATCAATGGAAACTTCAACGACATCAAACATTTAATTTATCCCAGCACACTTAACCTCAAGCCAGCTTACTCTAATTCTAATTCAGTTACCTTTTTAGATCTAGATTTAAATTTATTTAATAATACTTTACTAATAAACATTTTTGATAAAAGAAGAAATTTCAATTTTGAAGCTATATCCTTGCCTCACTGGTCATCAAATATTCACAAAAAAGTTTTTGCTAATATTTTAATCAACCAGCTTATCAGATACTTTCGATTATGCAATAATAAACATCTTTTAAATTATAATATATATTTATTAGCAGCCAAATTGTTTTATACAAATAATTTTCCACTAGAGTTCATTAATAGTTATTTAAAAAGTTTTAATAATAGCCTGAATCCCTGGTTTTAATCCTTCCTTTGCATTTTCACTTGTTTATACGTAGTAGAAATCTCTTGACGAATGACACAATTGCACTAAAGCCCACGGAGTGCTCTTAATACAGACTAGAACCTCGGGGACGTGCTTTTAGTTGATGAATGGCAACAGATCTTCTGCACGTGGATTGGACGGGCAACGGATAACGAATTGCAGGATTTTGGAACTAAAGTTTAACTTGTTTCTTTAGTTTTGATGCACATTGGTATTATTTGTTCTTCGAATTTATGTAAGTAATAAAGAACTTTTTTCTTTTCTTTTCCATAGGTAAGGGGGAGTCACACCTCTGAGATTTGCCTGTTACAGTTAATATTTTACACTTTTACAAATATATTTAAACTGTTTTAATACTTTTCAACCAATCTTTCCAAACTACAGTCTTGAATACAATACAATACCTTGGCAAAATCTCAGGCTGTGAGTTCGAAACCTATGGTGTACTATTGTGCATTTCCCCCTCTGAAGAGGACAATGCATTTTACATTTTTTTGTAATTTTTTTGTTGTATTAACAATGACTGGCTTGGGGGGTGTTTTCTATTTAATTTTCTATGTATTATTAAACGCATGTTTTCTTTTATGCTGCTTTTTTAAGCGCTGGATAGCATGTGAAGCAACTATAATTTTGTTGTAATTTTAAGTAAAGGGTAACTATATATATATATATATATATATATATATCATATATATATATACATACATATATATCTATATATATATATATATATATATATATATATATATATATATATATATATACCAGGTGTTCCAAAAATGACCGGTATATTTGAAAAATTGATAAAAACTGAACGGGCAGCGATAAAAATAAACAGTTTTTTGCAATATGGTTGGAACAACAGTAAATTTTCAGGCAGACATACATAACATTAGTTACAATTTTCAACAACAGATGGCGCTGCAAACGATTTGAAAGCTGTAGAAGAAAACGTAGTCTGTGAGTTCGCCATTCTGTGAGTTCCGCCTTTTCACAGCAAGCTTCCAATCTGCGAACAGCACACGCTTAAAGCAGAAAGACCACTTACAGAATTCACAGACTGCGTTTTCTTCTATATCTTTCAAATCGCCTGCAGCGCCATCTGTTGTTGAAAATTGTAACTAATTTTGAGTTTGTCTGCTTAAATTTACTGTTGTTCCAACCATATTGCAACAAACGGTTTATTTTTATCGCTGCCCGTTTAGTTTTTATCGATTTTTCAAATATACCGGTCATTTTTGGAACACCCGGTATATATATATATATATATATATAAAATAAAATTTTAAAACTTTGCCCATATATGAACTTCTAGGAGTTGGTCTATTGAACCGATCGAGATGAAATTTCAGAGATACTTATTCACAGGTATGTACTGGAGATTCTGTGAAAGGCAACATATTGGAGCTCTCACGATTTTGAGTATAGGCACTGAAACTCGAAATATTCAAATGGCAATACCTGTATTTCTCCGTCTCGAAATGCTGAGCGCATGCGAAAACTTTAAAGGGCGTTGCAGCGGTACTTGTATCACAGAAAATGGAAGATTTATGCGTGCAAAAATGTAGCTCTGTGAACAGGGAATATCAACACAATCACGGCACACTGAGGAAATTCGCGTATGAAAGAAGCAAGATATCAATCACATGAGGACGTTCGTACATAACGCGTCCATTTTCTGTGATACAAGTACCGTTGCAACACTCTTTATTGTTTCCCCATGTGGTGATAATGACGCTGAGCAAAATATAGGTGTTCGGAATCGAAATTTTCTAGTTTATGTACCTATAATCGTAACCGTGAGTTACTGTGTTGCCGTTCACAGAATATCGAGCCCATGCCCATACCTCGGAGTAACTATTTCTGAAATTTCATCTCGATTGGTTGGATAAACTGATCCTTAGAGGTCCATATGCCAGCGAAGATTTTTATCGCCACCCTGTATATATTTATGCATGTACATACATACAGGAATGTCACAAACAAGCCTCATTACGGTAACAATGGCCACACTGGTAAGTGACGAGACTGCACTGTTCTTAGTGAAGTTTCATTTATTGGCAGTCACGATGTGCATCGCTTTGAAGTCACAAAAGGGCTGCTGATTCTGAAGTCTGTAAAGTGCAGAACAGAGATAATTTTTCCAAGTTTGAAATCTGACTGAATGGGTTTTGAATCATAATTTTCTGTCTGGTTTCGCCGCTTGATAAAGTACGGTTATTTCAATGAGACTAACAATGAGAGCATTATCTGTTGTATATGTGATGGGTTTATACAAACAAGACAAGAAAAGTAATTATCCTGGAATTTTAAAAAATATTTCTATTGAAATACTAACAAGGACTACCTTGTTCCAAATATTCTAAGAATCATTACGAACAAAACAAAGATGAAGAATAAAACATCAACTAAAATTCCAGAGAAAGCGAGGCGAGAAGGGATATCAAAGGGTATCAGTTAGTTCAGAGATAAACTTGTAAAACAAAATTTTCAGTGCCATATGCAGTCTCCACATGTATTTTAGGCATTTGTTTTTCATCAATAGGACTTTTTAATTGTTGTTTCAAACGAAAATGTTTTAGTCTATGTGATAAATGTTGATTTCTAAGGACTGAGGCACGTTAGGCATCCTTTTTTCAGAGTTCTCTAGTAACATCATGTCATGTTATGTGTCATGAAAATGTGTTTAGTATCATCCTGTAATGTATGTAAATGTACATTAATTTGCTCTAACCTGCTTAATAAATTGCTAGTTCCGATTTTACATTTTGTTATTGCAACAGAATGATAAAATGATCTGCCAGATACAAATCAAAATTTCTGAGCTATGCTACATGTTGAAAAACTGAAAATCAAAATTTATGTACGATATATTTAAAGATAAAATTAAAAGCTATGGTTTTAAGTTTCAAATTTACTGATAAAAATCGTACCATCATACTGATTCTCAGACAGAAAAAAAAAATAGAATCATTAAGAGTTCATCGCAATAAAATTAAAAGAATATCTGCTTTAAATTTACTGTGTTTACATATGCGACTAAAGAATGCAGACGGCTAATGTATTTCCAGTTTGCTTTTACAGTAATATAAATTTGTATTCAAAGTTCACAGCTCATAAAGCAAACGAATGAAACGACCGAAAAACGTAAATTGCCTTTGCAGAGAAAAGTTAAAATTTATGTACCTTTAGCACAGAAATACAAATTAAAATTTTCTCCATCCTGCATAATAAAATACTTTCCCCAAGTTTGTATTTATGAGGCATGTAGAAATTGAATTCTTTTTCTTAATCATTTGAAAGTAAACGTATCACTGTTTTCAAAATAAATAATGCTTTCTTTTTGATAATGATAGGAAGGGCACTGATAAAATTTGTTTTGACTTTCTGGAATTTTGAAATTTGTGAGTATGCATTCAATTATCTAAGCATGTTATTTTAATGTCTATTATGTTATAAAGTTAAAAAATTCTAGTATAAACAGTCATGCACCTCACACTAAAACGCTTAGGCTTTGATACCAATAATGAAAGGATATCTCCCAAGTAATACAAATAGTTCAAGAATTTTCTATCCTAATTGAAAATAATAATATCATATATGACAGTCTTAGATTCTCCCAGTCTTCTACTCTCCAATAGTTATGCATTTTAGAAAGTGCAAGACATTCACCAAACATCTTCTAGGTCAATTTAGACTTTTTGGGGGGTCGACAACAATTGAAATTCACTTGTTTCAAACTTTATTCTAACGTTCTGTCAGATAATCTTATGCTGAATTCGTCGAACAAGGCTCTTATATATTTTTTAGGCTTTCTGTGATCATAACTAACATTATAAATGCGAAAGTGAGTTTGTTTGTTTGTTTGTTTGTTTATGACGCTTTAACGCCTAAACCGCTGAATCGATTAGAATGCATTTTGGTTTAGATATAGATGGGACCCTGGAGATGGTTATAGGCTACTTCGAATTTTAGATTTTTAATTACTTTTTTAATTATTAATTAAAAACCGTTTTTACGTTGCCATGCTTGGCAAGTTTCGCACGTATGAAATGATTCATGTTTTGAGCTAACACGATTGCTATTACTTCAACAAAGAAGCGCGTGCATCTGAAAAACATCAAATACCACGGAAATTAAGCCAGTTTTATGCCAAATCTATCTATCTGTAATAATAAAAATGGATGTTCTCCAGACAAATCTACAGAAAGCAGAGCTTTGAAAATTTGAGTATTACTGAGCACATAACTTCGGTAAAGTGCACCTGAGGCTCAGAATTTTGAAATTTTAACTACTTTTCTAACTATTAATTAAAAGCCGTTTTATCGCCCGCACAAAATGATTTATGCTTTTAAAATAAAGCAGAAATTCTATTTGCAAAATCACATGCATTTGAAAAACGTGGATATTATATTGATTTTACGCCAAATTAAAAAGCATAAGTAAAGAAAAGGGTACATACGTACTATCCCGGCGGTCCTCCAAGACAACCAATTTTTTGCCGAAATAAATGCCGAGCACATGGAATTATTAATGGTTTTGAATACGATTGGCAACAGTTAGGCAACCCATTTGACGAAAACACAGTTTGGCGAAAATGACCGCCGGGATAATACGTAAGTACCAAGAAAAGTCCAGATGTGTTTCTTAAAGTTCACAAATTTCCAAATCCTACCAATAATTTAAATGTGTACGTTTGCGTGTTTGGATGTTTTTGACTGAATCAAACAAAAATGGTTGAGCGGATTTGGAAAAATTTTTAATGAAAATAGTTTATGCCCTGGATAACATACAGGCAGCCTTTCATGCATATAGCATAAATAATCCTTTTACAAAGATACTCAAAATAATTCTAATGCATTGCGCTCTATGGAAATTTTGTAGCTACTAAACCGATTCTAAAACTTTTTCACTGATTGAAAGTTACATTATTCCTGAGTATTATTGTTTGTTTGCTTTTGGATTAAGACCGATTGACTGCACTAGGGTCTTCGGCCTATATGGCGAATTCCTCTGTGGGGGACTTAAGGGATCCTAGCCCGTTTTTACGCGAGGTTTTTTAGAAAACCACAGAAAACTGGGAGCGGCTAGGTCGACAGGCGCGATCGGGGTTTGAACCTGGCACCTCCCGCCTTGCAGTTTTTAGAGCAGAACTTCTTAGACACTGGTGGCATCCTAAGTATAGGCTACTTTTAATGCATATATCACAGATAGTTCTCTTACAGGGATGCTAATAAGAATTACATTACGCTCTATGTGCATCTCTGTAAGTACTGAACCAATTCCTAAACTTTTTATACTGATAGTAAGCTACACTATTCTTGAGTATTATTGGCTAAAATTCATGCATGTGGCGTAAATAGTTCCTTTACAGGAACACTCAAAATAATTCTAATATATTACGCTCTCTGGGTATCTCTGTAACTACAGAACCAATTCTCAAACTTTTTCACTAATAGAAAGCTGCTCTGTTCCTGATTAACATAGACTAAAATTCATGCATATAGCATAAATATTTTTTTTACAAAACAGTTCGCAAATACTGTCATAAATGTCTCTATTTGCCAAATGCCTGAAAAAAATCTAAATTTAGTAACTCTGCATAATCTCTTATTTTAAATGAAGTATACTACCATGCATTATACTTCATTTAAAACAAGTAAAAAACAAATAATATTTAAATACAGTTTCTTTTGTCGCAACAATATTTGTTATTCACGCATGCTACATTTCTCTCGGGACCTAATTCTAAAGCCGACGTGGACGAAGTCGCGGGTAGCAGCTAGTTCTCTATAATTATAGACCTAACTTCCTTCTCAATTCGAAGAGTTGTGAGATGTTTATCATTGATTTACCAACGATTTGGAGTTAATGACTTGTCCTCATCTGGCACTTCCTTTATATTTTATGTCGGCAGACTGTGAAACGCTTGCTACTTCCACTGCTTTCCTTTGAGACTGATCAGTATATTTGAAAAGTTCTTATCTGTCAGATTTTCCCAGGAGAAATGTCTGAAGACTTCCCCATGACTAAAATTTACGATATTTGAGGTTGGGATAGTAAAAATCCAAAAATAGACATAAGATAGTAATAATAATAATAATAATATGATTATTATTATTATTATTATTATAGTTATTATTATTATTATTATTATTATTATTATTATTAATAAATATTTATCTAGTATTACTAATTTAGAAATAAACAAACCATGAAACTCACCACGAATCAAAACTGATTTCTTCAAGAAAAATATAATAATTTACAGTCTTTCGTGGCTTCGTGTCGCACCCACCAAACACGAAAAAAATGTCTCTTTATACAATGTTGCCATTTCCAAATTATTAACTTGTTTACAAGTTAATAATCTTTCTACATTCAACTCAAAGAATGTAGAAAGAAGTTCTTGTAGCGAAAAATATTCAGAAAAATTGATTAAAACTACAAGATTTTTTGGAAAGTTTGGGTAATATAAATTTACCTGATAAAAATCATTTGAGTATAATAATTCGGCCACCCACTATATGTCATTCTTATGTGCAGTACCATGTACCTTATTGAAAATGGTGTTATGTCATATTTATAGATTTTTTATATACTTCCAATCAAAAAAGTGTGTGAAACATTTATAATTCTTTTAGAAAAGCACATATTTCATTACATAATGCTTTATGGTTTATCATTGTTAAAACATTATATTAGACTTATCTTTATCAAATAAAAGAGAATCCATATATTTTGTTAAGAATCACAATGCATTGAAAATAGTTCCTGTTGCACTTATAGTTCTTCTACAGAAGCAATAAAAAAAAAAAAAATACATCACTCACTATGCCAGTGTAGAGACAGTCATCCTTTTCAAGCAGAATACAAAAAAGTGTAGAAACGTTTATAACAGTTTACTTTTCAGTTGCATGATGAAAACAAATTTCTAACTTCTTTTACAGGGTCTCGCAAAATTAAATTGATTGCGATTATGCTGCTTTTTTAAACTTTAAATTGCGCCGAAGTGCAAAGACCTGGGTTTTGGCCAACCCCGTGTCTGACGATCTAAAGGGGCAATTATGCACAAGATTTCGGGCAATTTTCTCCACATGTAATGTGAATACGTGTCAGGGACTCTTGAAAAGATCCTGCATCCAAGAAAGCTTCCCCTTACATAGATAGCCCTCCTGCCGCTTTGTCTTAACCACTAAACTAAAATATCGCCTGATTTGAGCACAATACATCCCCAAACTGGATGTGAAAATACTGTTGTGCTGGAAAGTGTTTTATAATGGATGCGTCTGGTATGATTAATATTTCTTGTTTAAATTTTGCATCTGATTCTTTAAATATTTGTTTCATTATGTGTAACCTGCGATTGTATTTTCAGTGTTATATGTGTATTTTTTCTTTAACTACCGATGTGAAATTGTTTCTCTGCATTTTGGAGAATACACTTTTGTATCTTTATTTACATTGTTGTCCATTCGTCATCTGTTCCACCACCCTTAGTCACCATAACTCACCTAATGATAAGGTGACAAAAATTTCTTTTCTTTTGCAAGCGAATATTTTGCCATCTTCCAAGAGAAGATAACTATGGTGTTGTTAAACGGGGCGTTAATTTAAAGTTTCAAAAATTGATAAACAGCGTATACTTGTGTGCATTGCGTAGAGGATGATCAGGACTCTTTGTACTCCAAACAAATAAATAAAATTCAAATGTAGATTAAAGTAGTTTATACAAAATTGATAGTAATTATAACGTTGGCTGGTAGCACAGTAAAATGTTGCTTGGGTTGACAGTCCGAGATTAAAGCGATGAGTGACGCAGAAAGGGGTGCGATCACAGAAAGCCAACATGGCGATAGCACTAACAGCAAGGACCGGACACCAATTAAATCGCTAGATTTAGAAAACAAACGAGTTGGCACTTAGAGATAGCGCACTAGCAATGAAATTTAAATATGGGTACGTCAAGAGGAGATATGTAAGAGTTTATAACACCAAGAAAAAATATAGAAGGCCCGTTGGAAAATGAGAAGAGGGAAAGCAAAAACCGAACACAAGGGCGCCGGATAAATAATATTATTACAATTAAAAGCAGAAGTAATTTACAAAACAGAATCAAGCCAGCCTAACGGAGAAATATCGGAATTTTAATATGGCAAAAATTACTAAATTTAGAATAGGGAAAGGAAAATTGGAACTCATTACTAATATGCGAGGAACTGCATCATAATGACATAGTTTCAATTATTTTCTATTAAACTTAGAGGAAGGAAAAAATATTTCTGTACGTTTCAGGCTTTTAATTATGTGAAGTTCTTTATCTTACTTCACTACCTCCTTTCTAAGTTAAAAAATTTCCCAAAAGGTTCTGAATCAAAAATAAATCTCTTAACCCGAAATTATTTATGCATGTTGATTCTATCTTTTTAAAATAACACTAAGAATTATGTACACAGTTTAATTTAAATGTAGATAAATTTAGCAAAACCAGATATCTGCTATTCACGTTCTTACTAAACATTATAAAGTTTATTTTTTTAAGATGAAATATACAAAATTTTTAGCTAAAAGCACGTATTTCTTGCGTTGGTGAATTTGCAAACCTCCGACTAAACGAACAAAACACTAAAAGAAACAATTTCTCAGATACAATTTAAAACATCAGCTTTTGTTCTTTACCTAAGCATTGGTATGGATGACAAAAGTAAACTTGATCTGATAGAAAAAATAAAAAAGAAGAAACTTCCGTTTAAAAATGGACACCGGATGTGATAACTAAAGAAACTTAACGGCATCCTTCAGAGCAATTCGTGACTTGAATTTTAGATTTCAGGCGAGGGAATGCTAACAATAAAAAGAAAGCTTTCAATCTTTGTGTGCAGATACTCTTCTTTCTACTTTTTTTCTACAGAATATATGTGAGGTTTGGTTTTAAAAAGTTTTCCCAAAAAGGAATATTTAAGTGCATTAAACAACATTCTAATTTCCAAATTTCATTTGCATCGCTACTAAATATATTTACTCTGTCTCTCCTTGGTTGTTGAGAATTTCAATGTGTTTTTTTCTTTTTTTCCTTCTGCCTTTGTGCGTATTCTGTTTCTATGAGAGATTACATTTAAATTTCAAGTAGTACTGAAATGTTAGTTTAATGCGGCACGGTATAAATAAATTTTAAAAACTTTTAATTGAATGTGTGTTTGTAACGCAAAATATGATATGTATTTCGAGTATGTCTCTGACATGACTTTTACAGAGGATAGTGACACACGATATATTTAAGCCTAAGTGTTTCTGTACAATGCAGAAGCCTGATTTTTGATAAAATTGAAAGGAGTCAGTAATGAAGTCAGTAAAAGGAGTTAGTCACAATGAGTAAATTCGTTATTTTAAAGTACAGCTGTAGCGCGCTTCTTATGTCATCTTTCTTCCATGCAACGCTCCCCCTACCGCCTACCATAGAGAACGTTCGTTCATCCCTCTCTCTCCTCTCGCGTGTTCGCGCGTAGCAGTTACTGTATGTTCTCGTATAGTGTTTATTCATTCTAAATGTATAGCACCGATTCAGGCAAAAATTCATTTCGGCTTTTTGGTGTTTGCCCAGTCGTGTCGCATAAATAAAACAATTTAATTTTTCCTTTAAGCAAACCAAAAACTTTTGCTTATTGCGCTTAAGTAATATAATACGCACTATTATAATAACAAATTTTAAGGAAATAAAGTAGATATTTACTTAATTAGTTTATTAGCTTTTTTAAAGAGCTCTGTATCAAATTCAAGTTCTTAGCTTTATACATAAAAAGAGTAAAATAGCGTGGCATAAGAGAAAATAGGGTACGATGATAAACGCTATATTTCTCCAATGCAATCATAAATACAGCTTCTGTAAAGGCAATTCCTAGGGCTCTAGTAATTAGAGAATGCAATCCCGATCCCGCGGGAACGGGATCCAGCGGGATCCCGCACAAATATTTGCGGGACTAGTCCCGCGGGATTGAAACTGAAAAATAAATTATTTTTCTTACAATTTCACGCATCTTTCACGATCATCAACTGGCCAAAAATTTTTGTATAAGATGAACAATAAGAACCAGTGATCTTGGGCGCTCATACCTATCGGCAGGTAGGCGCCTTAGTCCCCCCTAGCTCCCATATTGTTATGATTTACGTACTGGTATAACGCAGAAGTGCTTCAACACTAAATAATGTATCTTTCTGGGACAGAATCCTTGACTTGTCCTCCCCCCTCCATTAACAACCATATGGCTGCCCATGCCAGTGATATCTTTAAATATGAACTTCAGTTAACCACTAAAAAATGGATGGCTCCTTCAGGGTTTCATACAAAGAAAAAAAAATCGTTAAGCGCTTTTGTATATTCTCTATCAAAATTCGATGAAGACTAGGAAGACGAGTGCCCCTTTACGTTGTCTTTTTTACATTCTTCTTTTTTAGCAACTAAGAAATAGCTTAGCATTTTATTATGAATATCTTGACTATAATTTTCACATTTATGTAACGTACTGCATTAATTATCAAATAAAATAAAGTATTATTATTATTAATGTTAAACTTCATAGAGCTTACAATCTGAATTTTTTCTACCTTTCTCCATCGAAATCAATTTTTAGTTGAATGAAATATTAATCCTGCGGGATTCCGGGATCCCGCGGGATCAACAAATCTCAATCCCGCGAAGAGAAAAACAGTGCGGGATTGCATCCCTACTAGTAATGAAGCCCACGACAAGTAACGTAATTTAAAATCACTTTGTAAGAAGTAACAAACGCAAATGCATTTCTTTAATCTGTGATTGTAAATTTTCGATTTCACAGCAGTTAAAGTATATAAGTTATTTTTTCACTTCATAAAATTTTCTCAACTAGTAACGTTTAAAAATCGAGTGTTTTATAGCTTATTTACGATAATCTTGGATACCGTTAATAAAACGTCAAATCAAAACAGCGATGTTGGGTAAGATGGCGAAGACTTCGTCATCATTCCTTCTTCCACTTGCGAAGACGAGGAATTAGGTAGATATCTTGGACACACGATGAGTGATCCGGTGCGAACATAATGAAGCGAAAGACATAATAAGATGTTTCCATTTTTGTATATGAACTTTATCATCTGAGTTTTTAAGTAATTTTTCAGTTTAATTACGTTTTTCTTTCATTACGATGATATTTATTTTTTTTCGTCATCTTATCCCACTTTCCTTATTTAATTTGGACAAAACAGACCTTTTATCTATTTTTATAAATAAAGTGCATTTATTGGATCTTTTTTACAGAAATATTTTGATCTAATTTACCTAGATACCAATTAATTTCTATCTGTAAGCATTGGCCTTTAATTATAAAATCAAAAAAGAATAAATCTGTTATTTATTAAAACCCATTAAAGTTTTTTTAAGGCTTACATTACTTGAAGCTTTTCATTCTGTAATATTTTCAATGTAACAAATTAAATTATATACAGTACATAATTTTATTTGCGTACTTATTTATTTATTTTCTGTAGTTTATTTTATTTGTAAGAATAGAGACTTGCATCTTGTTTTTGAACCGTATGTTTTATTCATGATGCTTTGAACAATAAAGATATTGCTTTTAGACCTTTAGATATTGTGTGTAGCTACTTAGAAAACTCGTTATACCTTAGTTTTTCAAATATTTATTTTTCAGAGAGAATTTAATCTGCCTCTTGATTTCTTTAATATAGGGGAATACACAGGAGAATGTGTATAACGGCAGGAAGAAACTTGATTTTATTACAGTTTCAGAGCAGCTATATACTTTTTTTTATTCGGGGTCACGAAAATAGCTTCAGAACGTGGTCTTTTTTTAATCTTTTCCGGCGTCCTCGGTTTAGAAAATCGATTGCTGATAGAAACGCTTTCCCGGGACGCACAGACTGGCTTTCTAAACGTGGTCAGATGTCTGCTTATATTGTGTAACACGCGTTGTGTTTCAGTATAGGTGCTTTTGAGTGTTTGGCTCTGTGTTCTATACTTGTTCTCAGTATCATTTACTACCCAGACAGCACATAAGCTTAAATCAAACTTGACATTTCTTTGAATTTGGCGTATTAATACAAGCTTAACAGTTCAATTCATTCTAAGCTTGCAGCCAGCTTGGAGATTACAAAAAAAAAAAAAAAAAAGTCAGCAAAGCAAATATTTTCCCGCCGAATTTAAGTCATTTGAACTGTCAAGATTGAATACAAATTGATTACTGCTTGATTTGGAAAGCCACATCCACTTAACGAATAATTACTCATCAGTCATAAATGTACTTGACCATAGAATTAAAAAAAAGATTCTATATTTCCAAATATTGAAATTCTTCAAAATAAAATACAATTATACTACATAATTTATTTCAAAACCAGTCGTTTGTCTCGATTTTGGCCAATATTGCCTAACATGAGTGTTGCTATATGGAAAGTTTTAAAACGTCTGTGCTGCTTTTAAGTTTATTATAACATTATTTTAATTTTGATTCATTTCATGGAAAAATAAAAGATACAGATCGGAATCGGGCAATACTGATCAATCTCGCCAAAAATCGGCGTGGCAACCATAACAATCACTTCAAACTTTAGTCGTGTCAACTCGAGTCAGATTGGCGTGGTGGTTAGACGCTGGCTTCCCACACCTTAGGTCCCGGGATCGATCGCGGACGCTAGACGGGAACACATTAAAGTAACTTGAGGTTTCAGCGTAAAGAGCAAAATGCGCGGAAAAATAAAATATATGGGGCGAGTTCGCCGATCGGCGCCACTGTGTTCCGGAAATTTTTTTAGAGTGTAGTAAATTTGAATTAAGCTTGCTATATCAAGCTTGATTCAAGCTTGCAAGTTGGACAAGTGTAAACTTGAACACTTGATTCAAGCTTGCATTAAGCTTACACGCTTGAAATTTTCAAGCTTAATTCAAATTTATAGACTTGATAAATCAAGCTTTACTGCAAGTTTGATGCCAATTTGCTGTGCTATGTGGGACACTGCTTCTCTGAACGTGACCAGACGTCTTATATTGTACAAAACCCATTCTGTTTCAGAATATGTGCCTTCGAATATTTGGCTTTGTTTTCTATACTTGTTCTCAGTAGCACTACCCAGGCAGCATACACTTGTTCTCTGAACGTAACCAGATGCCTTATATTGTACAAAACACATTGTATTTAAGAGGAAGTGCTTCGAATATTCAGCTACACGTTCTGTAATCGTTCGCACTATCTCTTTATACAAATCTTTTTTCATAGCAGAAAATGTTCTTCATAGTTCGTCCTTTATTTTACGTATACTACATATTCTGAAGCCGTTCAATGAAGCAGGGTATGCGATAAGTTACAAAAGTACTCGTATTTAGAGGGCAAGCCATTTTTCCAAGTAGCAGCAAATGAGAATGGCTGAAATGACAAAATTTAGAACATGGATTTGAAAGTAAATTAGGTTCGCGTCTAGTTCCGAAACAAGATTTTGAAATTTTATAAATTTAATGATATTCTAAAAATTGGAAGAAAGGTATACCCGATCAAAAATGTAGGCGAGTGTAGGTTAAAGTATTTTCTATTTTAGTTTTGAGAAAACATTCGCATAAATACATGAGGAGTTGGCAAGAAAAATAGGTTTCTCTACTCTCTTAAGTACAACTAAAAAAAAGTTTTTTGTTTGCTAACTTTTTTATAAACACTTGGCAAAAATTGTTATCTTATTTCACATATAATTAACCAACCTAGTTTAAACATAATTGATAATCGATAAATCATTCGATTGAATTGACAAAAATTCAGACAAATAATTTTGCTGACATATTTTTTATATAAATTTTCAAGGTAGGTCAGTACTTTATTCATAAGAAGAAATTTTTTCCTAAGTGCTTATAAATTTACGAATGTGATTGCGACTAATTAGCTTTTCGATAAACACACAGTTTGAGAGCAATTTGAGAAATAATATCTATTTACTCCTAAACTCACTTTCACTGAAGAATAATATGTGGTTAATTGGTGTTGAATGTTTCTCTTTCACCCTCTGAAAAAAGTTTCTCAGTGTGATCGAAATTTCCTATAATATTAATTAATTTCTCATAAAAATATGCAACTGAAATAACACCAACAAAGTATGGGTCGGTGTTATTACTTTGTACTCGGATACTTTTTGTGAGGGTGTACATCGTAAAAACATGCTCCATGGTGTACTGTTTTTAGGATGCCTAAATATTATTAATTCATTAGAAGAAGGCAATTTTCATCAAATTCTCCAATTTATGTTGATGCTTGCAGGGAGAAATAAATTCCCTTCAATTGTGCAATATGAAAAATGTATTCCTTTTATATAAAGTATGAATAAAACAGCGAAAGAGTCGCATTTTAATATTTTACCTCTAAGCATTTTTTGTTAATCAAATTTATTATTTAAATGATAATAGGAAAATAAATTATTCGCTATGTATTTTTGTGACTAAAAAATTCAAGCCCATAATTTATTCAAACAATGATCAATTAAATTATGAGTTTCCTGTAAATATCGATATAGATCAATTATGGGCTTATTATGGATGTCTGACAAATGAATATAAAAACCCATAATACGTCGACATGGATGACGTCTGGCCTTTTTATGGACGTCATATGGGTTTTATACATAGATATAGGAATCTCTAGATTGAGCATAACGAGAGAAAACTTGTTGCCTACAAATGGTAGCCATGATAGTGTCATGCTCATGCGCAGAATGGCAATAACTTAAATTATAATGGTATTTTCAATCATTTTAGAACGATCTGTGTTTTAAAAGTACTCGTATCGAAATATTTTACCTTGAACGTATTTATTTTTCTGAAGTATTGCAACGAATGTTCTATTTTACATCGATGGCAGCCATGATAGTGGCAGAAATGGGGTGCGTTTTTTGGCAACAAAAAGCACACGATTAGGAACATTGGATGAGCAATCTAGGTATTCCTAAATCTATGGTTTTATATAGCGCCACAATGACACAAATTAGAGATGAATTGGACATTGGTTCTTTTATGAACATGCATACTAATGAATATGGCGTCTTTTAGAAATGTTCTGTGCAAGTTTGTGCTATTTGAGGTAACATCTAAACATTTTTATCAATAAGAAAACCCGGATATATTCATGACATTTTCCAATTTATCTTGATGCCTGTAGTGATAAATGAATTTCCTAAATTTGTGGGCTATGAGGAATGTATTTCTTTTGTAAAAAATCTGAATATCTGACAAGCAGTGAAAATTTAGCATTTTAATTTGTTATCGCTGAGTATTTTGTGGAATTGATATTTGACACTGGTCAATTAATACTCGGAAATTTAATTAATGTTTACAGGTTTTAGCTACTGACAGTAAAAATGCTAAAATTTATCGTCTAGAAAAAGGAGGCTAGGCCGGGGCTCCATGATTCCACCGGGCCTTCTTGTGCACCCCGATGAGTCATCCAAAGAGGCCTACGGATGTTCATTTATTGGTTCCAGCACTTAGATACCTTATCTAATTGCCGAATCTAACAAATGAGGAAAACCTCCGTAGGCCTCTTTCGGAGTTCACAAGCAGGGCCGTTAAAATCACGATGGCAAAAATTTATTAAATCATATTTCTTGTACAGTTGTCTGCACAAATACAGGGTATTCAATATGAAAGAGTACCCATTGGTTTTTATTATTACCCTTTAATCTAACGAATGTGGAAATTATTCTACCCTAAAGTATAATTGCTTGAACCTTTCTTAGGTGCAGGAAACAGTATCCAACACTGTTGGACACTTACAACTTTATTTGGTTGGATTTACAACACTCAGTGTATACTCGTATTCAGTGTCGTACTCCAAAGTTTCAGCATTTGTGCTGTATTACTTTCCCGCAATATGTGTGGTAAAATTGAGTTACTTCTTACAGTGTAATAAGAAAAACCAACCGGCACTCTTTTGAATTTATCACCCTGTACATACGCACTTGGGAAAAAAAGTTCCTTATTTTATACAAAAATTACTGGTTCTTGAGAATTTATTAAAAACTGTTCGGTAGAACCATTTTACTGAATTTTTAAAAGTCCAAAATCTCCTTAACGACAAATTCAGATTATGAGACCGGGGAATTAATATACCCTCACTTGTAGCCCTAGTTCTCGTAGGTATTAAAAATTTTATTATACAGAATCTTTATTGTGTTTTTGATTTTTTCTCACAGTTTGTTAGCTATAAGCATGAATTTTTTTTTTTCATTTTACTTTAACAAGCGATAGCAAAATTTAAAAAAAATTACAATTTTATAAACAAAATTATTATTATTATTATTATTATTATTATTATTATTATCATATTGTTTTAAAGAAATAGAAATTTGTAATGCTACCAATGCCAGTTACCTTATTTTATTTTTAAACATGCTTGTTATTGATAAAATACATAAAATAATTAGTTTCGAAACTTTTATATTATATATAGTTACATACATCAAAAAATCATTAAGAAGATAATAATATGACACATACAAAGAAATTTCATTAAAATCGCAATTTAAGTATAGGGCATAAGAACATGGCATAAATTTTCATTATATTTCGTTAAAAGTAATTAGATAAATAACTTATTGTTAAAATGAAATAGCAAAGTTCTAATATCTGGAACGAGAAAATATGTGTTCTATTTTATTCTTATACAATACTTGGTGTAAGAAGTAATCCGTCTAACATAATGAGCAAAATGTCCTTTTTCAATTGGTTTGATTCAAACTTTCCGAAATTTTTCGAGAAATCGTATTAGCCTGTTCTTCACCCTGAAAGCCTTCTTCAACAAACAACTTTTAAAAGTGCTAAAGGCGTTCTCGATAAAGTAAATAAAATTGCCACTATTCAGCACTTGTTATTACATTTCTGCAGCAGTTGATAGCATTATGAAAGGACGTTATTCCATGCTTCCTTATTGGATGTCACTTTTGCTGAGTGGAAACCTGCTGTAAAATATTGAATTTCTTTTTCTATCTACCTTTTATCCTGCCAAGATAGACATATAACATGCTTTTTTCTTTCCAACATATATCTGAAAGAATTGATGCAAGCTGCGTAGAATGAAATAGGTATATGAAGTTGTGTGCATTGTGTACAGATCTTGAGATTTTTGGTAAAGCGAAATAACGCTATTTTTAAAAATATTTAATGTAGGTACGAAAGCACATTTAAAGAATATTATATAGTTACAAACTAGTCACTATTTCGTAGTTAAAATGTCATGCCTTAGCAAAATAAAATTAAAACCTTAGATAGACATTTCAATTTTTAATAAAATTTTCATTCAGTAAACATTAAATTACATAAATTACGCTTTCTTAATTTTTATTTATATCAAATAGATGAAAAACATCTATAACACTCAATATATCTATTATATAAATGTGAAAGTTTGTCTGTTTGTTTGTTTGTTTGTTCGTCCGAGAACTCCTCCCACACCATCAGACCTATCGGCTTGAAATTTTGCACATACACGTAAAACGACATAGAATAGGCCGTAGGCTACTTTAAAATTCTGGAAGTCCACCCGTTCCCTAATTTTTAACGATTTTTCTCAATTGTCACGGCAGAAAGCTACTCAAATGTCCGATTTCAGCAAATTCGTGAGCATGCGCCGAGACGGTTGGTCGCAGACCTTCCGAATTTTGCATACGGCTTCACTAGGACAGATCCTAACACGCCTCGGAGCAATTTTTTCGAAATTCGAATTAGAAAACGTTTTATTTTATGTTTTGTCCGATTTTTGGCGATTTTTCTCGCTTAATACGTAATAACGCCAGTAACTACACTCGCAACAAAACGATATTTACATCATCGGATAGAGGAGAAAATTTGATTTTCAAAACTGTTTGTTCGGACTGTGTAACATAATTTACAGATTTTGGGGATTTTTCAAATTAAATTAAATTTCACGCTGACTTTCGTAAAATATTTTTAAAACTGCTGCATCTTGAATTCTATCCGTCATAACTTTTTTATATTTTGTCAAATGACGGAGCATACATTTCGTCCTCTTTTAAAACAGAAACCAAAGGGAAATATAAATTAGGAGATTTTTTACGAATTTTTATGTAAAGAAGGATTTTCATTTCAAAAGCAGATGCTTAAAATTTCGGTATGATATCTTGCGGTTTGGTTGTCTTGGAGACAGTAACAATGATTAAAATTGCCAGTTGAAAAAAATAAATAAAATTACTTTAAAATAACTAAGTTTTCGCATGTTGAATGTTGTGCGTGATTTTGATGTCACGAGTTTAAAACCCCCTTTCGAAACTCAATCAGAATAACGAACTCACCAGCAAAACATACGCCACGCAGTAAATAATTCTATATTTTATTTAACGTTGCCAGAAAAAGAATTGAATGCTGTTTCTTCACCAGTGAATTATCCAGCATTATTTTCATTTTCAATTGAGATTTTAAACGGGACACGTTTTCGAATCGCAGGAAATATATTGCGGTGTTAAACAGGACCTGATTATGACCAACAGGGGCCCCCGGGCATTGATGAATTTGGGGGCCCCCCATCTATGAAATTTGTTTTATTTTTCATAAAATTTTGTTATAAAAAAAGAACAACATTTGAAATTGGGGGCCATTTCGACCCGGGGCTCTGGGCAAAGTCCCGATTTGCGTGAAATAAGTAAATTCGACTACCCTGGTCAGAACGTGACGTCATAGATTAAACGTTGTCGGAAGAATTTTCGCCTTCAGAAAGCGCTTTCAGTTTCCGATTGTGTAAAATAGTGATCATGTGACATACCATCTATATCCTGGCGATCTATAACATAAATGAAATGACTTCATTTTGATGTCACGAGTTTATAAATGCATTAGAAATCTTAATTAGCTTAACAAGCTTTGACAAACAATAACACCACGAGCTAACTAATAAACTTCCACCAGATGCTGTAGAAAAGTAAAACAACGTGAGGTTTTTTTTTTCCTTTTTCTTCTTCTTTCAGTAATTTATGTTAGACATTTGAGAATGACGCGAGACAACTGAGAATGACGCGAATTTGACGTCATGAGTTTAAAAATGAGTTAGGCGAAAATCTTAATTTTATTTACACGTTCTCAGTAATATTTTAAAACTAACTTATACATGTGGCAACATCTAAATTTCTCATTTTAAAATATAAAATTAACAGCAGCTCGATATATTCTTAACATTTTATTTTTCTCTTATCATGCCGTTCACTTTTGTTTTAACGTTTCAACAGATAAAAAGATTATCTTACTACTTATTAAAAGATACTTAAATGTAAGTTTTTCTTTGAATTTTTGTAATTAGAATTTCATCTTATTTTTACTGAATCTTTTTTAAGGCGCAAAATAAAAAGTGTAACCTAATATTCTGTTCTGTGACTGTTTCAAAATTAATTATATCTTCGAAAAAGCATCGTGTACTGGCCTCCGGTGAAAATTCAAGATATGAATAAGCATCTGTTATGACACCATGTTTCCAGAAAACGCCACAGCAAAGGGAAGGACTTTTAGCAACTAAAGCAGACCAATTAGTTTGCAATTTTTTTCGTATTTCACAACTATCGAAAATTCGGTTTAGTTTCAAAATTTTAGTTTCTTAAATTCAGTTGCTTTAATCGAGTGAAGACTGGCTTTTTAAGATTATGCCTCAAAAAAAGCGAAAATCAATTGGGAAATATTCTTCTGAAGCGAAACGGAAGCGATTAGCTAGGGCAAGTGAGAGTGTAGAACAGACTGAAGCACGCCTAGATGATGCCTGAACGAGGGCCTCTACATCCAGGGCAAGTGAGAATGCAGAACAGACAGAAGCACGCCTAGATGATGCCCGAACGAGGGCCTCCTCTTATAGACAGCGTACTTTTCAAAATCTGAAAAAAGAAGCATTTGTATACAATTCTGAAATTAATTATCACGAACACCCAACTTTATTGATTGGAAAAATGGATCAGGTGTGTATTTATTGTCGAGCTTATAAATGGAATGGTGAGACGCCTGGCATGTGCTGCTCAAATGGAAAAGTCGTGTTGCCTTTAATCAATTCACCACCTGAGCCATTGCATACTTTGATGGCAGGAAATACACCAGATTCCAAACACTTTCTGCAAAACATCAGAAAGTATAACTCTTGCTTTCAGATGACCTCTTTTGCCGCTACAAAAGAAATCACGGAACCTGGATTTATGCCAACTTTCAAGATACAGGGGCAGATTTACCATCGTTCAGGGTCATTGCTTCCAAGACCGAGCGAAGAGCCGAAATTCCTGCAGAATTTTTTCATGGGAGACCAATATATAGAGGCCCGACAGCGATGCTCAAATATACCAAGTACTAAACCGCATATCGTTTTGGCTTTACAGCAGTTCCTCCACGAACACAATTCCTACGTGAATTTGTTCAAGACTGCTCTAGAGCGTATGCCAAAAGATGATTACAAATTAATTATCAAAGCAGATAGGACTCCAGTTGATGCACATCCACGAACATTTAATGCACCAACAATTGATGAGGTTGCAATCGTAATTGTGGGAAATGATTTCTAAAGTCGTGATATCGTTCTTCAGAAAAGGAGTAACAAACTCCAGAGAGTTGAGGAGACTCATAGATCATACGATGCCCTCCAATACCCAATCATATTTTGGCAAGGCAACGACGGCTACCATTTTGGAATTCCTCAGGTGAATCCGATCACAGGTCATCCGCTGCCTGGAAAGAAGGTATCTGCTATGGACTTCTATGCTTTAATGATGAAAAGAATAGGAGATGAAAACCATTTGTTGAAATCCCAGCAGTTATTCCATCAGTTTGTAGTGGATATGTACGCCAAAATAGAAAGTGAGCGGTTGCTGTACATTCGAAAGAACCAACAGAAACTGAGAGTAGATGATTATATTCATCTTAGGGATGCCATGACTAATGATGGGAATCCAAATGAATTGGGATGAATGGTAATTTTACCAGCAACATTCACTGGCGGTCCACGATATATTCATGAGTACACCCAGGATGCAATGACATATGTCAGGAAATATGGCCGTCCTGATTTATTCATAACCTTCACATGCAATCCTCTTTGGTTTGAAATTCAAGAGACTCTTCTACCTGGTCAGAAAGCTACGGATCGCCATGACCTGATTGCGAGAGTATTTAAGAGAAAATTATCCAAACTGATGAACGTGGTGACAAAGTGTAGTATATTTGGAGAAACGAGATGTTGGATGTATTCTATCGAGTGGCAGAAAAGAGGTCTCCCGCATGCTCACATCCTCATCTGGCTTCAAGAAAGGATTCGACCTACTGATATAGACAAGATTATCTCTGCCGAACTTCCTGATCCAGATCAAGATCCTTTGTTGTTTGAGATCGTCACCAAACATATGATTCACGGTCCCTGCGGTGTACTAAACATGAATTCTCCTTGCATGATTTATGGCCAATGCTCCAAAAAATATCCACGAACAATGCTACAAGAAACAAATGCTACAGACTGGTCGAGATGGCTATCCTTTTGTACAAAAGACGAAAGCCCGGAGAGGGAGGTTTTACAACTATATTAAATGTACTCATATGGACATTAACGTGAACAATAGCTGGGTAGTTCCGTATTCCCCATTGCTGTCGAAAATGTTCCAGGCTCACATTAATGTAGAGTCTTGCCAATCAGTGAAGGCTATCAAATACATTTGCAAGTATGTCAATAAAGGATGTGACCAAGCAATTTTTGGATTGGGTAAACGAACGATTGATGAAATTTCAACATTTCAATCCGGGCGATATATTTGTAGCAACGAAGCAATTTGGCGAATCCTCAGCTTCCAAATTCACGAACGTTACCCGTCGGTTCAACACTTGACTGTTCATCTAGAAAAGGGTCAGAGGGTTTATTACAATCCAGACAATCTCCAAGCAAACGACTTGCAACAGCCACCCAAAACATTACTGACAGAATTCTTTGAGCTGTGTAAGACAGATGCTTTTGCTAGAACAATTTTTTATTGTGATCTTCCACGATTTTACACATGGAATACAAGCAGCAAAAAGTGGCAATGACGCAAACAAGGAGCTGATGTTGCAGGGCATCCCAGTATTAAATCCAAATCGGTAAAAATATATTAAGAAACACTTGGTCGCGTTGTTACACTGTAGTGTAACAAACAAAAAAAAATGGGAAGCACATTACATCCAAGTAAAAACACAACAACTTCGCACGTCCGTAAAATTGTTTGTAAACAAAGCTGTCTGGTTGCCACTAGAATCACAGTAAATTCCTGCGTGAACTCTTCTCCTTTCCTCTTCATCTCAGAGCAAGAGGAATGACGTCACGACGCAGCGAAACTGGTTCTGTTCACCGATCACTCAAGTCAGGGGAATGACTCAGCGGAAAATGAAAAATTTTTTCCTCCACTCTCAGTGGCAACGGCTTTCGAAAAAAGTTCGTTGAAGCAGTTGTGCGTTTTGAAATGTGAAGAAAAGGTGCGTGTTTTTTTAGGCGGGGATGCCCACATTTTTCTCTTCGAATGTTCGTTGGCAGGCCAAAGACTGCACGAACAGGGCATCCCCCGCCTCGCTGCAATTTTCTAAGTTTTCTGTTTCTGTTTAAAAAGACCTTTTGATATAAAATCATGAAGACGAAGAGATGTTAAATATTGCTAAAGGAAAAAAATTCTTCAAATTATACGAATATAGATGTGTTCATCGTAAAAAAAATTTGTGTCCTACTTGGAAGAGGCTTGGGCTCTACATTCTCCATCTCTAATCATCGGTCACTTGTGCTACAAAAATGCTACTGTGAAGCAAAAATATTAATCAGTGTTGACTCAACAAAAAAAATATGACAGAATTGATGTCGCTTCATTTTTACCAAAGGATCTGTCCATGTGACAGCAGCTAAGAGGTGCATATGTGTTAAAAGCTTGATTTACTGCCAAGGGCATCGGTGGTAATGTAGAACTTTATAAATTCCATTTTATTCTCCTTCAAAGAAAGATATTGAAGTGATTCTAGTAAAAAAAAGAATTTTTGAACTTGAAAATTAACAGGGGAAATATTGTTGTGAAAATGTATTGAAATCTGAATTGAACATGATATATTAGTGTAATAATATGTCAATTGAGATCATTATTTTTAGTAATAATAACTGCAAAAATCAGCATGATAATTAATTTGTAATAGTGAACTTTCATCAGCAATTAATTAGTTAAGTTATGCAAATTACTTTGAATCCATGCATTTATTTGAAAATGATGATAAATTTGAATATTATTACTAAGTTTTTTGATGAGGAGCGAATATATGGTGTGCTCTATGTAAGGTACTTTGAAAATGTTTCTATATGTTAGTAAACTTTCAATGATAAATTAGGTGAATGTTGAATTGTTGTAAATTATTTAATCTAGAAAATTATTTTTCAAATATCCTCTAATAAAGAAAGTTGGTACCAAAATGAATCAGTAAATTTTTGTCTCCCTGCATGCTATTTAATTTACAGTGTAGAATATTGGTATTTCTGAACCTTGAGTATCATTGTAGAAATTTCTCAAAGAAATATTTTGAACAGGTTAAACTTAGGTTCCTCAATTTGGCCAGGGCTTTCCATAATCTGCACTTTTTATCTGGAAGTAATTTAGTACTTATTATTCCTCATGTTTAGAATTTTTACTTTTTAATTACCAGCATTCTCACTGAAATTCAGTTAAATTTAAATTAAAATAATTTTTTTTTATTTTACCACTCACATTGAGGCACCCGCACCATCTTAACACGCGTGTATACAGTTCATCCGTCAAATGGCGAATGTTTCTTCTTGCGTATGCTGCTTCACATAATCAAAGCTCCAACATCCTTCGATGATTTAAAATCATTTAATGGTCAAGTATGTGCTACTTTTCAAGAAGCATGCCAGAAGCAAGGATTGTTAGAAAACGATGATCATTGGGATTTGGCTATGTCTGAAGCTAAAATCCTTCAATCTGCCCCACGCCTAAGACACCTTTTTTGCATTATTTTATCTACTTTATCTGTGTCTAACCCTTTTCAATTGTGGGAAAAGTACAAAGACGATCTCAGTGAAGACTTTCTAATGACAGTAAGACGGGAAAATCCAAATATAGAAATTGGATTTTCACCAGATATTTACAATGAAGCTCTTATCCATCTAGAAGATCTTTGTTTATCAATGGTTGGAAAAGACCTCAAACAGTGTTCTCTGCCTCTTTCACCTCAAAGAAATAACAACAACAAACTTAGTCGCGAAGTTATGCGGGAAAAAATTACAATGTCAATGAATTACAATCATATATTACAGAGAAAGAACCACTCTTAATGTCCGACCAAAGAAATGCTTATAATCAAATTATGCAAGTGATAGACAGTAAAAATGGTGGCATCTGCTTCCTTGATGCTCCCGGGGGCACTGGCAAGACATTCCTTCTTAATTTACTCCTGGCAAAGGTGAGACAACAAAAGAAAATTGCATTGGCAGTGGCATCTTCAGGCATAGCCGCAACTCTACTTAATGGTGGTCGGACTGCTCATGCCGCCTTCAAACTACCACTTAACTTAAACTATAGTGCATCTCCAATTTGCAATATTTCCAAGGGAACAGACTCAGCTAAATTGTTGCAACAATGTACACTCATAGTTTGGTATGAGTATACGATGTCTCACAAACTAGCATTACAAGCAGTCAACAGCACACTGAAAGATCTGAGAGAAAATCAGCAACTGATGGGAAATATAGTCGTTGTGTTGGCTGGAGATTTCCGTCAGACGCTACCAGTTGTTCCTCGAGGAACTCCAGCTGATGAACTTAATGCTTGCCTGAAAATATTTTATGTTAATTGCATATTGTATAACTTTTTCTATTTATTAATGACTATGTCATTTTATCTCTCAACACCCTTTATTAAAAAATATGTCCCAAAAATGCGACGTAAAAAAGCGACATAATTTTACATGTATTTAAATACTATTAGTTCACAACAGCTAATCTATTGTTACAATATTTCGTAAGCTGTAGAATATGCTTCACATGTATTTTTTACATATATTTAAATACTATTAGTTCACAACAGCTTTAATCTATTGTTACAAGATTTCGTAAGCTGTAGAATATGCATCCCAAGTATTTTTCTATAAATAGGTTGCACTCATAAAAATTTCAACATAGGGTTATCAGGCGAAATACGCGAAAGATGGGCGATAAAATGACAAAGTAATTAATATCGTTTTAATATGGCAATAATGAAACTAAAAAATTAAGGGGGTTCAGGGGGCTCCCCCTGAGGAGGCTCTGTAAAGAAGGTTATTTGACTGGGTTGTTTTAAAATTACTTAGTTGCGTTGTGAGATAATGCAGAAACCAGGTTCGAATGCACTTATGTTGCAATAAAATAAAAAGACGTTAAATATTGAAAAACTATTTTATTAAACATATACTATTGAAACATTATTATAACGGGCGGTGGTGGCTCAGCGAAAATAAAATGACGTCCAATATGGACAGTGAAATTAAGGTGGAATCATTTAAAAATTAAGCCAGAACAGAATTACACATTGGCGAGAACAAACACTTGGCTGATATCAATAACGCCAATTCCAGAGCAACCCTAAAAGTTAATCCAATAAAATTACAATACGTAATCGCGAACAAATAATTTTAAAGTCGTCGCAGGGGAACAACTAAATAACATACGCCAGCAGGATGCCAAGAGGAAACTCAAAAAGGCCGTTGATTTTGCAAACGGACGTAATATAATCTATTTTTAGCACACCGGTCTGAAGAGACGAAGAACAAAAAGAATAGTGCATACAGGGAAAAGTAAATATACAGATTTAAAAGCCGAAATGACAGGAAAATGAAAACAGAAGTGATTTAGAATTCTTGAATTTTGGATAGATTACATTAAAGAAAGCCAAAGTAAATGATTATAAAATTAGATATGTGATCTTCATCACATATATACTTCCCTCAACCAGAAAAAAAAATTTTTGAAGAAAATTTTTTTAATTAGTTACAATTAATGTCTTTAAAATTTTAAATAAAATGCTCTGTTTGGCTGGCTTAAACAATTAAGAAAAATCATAAACATATACAGACAAAATTATACAACTGCAAAATTACTGCTGACCACCACCAAAAAATGTTCACAGAAAGAAAAATTGTCATGACAAAATAAAAATAATAAGTGCTAGCAATAAAAAGAAATGTCGACAAAATAAAAAGGGAGCATTTAGCTCACAATACAAAGGGGCATTTTAGCTCATCCTTTTTTTTTTTTTTTTTTTTTTTTTTAAAGATAAGGGGCATTTCAGCACACCCTTTTTTTTAAATAAGGGGCATTTCAAAACACCCTTTTTTTTTTAATAAGGGGCATTACAGCGCACCCTTTTCTCTTTAATTGAGCATCTCAAGCTCATGTGCACATCAAAGATATACTGCTTAAACTTGCAGTGAGTACTCAAAATTATTATTTTTACAACAAACAACATGATCATGATTAAGTAACGCTGTTCAATGGTTATAATTATAAGGCCTTTTAAAATGCATGCATGAAAAAATCAGTCAATAAAATTTGTGAATATGTAAAATTACCATAATATGCCATTCAAAAATTGCTTTGATGGCTATCTCTCACAAGTTTTGTACCATGGTAACAAGAAGTGATAGCAACAATTTAAATTATCTTATCTGGCAACATATAAAATGTATATATACATAGGAGGAGAAAAATAAACACATATTTAATACAAAATATACCCACACAAAATAACTGAGACATCTTTGTTTTGGAAAAAAAATGAATCTCTGTACAATACAGTCTACGAACCTCAATTTAATTACAATAAAATAATAATGTGTAAAAATGATCTCCGAAATGGTGCAAGTGCTGTTGAATTGTAACTATTGTTTATGTAATTCATTTTAATTTTCTAACATAAAGATAATACAATGTCAATCTATATTTTATTATCAATTACTATTTTTTTTTAATTAAAATCAAACATTACAACTAATTGTCAAGTTTTAAGAACATTCTTGAAAGAATGATATATTGACAGACACTGCATGAATTCCAAATACACAAGTGATAACTGCTGGACCCAGGCAGTACCCACTAAAACCAATCATACATCCAAGTCAGTGGGCCCTTACCAACAAGGAAACATGCATACAACACATGCATACGCAATATATCAACGTTAACTTAGTTACCAATTATTTGAAGACAAGAAAAATTTTAGTGAGAAAAACATGAAAATAGTTTATTTTATTGTACTAAAAATGTAGGATTAAACTTGTTATGAAATTATGTAAGTATAATCTTAATTACAGCTTAAAAAGATATTGTGGCAATTGTGGTCATCCTGTATAAAAATAAACTAAATTAATAATTTTTAAAGTTCAATGTAATAAAAATGTTGTGTCACTTACTAACACACTAAAATTTTCAAAAGTGACAAAATTGGGAAAGAACAACACACAAAAGTACAAATAAAAAAACACCAAAATGCAATTACAAAACAATACAATATACCCTCATATTTCACTTATTAAATGTCTTAAGTGTTAATCTGATCAATACAGATTTATTAATAAATCATGTGAAGAAACAACAGTTCACAAAAATCACTACAAATAAGCATAATCAAGTAATGAGATAAATGTAAATACTCTGAAAATATATTACAATTAATGCGGTATTTTATAGCACTGTAAATATTTGACAAAATAATATTGCATTAATTTACAAAAAGACACATAAGAGTTTTAAATATATCATATTGTAGAAAAAGAAAATAATGAGATATTTCAAAGTATGATGTTATGTTTGTGTGTGTAAACATATAAGACATAAACACAAGTGTGATGAAAAAAAATTAAAAAAAATCAAGTGTGTGAAAAAGTTGAGAGTCATAGTCATGTATAAGCAATGTACATAAAAAAAATGGAAAATGCAAGTAAATGTGAAAAGGAGTGTAATTGTGGACAAACACAAACTTCAAAGATCAGTGACTATTCAAGTATGAATCTTATTTGAAGTACAACAAACAATGTATGATATTGTGTATTTATGGAAAAGAAAAAAAGGTAATCAAATGAATACCACTATACTCTTCCAAAGAATGCATGTATTAAACAGAGGCATATCAATGGCAGGAAAGAAAACAATAAAACAGTGTATCTAAAAAATGTAAAAAATATGTGAACAGTACAACTTATGGTAAACATGTAAAATTGTATTAAAAAAGGCCAAAAATGGAGTGAAACACAAAAACATAAAGTACTCTTTAAAAGTATTTAAGACAAATAATGTGTAAAAAATCAGTCAACATGGGGACTGTAAATAATAGCATATTCAAAGAGAAAAAAAAATGTGTAAAAATATATGATAAAAATAGAAACAGTATATTGTGAGGTAAGAAAGAAAAAACTGAAAGCATATGTATGTTGTGCCATGGACTTCAATATGCAAAAATGCAGTGTGTCAGTGTATGAAAAAAGTGTGTGCCTTGGAAAGGCCTTGCCATGGACTTAAGTAATGGAAGAGGGTGAAAAGATATGTAATTGAAGACTGTCATGATTATCAAAATAAAGAGTAAAGAAAAAATAACGATGTATGTGTACCTCATACAGGCTGAAAAATGAACACAAAAATGTAAAATACAATGTGAGCAAAAGCGCAAACATAATTTAAACTCACAAGAATGAATATGTAAGCAAATAGAAAATTAAACACACAAAAGGTCTGTACACAAAAGTAAACATATAAAGTAATGAGTAATAATAATATTTATCGTGAGTAAACGAAACACAGCGCATAAAGAAGAAAAAATTAAGAAGTGTATTAAAATAATTAAATATGTGTGAATTGCAATCCAACAATTGTATTAAACAGTAAAATATTAATGTCATATATACTATATAATAGGAGTAATTTAGAATTAAACAAATTTATAAACATGGTTAAAAAACAATAATAATTATTTTATAACTCCTTAGAAGCAGTAAAATAATAAAGAAAAAATTCAGCATATTAAATATTTTCCTTGACACGTTATGTCTAAAAAACTATTCTTAGCATGTGCTATTTGCATACTAAAAAAAAGGATGCCAAGACAATATGAACATGATTATTATTATTATTATCATACCAGTTTTTAAAAAAACTGCATTTATAAATGACTTACCAAATTTCTCAAGAATAAAACTTCAGTCATTCAGTAAATAAAATTTTAGCAAGAACTTTTCATTAGTCATACTTAAAATATAATGTCCATTAAATTATCAGTTCAAACGGCATTGCATAGTATGAGCTGTCGGTGTATCAGGAGCGCGCACATTTAAAAAAAGCAAAACAAATTGCCGATCGCAGGAGGGGGAAAAAAACAGTTTTCGCCAAGTTCAGTGAATGGCACACCTAGAGACGCACGAAAAAAAAAACTACTGTAGACTGCAGACATCCGGAAACAAAGTCCCAAATTTGCGGTGATCGGACGGCTTTTCGCACAGTTCAGCATTAGTTGTAAGTTTCACGCGTAAAGCACGACAGGAAAACATAACATACTCCATAGACCGCGGTGCAGGAAGCCGACACAAAAGTCCCCAAATAGTCATAGGAAAGTGTAGAACTCACATAAGATTCGTCGGAGGGTGGTGTGTAGTAAGATCATCGATAATACATATATGAAATGAGGAGACGATCGGAAACTCATCATTAATGAATAGCCAGTCCATCAAGGAGCTCCGTGTTCCGTAAAAACGAAAGTCACATCACCATAGTTAAATAGCATTGCCGGGGCCGGAACGCTGACTGCGCTTTCAGCAGACCATGGCTGGAGTTGGAGAAGTGTCTTGATCGGGCTAGTTGATTCCGCCATTTTGCTAAGCCACCACCAGAATAAATGCAACATAAGTGGCTGGGTAGGCACCAATTTATGTAAAGAAGGTTATTTGACTGGGTTGTTTTAAAATCACTTAGTTGCGTTGTGAGATAATGCAGAAACCAGGTTCGAATGCACTTATGTTGCAATAAAATAAAAAGACGTTAAATATTGAAAAACTATTTTATTAAACATATACTATTGAAACATTATTATAACGGGCGGTGGTGGCTTAGCGAAAATAAAATGACGTCCAATATGGACAGTGAAATTAAGGTGGAATCATTTAAAAATTAAGCCAGCACAGAATTACACATTGGCGAGAACAAACACTTGGCTGATATCAATAACGCCAATTCCAGAGCAACCCTAAAAGTTAATCCAATAAAATTACAATGACGTAATCGCGAACAAATAATTTTAAAGTCGTCGCAGGGGAACAACTAAATAACATACGCCAGCAGGATGCCAAGAGGAAACTCGAAAAGGCCGTTGATTTTGCAAACGGACGTAATATAATCTATTTTTAGCACACCGGTCTGAAGAGACGAAGAACAAAAAGAATAGTGCATACAGGGAAAAGTAAATATACAGATTTAAAAGCCGAAATGACAGGAAAATGAAAACAGAAGTGATTTAGAATTCTTGAATTTTGGATAGATTACATTAAAGAAAGCCAAAGTAAATGATTATAAAATTAGATATGTGATCTTCATCACAGGCACGAACAGCCGAGTTTTTTTATTGTACAATATATATTCAAAAGTATTCACAATTTTCATAGTATTAAGTCTAACCTCATAAATATGTAGGTATTATTCAGTAGCAAAAGCTGAGTTTGAACAATTTATAAATTTTGTGTGGCAATGTCAAAAATACATTCTCTATTTGCATAGCGTTAAGTCTAACTTCATAAGTATTTATGATTTTGTTTCTACAGCTGTGTTTGAATAAATTAAATGATAATTCAGAATTATGTCATAATAAACAAACTAATTTTTAAATCCAGCTTATTTCAGAGAAAGAAATGTATATAAATGCCTAAACAAAATGTATGAATTAGCGAGCAGTATCACCAGTAGATAAAGTTTGAAATTATATAAAAATTATCAAACAGTGAATAGAAAAGTTACAATATAAATAAAATATACCTACGAAGTTAAATTTTAAATTTCCAAAAAAAAAATTTGAGATGTTTAAACACTGGCGGTTTACATGCACTTATAATAAGAGTAACATTCTTTGTGTTTTTAATGAAAATATTTTCCCGTGCGAAGAACGGGCACTTCAGCTAGTAAATCATAAAATGTTATAAACAAACGTTATTAAAAGCTATGGAGTGAAATGAACTACTTAAAAAATTAATTATGTACTTTACTTTTGTAGCGAATTTAAACAATTATATATATTTTTTAACTTCACTGACTGCAGCTAAATTTAGTCTATCTATGTGATTTAGAATAATATAATAACTATTTAAATTGTAAATTTTTATGTTGCTTTGTGTTTATATGTACATTACTTATGCATTTCAGTTCTTAAAGGATACAACTTTTCTGTGAGAAAAAGTACCATTGTATTATGTTTCGTGCATATTTAAAATCAATATATTTATTTAAGGAATTTTAAAAACGCGCTTGAAACATTTTGAATAAATGTCGTTGAACTATATTTTATTTATGAAACAAAGCTGTATTGATAGTCAAATAATGTTTATGTTATATGTATTGTATATTTTAGTACATATTCGTATTTTGTATTCTAACAATGTACTTTGAAAATATTGAAAAAAAATATCTGTTAGATTTCAGAAATTCTAATATGTAGAATTATTTTTATTTGTTTACAAATGAAAGTTAACACTAAAATATATGTTTTTAATGAAACAAGAGATAAACATTTCGAGCTGAAATACATAAACTCTTTTTGATGACGTTATACAATGCTATTTTTTATAAACAGAAAGAAAATAGTTCCATTTCGAAGTTAGTCTTAATTTACTTATACAGGCAAAATTTCTAGCTTTTATAGAAACGGGTTATAAATCATAAGTAAATGCTGCAAATACATAATAAACACACACAAAAGCATTTGGGAATATTCTTCAAAGTGCACATTAAGTATGCAGTAAATCGATAGTAGATGCTTCATGCTATTGTTTGTTCATTCACCCATATGACGGTGACATAACGTGTCATCAGGAATGCTAGGATAATGCTTCTGAAACAGGTCTGCAAGTTATCATCAGAAAGCACTTCAAAATCATGTCAAATACCGCGAGAATAATGTTCTAAATCCTTTTTTTTATGAAAATAAATATATAATAACACTTTTTCAAATATCTTTGAGCATAAATCGATGCAAGCGAATAAATAAGTTTTAAAGGAAGTCCATTGCGAACTTCTGTTATAAGAAGTATAAAATGCACACATTTTAAAGTAAAACGTATTAGATTGCACTATTCTTTAAAATCTTAAAAATACTTTTCAAACAAAGAAATTACTATACACTTACAAGTGTTCGAAATATTTTTAGTTTTTCTATTAAATAACAATAAATAACGTACGATTTCTCGCATATCACTTGCGTTTGAAAACTGGAATATTGTAAAGAAATTTAAAACCCACAACACCTCTGGTTCCTGATAATGACTACACTAAGAGAAAATAAGTTTCCTTTCCCACAATACAAGTTGAAGAGAGAAACAATATCGACAACTCCCAACATGAATCCTAAATCTTCTAAGAATTGCTCTTCCTAATAGTTCGACAGAAACCTGTTTCATCTGCTTCTTCGCCAAAGGAGAGGAACTGATTGGTCAGATTGGAGGAAGCACTTGTTTAGGGATTCCCAACTAGTTTTAGGAAACTAAGCTCTGTGATTATTTAGAAAATTGTACCTTAAACGTCAATTTCGATCAATTACATTAAATAATAATAATAATTGAATAACATTATTAAGACTAATTTCAGATATTTTCTACCTATGAAATGTAATGGGATTTCTACCATATCTCTATCTGAAAAAGGGTAAAGTTTTTGGCAAACTTTTTTTAAAAGGGATATGATAATATGCACCACAGAAAAACATTTAAATTTGAGTATTGATATTTTATTTAGGTTGGAGCGCGGAAAGACCAAACTGGAGTTATGATCTTTTTTTTCAATGATACTCAAAAATGTTCAGATATGTTGACATTTAGAATACACGAAAGGGTTATAAAGCTAATCCGAAAGTTCACTTAATATTAGTGTGAACAGAAACCATCTTCTCATCTATCTTGTTCTTTTTACGTTTCCTTGGTGTTCTTGTTTTTTCCTTTGTTTATTACTGCTTTATTCCTCGTTCGTGTTATTTTCTTAGACCGTACTTTTCTCTTTTTTGTTGTTGTTGCATTATGATATATTTATTTTTCTGTTTTTGTTATTCTAATATTTTCTTCCCCAAAATGTCGATTAGTATATTTCTTTGTTTTCTTTTTGCTTTTTACTTTGTTACTCTCTTCATTAATTTTGTTCATACTTTTTAAAATGAAATTAGAAGTTGTATGTGCATTGCACATAGATAGAGCAGTTGTAAACGACTTTTGATAGATCAGCAAAATATTTTCGTTACAATTCGTGTGTTTTAAAAAAGATTTTCGAGAAACTTGCCTGATGACAGTTTAACACAGTGGGTGATGTTTTAAATTTTTCAACCACCATAATTTAATTTCCATACACTATTATTATATTAATTACTAGTTCTTCCAATATAGAGGTGATCCAATATAGAGATATATATCTCCAACTGAGATTTACAGGTATTATTGGAATATTTCATTGAATAAAAGATTTAAATGTGTATCATTGCTCTTAGGAAGCAAAATAATTTTTATTTTAGTTTCGTGTATGATAAATAAACAATATGAATATATTTTTATCTCTGTGGGATTCTCAAAAAATATCAGCTATCTAAAGTTTTTTTTTATCAAAGTAGTATTTTCTCATGCAGTTTAAAATTAAATATCATAATATTTATTAAATGTTACGGCAATTAGAGAAAATAATTTTTTAAGATTATCAAAATTGTGTAAGTAAAAAGCATGCTTTATTATGTGTATGCTGTAGTAAATGTAAAACACATCTGCAACGTAGTTCACGACAAGAGTTCATTGAAGGAAAATTTACGTTCGAGATTTAAAGAATGCACATTAAAGAGTGTTAGTTTTATTATATTCTTCACAATATCATCTGTGAAATTCTAAAACATTTTTATCCCTGCAGATGGCAACTTCCATAAAAAGAATATGTATCACCGATGTCTAAATCGGTTTTATAACTCTGCATCATATTAATGGGGCGGTTTTACACTATTTTATGTTGCTAATGCCTGTAAGTATGGAAATATACTCAATATGTAAATATATGAAATGCATGGATCATAGTTTATGTACAACATTGAAATGATTTTTTTTAATTTAGAAGTGTATTCTTTTTTAAATACACTTTACTATACTTTACTAGAAATATAAAACGTACGGAATAAAATAAAAGTAATACTTAAATCTTACATAAAATTTTAAAAAATCAGGTTAAAGGATTTTATATTATCTGAAATCATAGTATTGAAACAGTCCACTGCATTTCCCATCTGCTCTTTTTTTTCTCAAATTTCAAACTAGGTCAAGAAACAATAAAAGTCATAGATTCTGCTCTACCGTTTTGATAACATTTGGATGTTAAATTTCTTTCTCCGTTTTCCATCTTGAATTTAGTTTCTTCTGATGACGATCAAATTATCGAGAGATTTCCCAATATGTTTGAAGCATTTGATTTATCAGACCAATATTTTTGTTCAGAATGATCGATTAATGTGAAATTTTGAAAGAAAATAAAACTGATATACATTAAAAGAGTCCATTGAGTCAAGTACTAAAGGCAATGAAGTTAATCAAAGTATATAAGTTTGAAAAGAGGAAAAAACGTTATTTAAATAACCAAATACTAACGCTTTTATACTACTACTCGCAACTTCATGTGACAATGATACTGAAACATAAATGTGAAGGAAATTTTTTTAGACTAATCAAGAGAAATTCATTCATTGAAATAGTTGGGAATCGCGGTATAAAGAGCACACACTACGCTTGACGTTCCTTAGATATGCGTTCAAACAACACTACCATCATTAACTGAGTAACTTGATAAAGATCTCATGACCATTGCATATTAGACGTATTTTCTCTGAACGGATTCACCAATACTCATAATTAACGAAGTAATGCATATGGGCAACAGAGAAGTTTAAAATACATCATGCAGATTTATTTTATCAATAACGAGAAAAATCTACAAAACTGGTGTTAGAATGCAAAATTCATAAGAAAATTGTACAACACACACATAAAATTATACTTATCAACTAGAAGATCATTTAGAGTGGTAAAAAATCCGCCCCTCATAAATTGTAAATAAGCTCAACCACCCACACGAGTAGAAAGACTAGACCATAGAGTTCTAGATGTGCTATACACATGGCAGCATTTACTGTGATCCTAAAATTTGTCTTTCATTTGATTGGCGATCTCAAAAATTTTGTTAATTATCTGTATTTCCCTCTTCTTATAACATTTTATTTTTAATATTGGGAGGGCTAGTCTTTCAGAGCTCTGACCACCTGGAAAACCCACCGTTTAAGCACATCCTTAAAAATTTCGAAGAGATAGGCCTTTAGAATTCAAATCTCTTGGAAGACCGACAATTTCAACACACCGTTTGATCACCCCATCTGATATCATGCAGCTTTTTTAAGTTACAGACACATCGGTCTCCATTGCTTAACCTTTCTCTTTGTCATCATGCGGCAGCCATACCGCCTGATATGATTGTTCTCGTTATCCATTGTTCGTTCATCAGTGAGGATAAGTATTCAGTTTAAAGCAAACCTGTACGATGAGCATCTGCCTTGAGAGGAGGACTTTTTTAAGGGGTTCTAACCATAGAGAAGAAATAGGTGGAGTGAACATGGTTCCGTTATTTCGTCGAGAAATTTGAAGCAAATACGATAATTCAAGCTAAAAAATAACAAACGAAAGATCTTATCTGAATTAATGTATGTCAGATATTATAATAAAACAGTTGAAGACACTATTTTCTGCTATTACAAAAATATATTTTTTTAATCATAACACTGAGCACCTATATACTAGATTATTAGCCGTAGCTGTTAGCTACAACCTTTATCGCGACTTTCTCACTGGTGTCATTTTGCTGTTTTGGAGGGGTGCGGCATAACCCCTATGACATAATTCCCCAGGTATCCTCTACATGATAATAATCACGTAACAACTATTATCATTCGATAACATTTCCATTGCTTACATTTTCCACATTTGATTATAATGTCATGTAGTGGAAATGTAGTAACTAAAAAATGTGTAACTTTTTCTTTCATTAAAAAAAAAAAGAATGAGATTTGAGTCAGAAAAATGAAATATTTCTTAAAATTTCTATTTGCATTTACTGTAAAAATATCTAACTGAATTACACTGTCAATTTAACGAAATAAAAACCCAAATCAAGTACACATAGAACTAAATGTCAAAGAGAAATCGATACTTTTAACACCATTAATATATCGGATGCCTTGCGTGATTTATTCTAGCATAGATTTCAATTTATGTTACTTAGAGTTTTGCATCCTTATGCGATTGATACACGTGGTTCTAGCACTTTTCATTTTCTTTACCACCTCTGTTCATTTTTTTTTCTTGTTGTTTATCGTTTACGGCACATTTAGTCGTTTGAAAAAAAGGTTTTATCCAAGAAAAAAGTTACAGGGTTTTTTGAAAGGAAAGGTTTTACTTAAAAATGTATGTGGTTTATACTTTAAAAATGCATTTATATTGCTAATTCATGAAGAATGCGATAGTTTCCTTTATTGCGCAATTATACAGTATTTCTGAAAGTATGTAACTATGTCCGAAGTATTTAAGTGAATTGTACAGCGTTTTGAAGTTCAAAAAGATGATTCAGATGCGTTGATTTTCTGTCGAAAAAAATTTGTACAGTGAAAATTTAAGAATGATATATTTTTACGTTCGTTGAATTTGTTTCTTTAAAAGTGATTTCACCTTAAACTTTAAATAGTATACTTATATTTTCAAAGTTATTTTTGATATCAATAGTTGCTTTGTGATAACAAAATTTTTTTTTATTCCTAGAAATATGAAGCAGTTTGCTTAAATTATTCAATATATCCAAAAGAGCTTTTTTATGTTAGTATTTTTAGTGGAATTTTTGTTTTATGTTTCTGTTCAGAAAAAGTTCCAAAAGTCTCAAAGATCATGCATCTGTTAAAGTGTACAAAGAGAATTAAAATTTCATTTATCAGATGCCAGTTTCATTGGTCGCTAAGTCATCGTACTTTTAGTTTACCATTATTTCTTAACTCTGCAAAAAAATTAGATAGAACTCCCAAGTCCTCTGCCGCCATTGGTCGGCAAGTGTCATATGAAACACACAACGGGTAATCAACAATATTAATACAGTACAAATTAATTTGTAAACATTCATGTCCCGTTAAACTCTAATTGTAGCAACCGTAAAAGTTCGAGTGAGGTCTGGTGCAAAAGTGGGTCGACAGAGACTTGCATGTGAGGTAAATTAGTTAAACCTTAAATGTTCAAGGTTTCAAATTTGATGCAGGGATTTTAAAACACTTTCGCTGCCAGATTAGAGTACAAGCCAAATTTATTTTGGCAATTTCACATATAAAATATAGGTTTTAATAATAAAGAATTTTTGTAGAGAATAATAAAAATTCCACACGTATCTTTCAAACTGCGTGCTTTTCAAAAAAACAATAATTAGTTATTCCCCAAAATAATAGGAAATTTAGCGTACACTCGTGGCTGTTGCGTGATCGACAGCGAGCGTGCTTAAAAATCAGGCTTTTAAGTGTTAAAGGATACTTCGATATGATATAGAAGTCATAAGCTTTCTTAAATGAAAACCTACGTTCATTTTAGTCTTTTGAAGAACTACAGCTCCCTTCATGGTAGTCAGATCTGCCATTTCGTTTCCATGAACTCTGCAAGGCGAGGGGACCCACTGAAAATCGATTCTGTGAAAAAAGCTTTTAAAATTATCACTCCACTTCTGAACACACGGATTCTTGCATTCTTGATTATAGGAGGTGGTCTGTAGTGATCTCCTCGAATCAGGAAGGACTAATCCTTCCCAAAAGAATTCTTAAAAACAAACTATAGAAGCATTTAAATAACTTTATGTGCGTTAACTATTACAAAATTAAAGGAACAGAAACATTACAGCACATTTTAACAATATTGCTACCGTCACAGTATAAGATAAATAAAATCTACAATAGTTTCATTAAACCTTTTCTATAAACAGTACCCTTCGACTTCTAAAATTAAATTCGTTTCGTAAACACTTGATTTTAATAAGCGACCGTTTTTTACATACGGCAAACAATTCTCGAAGTAAAAGGAGGGGGATGGGTGTCATCTATTGCCGCCGTCGAAATTCGGAGAAAAATTTATAAAATATAAGATAGTAAATATAGATCGTTTATTCCATTAACTATTTTCTTATACATTGTTAGTAAATTTATTCATTAAAAGCTAATAATAAATACTTAGAAACACATACTACGCCTAACATTCTTTCATATAAGTATTACATAAAGGACCTTATGGAAACTTATCACTGGGGCTTTTTTAGATATAGTTATTTAAAAGTTCAATTCTTCCAGATAGAGCAATAGTGGGAATACATGTCAGCTTGTAAAGTACTTCTCTTCTGAGATTCTGAAGAGCTTTGCTCATGATGAGTAGTGAATATTCAGAGGCAGACACAGGTAAGGATAAAAGAGGCAGCTGGTTCGGTCTATGCAACAGCTGCTTATATCAGTATGAGGTGGGCCCCACGAGAGATGTCTCTCCCAGACAGCCTACTAAGTTAGTGGAGTCTTTATGCAATAAACCGTGATATATGTCCTAAAAAAAACTCGAAAATTCACTTGAGAAATGAAGAATTGTGACCTCGACCAAATGAATAATCCATAAATTACAGCTCAAAGATTATCTGCGGTTTCATTTCTTAGGCTCATCCGTACCATTGATAATAATATACATGTTCATCCTGTACTTTTTTTCCGATATGCGGTAGAATGCTTCTATGTTCTCTCAGCTATCCAGGAGAAATAAAAAGGATAGACTAGCAGATGGATAATAACGATCAAGAGCCCTTTCATACATACGGCAACAGGATTAGTAGAGCCGCGGTAGCCCGATTGGGAGAGGTGTCGATCTCGTAGCCGAAAGGTTGCGGGTTCGATCCTGGGACCAAAGACTGCCGTGCTCGCTAATAGCGACAGGAGCACTTTAAAATACGTCATGATCGCAATGTCCTCCAAGTTCCCACCCAAAACGATACCACTGGGGGTGGCAAGACTAATACCTTGAGGTCCTATATTGAGGTCCTGAATACCTATATGCTTCAAAATTTAGAAACTCCGGTAACGATCGGTAGTGTTACCATCTATCGTCTTCCGAATGAGGAAAAAATGAACTCATCGGGAATTTGTGGTAGAAATTCCCCCCCACCCCTAGGCAAATAGTGATTAGTAGTGAATGTAATTCAAATTTAAAAGTTGGAGTGTTTGTGGTTAAATTCCTCCCCTGTAAAATTCCTATACTGTGTTTTAACAGTATGCTGACCCGAAAACTACAAATAGAAAAGCGACGTTAGAACGGACAATGAGAAATTCTCAAGCAATAGCTACAATGAACGAGGATTTTGTGTAGGTTTGAGCTTCAGTAAATAAGCGACATGCACAATTTTCTGTAAAATAATGCTTCCGTACTTGTCAGTAAACTTGATAAAAATTCTAATTTTTTGAGCTACACGATTAAACAATAAACAAAAATATAATTCGTAATTACAGAATCTTGATAAGCAGACTGACTGATGCAGAGGAATAAAAAAATGACCCATTTTCTTTCATTACCGAAAATTACCTAAAAGTCTGGGAACTGGTAATATTTCAGATTTTCTTACGGTATTTTACTGCCTTTCTATGAAAAAATATAGCTTGCAGAAATAATGATATAAAAGAAGAGTACTTTCAAAGCTGATGTTTTAAGAAAATCCGTAAAATTCGAGAAAGGGAATGCTTTTTATTGTGTTTAAATAACTTAAATTTGGATACTTCGACCATTTGTGCAAAATTGGAAATACCTTCTTTCGAGTATTTTGGTGACGAAATGATAAAAATCTAAAACAATATTGCGAAAAATCACTAAATATACACGGCATGTTTTCATAATTAGTAGAATGTTTCTCTAAATGATTTTACATTCATACCGTTAATTATTTCTTGGGCACAGATTAGTATACACAAAAAACAAAGAAATTTTTATGGCGTTCATATCAATGTAGCATAAATGTTCCGAAGTCTGAAAGCATGCCATGATGCACATATGTATGTATTATTTTATATTTATTCAGTTATTTAACATAGTACTTTATTAACTATTTTATCTTCTATCTGTATGAAATATTAAATCACCTAAATCATCATGGCTACTTATCTCCTATTCTTTAAATGTGTATATTTCCAACAATAAAAAATAAGAAAACTTTTAACAACTTTGAACATGAAAAAAAGAAATAACATAAAATCTTTTCGTAAACTGTATCCGAACAAATATATCGACTTTCCGCAAGTAGAATATTATGGATTTTTACAATATTCAACAGTAAGTGACGTAACACTTCAGCAACCTTCTAAAAAATTTCTCCTGAATTATAAGGCTTTTGTTTCAAGCTAAGCCAGAAGTAATTTATTTTTAGTTTTTGGAAAAACCTTAAACTAGGTCAGACAACAAGGGAAGTCATAAATTTATGATTCCAAGCCTCAAAACTGCATTCTTTGACATATTTTCTTGTTTTATTCGTCATTCATGTCTTTTGTACTATATTTTACACCTTGAAATCTTTTGTTTATTGGTGTGGTAAATGCTTTTGCTCTTTTTAAAAAAGGAAACTTCAGACGGTTCATTTTTGGTTTTCTTTTCATTTTATAAAGAAGCATATTATTTCCTAAAATATGTGTGACAGTAAGAAAAAAGTGTAATAGTTGTACTATGCCTATGAAAAATAAAAGAATACTTCTAATGCAGCTTTCTTTTTTGTGCTCAAATTAATATTAGGTAGAATAACTTTATGGTATATTTCAAACAAGTTTTCAGGGTATACAGCGTATTAAAGCATGGTTATTGCCATATTCTATAAATTATGTGGCCTTGAAAAAGTTATAATTAGAAAAACAAATGTTACCTAGTGTATATACCATAAATATAAATGTTCATATCTTACTAGTACGCCCTTAAGTCACACTAGTCAATTCTTTAACTGCAATGCATTATTAATGCAATATAGCTGCAATGAAATACATGCGGAAATATTTTAGACACTCATAAACACCCTCTTAACTGTTTTAATCTATTTCGCAACTACATATTACATTTCACACATAAATTAATGAATAAGTGAATGCTGCAAATATTTTGTACGAATAAACAGAATTACCTACTTATTCCTACTTTACCTATTACCTACTTATCTAGATATATTATAATAGTTTTAAAGATGTATTGTACTAAGAATTGAATAAACACATTATTTTCTTAATCAGTTGGGTGAAAGTTTATTGTTTTTATGAGCATTCCACTTCTTATAAATAAATAAAATTTTCACACACACCTAATATAGAAATTAAAAATGTCAGTTTCAACACTTTATGTGATATGTGCTATCTACCTCTTTAAAGAAAATAGAAAAGGAAACCATGCATTTATTTTGTTTCATAATTGAAACATTTGATAAAAATTTTCCTTTAAATCTCAAACGCTTCCTCTGACTGTTTGAGATTGTCAAAAATCCGCCTTCAGAATTAGATTTTGAAGCTTCATGCGACCGTATGTCAAAAGCCCTATTTGCCAAGTTCGTCGCTTTATCGTCGTTCTTTGGAATCAATATTTGTCATCAATTAACGCGACTTATTTACTTTTCTTATAATATCGCCCTTTATCCTATCCGAGAAATGTAAACTTCAACTTGCAGCTTTAACTCTTTGATTTAGGGAACGTCTCCCAAATGCATTTAGTGTAGTCCAATCCTAAGATTAAAATATATCAAGGTACGTCAGATTGAGTAATATAAAATAGCATTTTCTTCAGGAAATAGAAAAGCGATATTCATATATATATATATATATATATATATCTATACCCATCTTTTTCCAACTATGTAACTATGTATTTACTCGTATAAAGTATAGGAATGCAAAAAACAAAATAATTAACATATTAGCTTTTTTAAACTTCTAATTTTTTTTGCTGCAAAATGGTATTTCCTAAAATAATTTTTGATATATTCCCTTTTAATAATTTTACTTATATGTTTATTTTGGAAAAAAAAAGTAGTGCATTAGTTTTGTTAACCGAATGCATTGGTATTCTTAACCCAACCAACATCCTTTTTTTCAGGACGCTAAAATTTTACCATATTTGATGCCGGTCACAAAAATAGCAATAATTTATTTTCCTAGAGTCAACCGGGACTACCATCAGCCATGCAATGTTCTTTTTGTCAAATAAGAAATATACTATTAAAAGAAAAATAAAGAAAGGTATATCGTGCCAAAAGCGTCGAATGTAAAATATTTTCTAATAAACAGTATTTTCACGACAAATTTGGCGAATTCAATCGAGTAATTTTTGCTTCACATTACTCTGGAGAGGTATTTTTTTAACTGTGAACACGCTGTATATGAGTTCACTAATTCTTACTACACTGGCAAGAATTCCATTGTTATGCACCATTAACAATATCCAAAAGGATATTGTATGCCACTGTTAAAAAACAGTGGCATAGCCAAAAAAGTTTTATGGGGGAGTTATGACTACTGCAACTCACATATATGCATACATGTGTGTGATAAGGGAGTTGAGAAGAAACATTTTTTATTGCAAAAAATTCCTCATGAGGTGGTTGTGACCCCTTATCTCCCCCCACCCCTTGGCTACACCACTGCCTTTTAAATGTCATACGTCTTATATATATTAAGCCACTAACTGAAACCTTCATTAATTCTTTTCTGTCTGTTACCATAGACACAATCATTATGATAGATATAAAACTAAATGTAAAAGGGTTGTCATTGTCTTTTAAAACGAATTAATCTCGTCAGTAGAGTATATTTAGAAAAAATAATTAGTATTTAAGGGAAATACGATTTTACATGGTTTGAAACTTCGAAAGAGATTGTTAATGCAAATTGTTTGCACATGTCAATTTTTTAACTCTTTGTAAAGGAGAGGAGGTGATTATGGAATACCATTTACATTTCTAACTGTAACTTCATAGATTTTTAAATAAAATCCCCCAAAACAGCATGAGTACATGCTATAATTAATCGTAATGAAATGTCAATTGCAAAGAAATACACAATTTATTTTGTTGTTATAGAAAAAAATATTTTAAAAAAAGTTACGAATGGAGTATAATATGGAATAGTCGGGTAATATGGAATAGATGGTTTAAACCGATGAAAAGCAATTTGTATTGCTTCATATATAGTTATTTGTTACTATAAAACAAATTTTTATGTTTTGTAGTTTAAATCATTATACTGGAGTCATTTCTGCTTCGAGTCGATTTAGAAAAGTTGTAGATATAATTTTCTTTCTTTGCTCCGAGACAGTCATGGTGAGCCCACAGAGAACAGCTGGATCTTTGACTCCAAACTTATCGTCGTTGATCATTAGAGAATTTTTCGTGACAAAAGATGCATTCAGTGTCTTTGTTTTCCGGGTCTTTAGTGGATGACATGAAACCCATTACAATATTACCCAGTATTCCATAATACCCGACACGCCATCTCGGAAAACGAACCTTTAAAACTAATTGGCAAAACACTGTCATCTAAAAAATAACCACAGTTCAACAAACTACCATTCTATTAGTGCGCATTATGCGTAACATCAATGTCACGTGTTTACTAGTAAGTTAAAATGTTTGAAAACTTATCTACAAAAACTCTTGAAAATCACAAAACATACTTTGTTCTGTAGCGAGTGGTACGGCAACAGAGAGCGATCAACTCTTACTGCATTGTAAGAAGGGAATCTTTCTTGAGTTGTTCATGGTATTCCTTTGTGGCAATAGCAACTAACAGAGCCAAAAACTCGGTATTCCATATTTCCCGACTATTCCATAATCACCTCCTCTCCTCTATATTAATTTCATATAAATATATGCAAGTTTTAATCATTTCTTGATGATTCTCGAAAAAAAAAATTCAAGTCAGGTTATTACACTTGAGTGCAAAAATTACAAAAGACATAGAATGCATACATACAAAATGTTATGCTTTTTATTACAAAGTTAAAATAAAAATTCCTCAACTTTCTTGAAATAATAATTTTGTGTAAAGATTAAAAACCATGTTTAAAATATTTGCCATACATGCCAATACAGAGCTATGTTCGTATTTTGTGTAATGGATCAAATTTTGTTCAGTGATACTAAGACAACCATCTTGAATGCTTTGTTGCAACTCTCCATTGAAGATGAAAAATAAACACTTGTTTGTAACGATTGTTTATTTTTCATTTGTTATATGGACTCACAAATCCATAAAATAAAAATTAATAGGTGTTAAATTAGTCGATCTAAAGGTAAATTCGACTGGCTCATTCAAACCAAACCTTTTCCCTGAAATATCCCTACTAAATAAATGTTTCACAACTGAAGTACAATAAGCTGGAGATCCCTTCGGTCGAAACCAACCAATTGGAAGTACTGTTACCGCGAGTTCATCCATGAAATTTAGAACATTTAAATTCAAAATCTCATTAATATAACTGGCTCCCTCAAACTATCCTTGTATGGTATGGGTAGAAGCAATATAGCTTTTTGAAAGTACCGCAACAGGCATTCACAGAAAATTGGTTTCGATGAGGAATATCACGTACCGTGAATAGATTTGTGTCACACGAGGAATGGTCATTTTAAGGACACATACATGAAAAATTTTCAGGGAAGAATGATTTGCATTTTCTTGAATATGAGTGCATCGTCAAAAAATGGAGACGGCATGTTGAGAAATGATCCGTTGGCTCTTATCTGTTTTACATGATGAATTCTTATACGTATATCATTTACTGTTCTTTGATGCTCTCAATAATGTTTTACGCGATATTTTCAGTTTTGAAAAAGTGATACGAACACTACTACATAGATGACTGCAAATGTAAGCTAAAATATAACAATCTTCATACAATCCCTGATTTCTTGGCTTACATGATCCATCTACAAAATGTAAGATTTCTCTTTCAAGCATTCGTTTCCCAAATCAGGCAGTAAATTCCCCAGAATGGGGAAAAGTACCTTGATATCCCCATGCAATTTTTTTAGCATTTCGATTGCACAAACGGAACATGAACATGTTATTACAGAGTTGTCTAAATTTTTAGGCGATTGGTTAGGAGCTAGTTTTACTAAACATCTTCCTCTTGTTGAGTTAGGTAGTGCAAAGGGAAAAAAAGGTACTTTTAGGAGCTTTTTGTCAGCCGCAAAATATAATAAAAAAATGTAAAATCTAATGTTTCGAGCTCTTTTGAAGAAATAACAAGAAGTTCAGCATTTAAAAAAGAAATCCAATATAACTTATCTCCTTACCAAAATTAGCAATTTAAAATTTAAACGCAGTTCTGTCTTTTTGCAAGAGTTTTAAATTCCATTTGTAATTGTGTATTTGTAAAACATCATCTGGATAAGATCTGCTGCTCATTACCTCATTATTATGCAGAGGACCTCATACAATTGTCGCTGAGGTCCTGAGAGTTTGGATGAGGACCGCAACGGAAGGACCTCACCGAAGGCCTAGGACGCCGTTGGTACCGCATTAAGCTAGGTTTAGGAATCGTAGCTTAAAAAATACCCCAGAAAATTCTTATTATTCACCACCACTAGTGAATAAAGTCTTTTTAACACTTTTGATATATTTTTTTAGCCTAAATTTGACCAGAATGATTACGCTTTCATGCTATCATTAATATAATGCAAACGGTGTGAATGTAATAAAATTGAAGAAAATGTGAAGTAAGTGGAAATTTATCTTGTATATATATATATTTTAAAATTAATATTTCTAGCTTATATGATGTTCCCTAGGATAAAATTTTATTTTAAAATAAAGAAGCTGTAACATATCAATATAAATAAATCGGTATGAGTTAAAAATAAATAAAATTTAAAATAAAAATACTTGATATAATTATATAAATATAAATTATATACTTGATATAATTATATAAATTTATAAAAATATAAATTATATTTTCCAATAAAAATATAAATTATATTTCCTTGGATATATTAAAAAATTATTTAGTTACACTCAGAAGAAATTTCTCATGTACATGTCGGTTACATTTTACTGATACATTCAACATGATATTTATGGTCCTTGTCACATAAATCTACGAAAATGTAGAATAACACTTTAAAATGGGTGCTGAAAATATTCAAAAAGATATATTGAAAGCTTTAAGATGTCCATTCCAATTTAGAATTACAGAACAAATGTAGAATTGTGAGAGAAATATCGCAGCCAATATAAAGCAGTATATGTATTTTCCTTTACTGTTTCGAGATTCGTAAATTCAGAGCGAGGAAGTTTTACATAAATTTTCTTTCTTTTGGAAGATCGGGGGATTTCTTAAGTAACGTTTCTGATCTGTCTTTCTAAGATATACTCGAAATAAGAATATTATACTTTTTTTTTATCAAGGCTTGTTTATTTTTAATTTAATGCGTACCAAACAAAGTAAATTAAGTGGTATGTGTGCAACATCTTTAAATATTCATGTCATTTAAATTTATTTGTACTAATAAGTACAATCATACGACAGTTTGTGATCTATAGTTAATTTTTACGAATAATTTTATTAAAAACAAGAAAAAAATGAGTAGGAAGAAAATTACATTGCTCGAAATTTATTGGTACTCATAGCGCTCAAAATTTTATTTATCATTATGTTTATTCATTTATATTAAAAATAGAGCACATTAAATTTATATTACAATTTATTATTTCATTGGATATTAAGTTACAATTTGTAAAATTTAACATGCCAGAATTTAAGAAAAAATCATTATCGGGAAAAAATCGCAATAACTTCTATTCTTTCATTTAAAAATATAAAACATCATGTCAGTCATGTGTTTTCTTTTTAAATACCGTACGAAATAAATTGCATTTTCACAGGAATTTTTTTGAATTGTAAAACAGTTTTGAACTATCTGAATAAAAGTTTTATATAAAGAAAATCCCTAATCCTTATGTAGGAAAGGGCCAATCGAAATACTTTTTCATACATTCAACAGTTGGAACTTTGGTGCATTTTGTTCACTTCAAATGACACTCCAGAGTAACATGTGAACAAAATCCTGAGAAAAACTTAATAAAAGTAAGTAAATAAACTTTGGCTTTCGATTGTGCTACAAAAATGTTATATTAATCTCATATATCATTGGAAATTACTGTATTAAAAATTAATTTGTGTGTTTTTGTGAGTTTATTGCATAATTTATATTTATTTATTTAATCTGAAAATGGCGGTCCATTTACTTCTTGTTATTTTAATGTCTCATATGTCTATCTCACCCGTTCAAAAAGGATTGATAGCCCTATGAAGATAGTTTAAAATAGGCATATTAGCTTTTTAAAATAGTGTTCTTTTTAATGTAATTAATACCTCTTTACCTTTGCTATATATGTGTGAAACAAACACTACAGAAAAGCTGCTGTTAAGCTTCACACAGATGATTGTTTGAAATCCGCCATACTCTGTACCAGAATTGAAGAAATGCTTGTGTACAAAACATAAATTGCCTGTAATATACCCCGAGAAACACTTGATAGAAATTATGTAATATTGGTAACGTTCGGCACTTATCAGTGGTTCCAACATTATAGTGCGAGATCCGATATAAGAAATATATACCCTCATCTGTTATTTAATGATGATAAAGAGCATATGCTAGATAATATATCCATTGATACATCGCACATAGGTTGCCTAGCTAAATCGCGTACCGATTGTGTTAGATAATTAAATTTTTAATTAAATTTTTTCGATCAACTTCCCCCATCCGTTATTTATGAAAATCGAGCATTAGTGGAGAGAATATGCCCAGACGAATTGAAAAAATATGGGTTGCCTACTTTCCCCTCTGCCCGACTATGGAGTTGCCAGGTACAAACAGGTGAGTAAACGTTGTTAATATACCCTCATCTGTTATTTAATCGAATTATATATCAAATGAAAGGGTATTTTATTCCCAAACCAACCGTATTAGGTTGCCTTATCAAAAAGGTGGCTGATTCTATGGTTGCCTAGAATTTAGATGTAATATTTCCTGCGCGGCGGTGAGAGTAACAGAGAAGCGTTGCGCGCGCACTCCATACGACAGACAAATGCAGCGAATTCTTGTAAAGATTTTTCCCGATAGCGTAGGCACGTTCCATTGATCAAGTAGTGTATTCAAGTGCGATTAAATATTAACAGCTATATCAATCTTTTTTTTTCACTCACGCGTTTTTTTTATCAGTGACTATACATAATTATGAAAGAATAAGTTTTTTTTGTTCAAAACGTACATCTTTCAAAAGGATATTTTTCGATCGTGTCAGCGTGGATTAAATACTGATGAAAGTGAGATAAAATAAAATATCACAAAATGACACCAACATTTTTTATTCATACATAAAATTAACAATAGCAAAATATCTCAGTAAAAATGTTTTATGTAAAAAAACTTATTCTGATTCTGACTCGTCAGAAGTGCCTATGTCAAAATCGAATTCTGCATCATTTTCTTTTTGTTTTGATTCTCTTTGTATATCCTCAACTTGTAAGGGTATTGGGTTCCCTACGAACCATATAAGCTTTAAATAGCCATCGAGAAACCAACCACAATCTTCAGGATTTAGTTTCACGCAGCATGTATCCAATGCGTGCAACCACATTGAATTTACATAGATTGTGAGCAAAATTTTCTGTTTGAGAGAGATCCAGCATGGTGGAGTCTGGATGGAGTCGATACCTTTAATCTTCTGCTTAAAATGCGGTCAACGGTAAGTAATTCCATTATTGCACTTGGTTTTTCAAAATAATGTCGTCTAAAAAAATCGCGAATCCTCAAATTTAGTAGTATTATGCTTTTAAAGAAGCAAATATTGTAATAAGACACAAAACCTGACAAATTTTACATCTAAAATCTAGGCAACCACGGATTCAGCCACTTTTTTGATAAGGCAACCCAATACGGTTGGATTGGGAATAAAATAACATTTCATTGGATATATATTTCGATTAAATAACAGATAAGGGTATATTAACAACGTTTACTCATCTGTTTATATCTGGCAACTGCATAGTAGGGCAGAGGGAAAAGTAGGCAACCCATATTTTTTCAATTCGTTGGGGCATATTCTCTCCACTAATGCTCGATTTTCATAAATAACAGATGGGGGAAGTTGATCGAAAAAATGTAATTAAACATTTATTTATTTAACACCATCGGTACGCGATTTAGCTAGGCAACCTATGTGCGATATTTCAATGGATATATTATCTAGAATATTTTCTTTATCATCATTAAATAACAGATGAGGGTATATATATTTCTTATATCGGATCTTAGACTGTAAATTCTTGAGGATTAAAAAAAAAATCCAATCATTAAATCGACGCACTAAAAGGATATGAGAAAGATTGATTTTAAGTTAGTTGAACAGTTAAAGATTCAAAAAAAGTTAATAAAACCAGAGAAAAGGCAATTATGACCCATTTCAAAACTTTTTGAGAAACCCTGATATTAATTCAAAGAAGTCTGAAAGAGTTTCATTGGCTCGGTGTCATAGAATGAATATAGTTGAAGCACATCCTTACGTAAAAATACATATTGCTTTGGTAAAAACGCTAAATATTCAATCATTCCTATCAAACCTAATTACGTTTTCAGAACAAAAAAATATCTGAAAGCAAGCACTAATGAAAGGAAAATCTATAGTCAAATCTAGCACAGATCACATGTCCCTTACTAATATTCCCTACTTACCCTGACCTGCGAAAACGATGACCAATAATGCCTTTTCTAAAATACATTTTACAGTTTATTTGATGTGGATCTTTAGAAGACTTATTATGGATAATAATAATAAGAACTAACGTTTAATTAAAGAACACGTATATCTTTTCACTTAAAGTAAAACCTATGGTCATCAATGAAAGACTTAGATCTTACTGTCATTACACGCAAATCGCTCAATTAACGTAGATAGATGTTAAGAAAACTCTTATTATTAAATTCTACTTATGTGCGAAACACAATATTTGCCATTTTAGGAAAATATACTTTATTATGTTGTTTTCCTTTAAATAAAATTGATATTTCTGTTATAAAATTTCCTTTATTATAAACTTAAAATAAAATCTTTATTACTTCAGATTAAAAAACATATTAATATAAATCAATCGCAAGCTCGTAATAATAGCTTATAGTAAAATCGAACTTACGTATTTGAGTTAATTACTTCATTCGAAATACTTCCTGATTTTTTTTTCGCTCTCTTAGCAGCTATTTTCCTTGTAACGTTAACCATTAACTTTAAGTATTAAAGATTTTGCACAATACATGCCGACATATTACGTACAAAAATGTGTAAAAAAAATAATTTTCCTGTTATGCATTCAAGAACATTACAGTTCAGAAAACGCATTAAAAATTTCTTTTGTGCAACAATTTACATAACAATTCCATTCCTGAGCATATTTATAAAGCATTCAAAATGAAAGGACAAGCTGTTGTTCTAAGTGGAAGCGTTTTCAATATGTTAGTAGAAGAAATAAGATTCATTACTGGATTTCCATAGCATTATTTCTTTTGCCGCCTTTACACTGGTCAAATAATACTTCGCTTTCTTTTTACAATAATTTCGCGATCAATCTTAAAAGTTTGTGCAAGTTTTCTCGCGAGACAGTTTCCATGAAATTGTTTTTTTGGAGTATGGGTATAGTTTATGGGATATAAAAGAAAAAAAATATTGATAAGAGTTTAAACTATTATATCGTTGGGAATACTTGTACTTGACGATGCATTACTAGTAGCAATTTTTATAATAGTGCTATTGCATAATATAAATTGACTGATGGAAAAAGGAGAATAAAACTAATTAAAAATCTGAAAGAATTAATAACTTTGTACAAGCATAAAATGTATCTTCAACAACTTTTCCTGAATTTCAAATGGTTAAAAAATCAAAACTTCTGTTTCAAGTCTGTATAAAAATTAAATGTATCTACAAACTGTTCTGGATTTTGAATAGCTATAAAATTAAAACTAGTTGGAATGTGTATGTAAAATCATGACCGCCTATATTCACTGGTGTAAGATGAGGAACTGCAGACTTGGTCGATTATCTCGACCACTACTGGACCGATTTTAATGAAATTTGATATGTACATATATTGATACCATACAAAACAAATAACCATTCAATAATTATAATGAGTATGATCATGCGTATAACACGCTGGATTTGAAAGGTATGAAACAGAGGTTGCAGAATATACAAGAAAAGGGTTAATAGATGTGTTAATAGAGGGTATGGTCTTCTCTTTCAGCTATACAGGTCTCGCGACGTGATTTCATCCTTGAAATAAACCAGATTATCATTTTCTGTGGCAATTGGTCACACTCGTTCGGCAATGCTGTTTTCATTCCCTGGATAGTTCTCGGGGGGGGGGGGGCTGCGTGTTGCACTTGCCCTCCCCAGAGCTTCACAGACATGCTCTATAGGTTTAAAGTCTGAAGATCTGGCTGGCTAATCCATCCGGCGAATATCTTCACTCTAGAAATTCTTCGACCAGAAGAGCTCTGTGTGGCCTCGCGTTATCGTCCCTTAAAATAAACCCAGGGCCAACTGCAGCCCTGAAAAGGCAAACATAGGGCTCCCAAACTTCATCCCTATACCTCACACCAGTCACAGTGCCTCTTTCAGATATGGAGAGGTGTGCGGCCATCCTGGACCCAGACCATCCTCCTCTGCCATAATGGTCGATTTCGCGGACATTGGAGTGCAGGTAGCGGGTCCCTGGTTCTCTCTATAAAAACGTACGGCGAGAATCGGTGTTTAGGCTGAACCGGGACTCATCAGTGAAGAGAACGGTCGCCCAACCCTAGTAGCACAACTAGTTCAAAAAACGTTTAAATTACGTTGGAAACACGTTTTTTGACGCTAAAAAACGTATTTTAAACGTTTTTTGGACTAATTGTGCTACTAGGAAATGATCTATACTCCAAACTCTATGCCCTCTGCACGATGCTAAATGGACTCTCCTGTTTGTAGGAGGGAGCGGAAGACAAACAGCAGGTCTTCTTGCAAACAATGCTTTCTCATGAAGTCTTTTGGAAACAGTCGCCCATGATACACGGGTTCCTGTGGCAGCATGCAAGTCACGAAAGAGCTTAGAAGCTGTAGCACTCCTCATACGCCTCGCTATATTGGACAAATGGCGAACTTCTCTGGTTGTCGTCGCTCTTGGACGACCTTGCCCAGGTTTTCTCTCGATGGATCCGGTATCCTGGAACTGTTTCCATAAGTTACACACGACGCTGGGCGTTAAATTGAACTGTCTACAAATCTGGACTTGAGATGGCCCACTTATCGCCCACAATTCGCCATCTCATTCCATCATCTAAACGTTGGTGGTTACTCATTTTTACGGTTACAATTTGAAATTAACCAATTGCTGCTGCTAAATAACATCGAGAAATTTGCCGAGGTGAGCTAGCGAACGAAATGCGTCTTAACTTACACGCGCTTATAAAGCCTGTTTCTCTAATGCCTCCGCCTGAACACACGTGTACGCTTACGTATTTGACGTTCAAGATTTGCATTTTTGTCTAGAAGCAGTGGTTTTACATTCAGTTCAGTTCTGTTAATGAAATTCGGTAAAATATGCAAATTCTCTTAATTTATTTCACCAGTGTATATTATACTGACACCGAATAAACTATTTGAGAAGATGTATATACAAATTGTCTGTGGATACAAAATATAAGTCTTTTGTCTATTTATTACTTCAATTTGAGATATTTTGTGCTTTTTAAACGTCATAAGCACGGTAACAAAAAAAAAAAATAAAAAATAGATTATTGTGCCTTTCGATCTTCATTGACCGTTTCTTTATTTGCGCTTCAGGTAAAAATATATTTATATAAATAGTAATTCGGTAGCATGATAAATAATTGCTAAGCGTAAACTATAAGCATCTTATTTTTCAAAATTTGTTTTAAATTTTAAATTTGTTCTACCTGAAAACGGAAGATTTCGATTGACTTTCGCTCAGGGTAGGAAATAAACTTACAATCACATAACTATGGGAATTTTCAGAATGTTTCCTCTGAAACTATATTGTGAACGCATATTGAACTAAAATTTCAAAAACTGTTTGATTAAAAAAATTATTAAACTTGACACTTTTTCAGAGAATTATTTATTTTCTTGACTTTCACTCATATTTTGAAACGAAATAATTATGAGAACTTTCAGAATATTTCCCCGGAAACTATATTGTGAACTGGCAATCACTTAAAATTTGAAGAGCTATTTATTTATTTTTTTATATTAAACTTGACACTTCCGCGTTCTAACCGAATATCATTTCAAAAAATCAACTTGCGCTCCTCTCTGGTACTCAAAGAAAAGTCCATTTTATTGTTTCAATTTTAGAGTTTTCATTTTACTTGCAAAATTTTTCAGAGAGCTTATAAAGAATAAATTACCAGTTGTTTCTATGAAATGAATAAAGATGGCGCGACATGTATCCTTAAGCGCCAAATCCTCCTGTTTTTAAAACTTTTCTGCAAGTCCTGTGGCGGCGATCGTTTTTCAGGTGAAATACCCGTAAGGCGACGTACGTTGTTAGAAAACGAAACTGGGACTTCCCATGTTAACCTACGGGAAACACATTTTTATCACACTACGTCAACAATTTTTGTTGTTTAATTAAATAAAAATATTTGCTTTCTAAAGTTTTGATAACAGTTTTATTAATATTTTTTATATTTAATTAAAGTTAGGAAAAACATATTTTTTGTGTTTGAACAGCCATAAATTTTAAAATATTTGCTAATTTAGATAAACAAATTTCGTAATGGAGAAGTTCATGCTCAAAATGTTTAGTGATTTTTCAATAAAAAGAAAAATATATTTCGTGAAAAATGAGTTAGCTATAAACAAAACATCGTGTCTAGATTTCTATGAAAATTCTTCACTGTAGTAGAGCGTCACCTGGCTCGTTGAAAGAACAGCCGATGGCCAGAGAATAGGGAGGGATGATGATAAATTGCTGACCCCAGACAAAGAGGGTAGGGTTATTCTTGTAGGTTGAGGGGGAGTTGTTTGCGAAAGGGAAATTTTGTAAGAGGAATTACTTATCGCACGAGCATTTTTCAGAAACAAATAGAGCGTTTTTATGGAAAAAATTAAGTTGCTTTGTAATGATTTTTACTGCTTCTTTACATTTTAAAATACAACTACAAATCTTCTTTATTCTTGTATAACCGCCAGACAACTGTTTTATGTTGAAACTCAAATTTCCTCCAAATACGTAAGAGAAAAATTGAAAAATGGGAAGGAGAAGTCTTCTAAAGAGAAATCAAATATAATAAAAATATTTCGAATGTGTTATTTAAATTATTTGGCAGCCAAGTGGAGATTTCAGATTTTTTTTTTTTTTCTTTTCTAAAGGATGATTTAAATACTGTACACAATGCAGCAAATATTGTTTTATCTATAGAAGAAACAAACCATTGTCCCTTTTAATTTATTATTATTGTTATAACTCATTTATTTATTTATTTATTTATAAATGGGGGGGTGGTCTACAGCAAAAGCGTAGCAAAAAAAAAAAAAAAGCTTAATTTCAATTCCCTAAAACTGAATTTACCGAGTTATTGAAAAGGGTATAAAATCAGGTTGCAAAATAGAGTATATAAATTTTCAGCAATTTTATCACGTTAAGAGCAATGAGAAGATTTTGTATCAAATTCTGCAAAATATATCGAATGGGTCTGCCTATTTGTAAAAATCAGCTTCTATTTTTTATTTTGTCAATTGTATTGAATTTATATAAAATGAAAGAGATTTTTAAGTCCGTTAAAAATACCTTATAAAAATTGTTGAATTTTCAGATGGTATAAACTATGCAATAATTTACGTATTTAACCTAATGGCAGAAAAACACTGGTGTAATTTTTATGTCTATTACTCGATATTTAAAAGTTGTCTCGACAAGAGTTTTAAATATATATTTGCATAAAGAAATTGACAAAAAATACATAACATATGTGTTTGAGTGAAAAAAAAAGGAGAAAAATGTTGAACTAACTTTAATTTTTACGTCATTGTTAACATTATAAATTAGCCTCTATTCCACAGGTGAAGATTAAAAAAAAACTGTGTGAAAATTGAATCACTTCTTTTGTTATTTACTGGATGCAATATTCCCATACACCACAACCTAAAAAAAAAGTTACATACACAGGAAAAAATAGCAAGTAAGAAAAATAGTCACGTATTTGAACGATTGAAAAACTGAATAAACTGACTAATTTTTTCACGTCTGATTCGTGCTTTCTTGCTTGAAAACAATTTTGCCTGTTCACAGCACGATTCTGTATGCGGGTCCACAATCGAAACAAAATCCATTGCTCCAGCTTCAATTAAAAAACTTTTCTGACTCTAGCTTGCAAAAATTTACAAAACCACCCTTCTAAAAATAAAAAGATACTTAAAAAATAATAAAGAAATAAAATGAAAAATAAAAACGAAAAGAATCCACTGATACTCGGCTACATGATGACAAATTGTCGGTCAAAAAGACAAAAGTGACAAACCAAAAATTTGCAAAGGAAAATGTATTTTACACAATGCAATGCTCCTAAGTTCTCAGGAAACTTCAGATTGTCTGAGCTTTTTGAGATTAGAGACTTCTGATTGGATAAGAAATATTTCGTCACAGCATAGCGGCTTATAGCAGACAGAAAAGTGCTAAACTTTCTATAAAATATCGCGAATTTTTACTATTTCTATATAATTTTTAGTTTTATTAGAATTGCTTGTTTCTGATTGAAGTTATATCTATGTTTCTAGTCATTAGTCTCTGATGCCGAAACACGTGGGTATGGTGAACTTACGTGCCTGGTAGAAAGCGGTAAAATTAGCGTAACTATCTTATACCGTTTTCAGTTAGGTAAGTAGTTTTATCCACTAGCGCATAGCCACTCTACCATACTTAAGCACATGACTATAATTGCAGCCATTTGTCAGTTAAAAAAGGGGGGCTATAAGGAGCACTTCTTCTATGTAAATATGTATAGTTCCCTTATTATTTTATTCCTTCTTGTAATATTGTGTTCATTTTAATAAAAATTACATATATTGTCCTAGCATTTTGATTTATTGAAAGAAACCGAAAAAATTAAAAATTAATGCTTTTAAAAATATTAACAATATTGATTTCTGGGGATTTTACATATGAATTAAAAAAGTTATTTATAAAAGCTCTAGAAAAACCAGTATATAGGAGTATGTATTTTTAAACTTTTCCTCATTGCTATTTATGTTTGCAAAATACAAAAATCTTATCAAAGACATACATATTCAGGTATATGGAGAACTGACAGTTGACACTATAAAAGGGTTTACAAACCATTAATGACAGTCCCGATATTTGCTATATTAGTTAGATAGTTAAGACGCACCAAGAAGAAATTTTTCGATTGCGATAAAAAATGGTGGATGCAAGCATACAAAACAAAACATACATAAAAAAACAAACAATAAAAATTTCCGAACAATCGGATGATTTATTGCAGAGTTTGACCATTACAAATGGAGGAAGTCAATAAGGCGTTAGTCCGCCTTTGGCCTCAATGCAAGTTGTCACCCGGCGTGGCACAGACTGATGAAGTTCCCAAATGGTGTCCTGCGGAATTTCTTGCCAAACTGTCTCCAACAGTTGGGCGAAATCGGCAAAATTTTGAGATGGTTGCAATCGCCTTCCCATAACGTCCCAAATGTGCTCTATGGGAGAGAGATCAGGCGACCTAGCTGGCCAAGGAAGTACAGGGAAAGCTTGAAGATAATTCATAGCAACACGTACCGTATGTAGCCGGGCATTATCGTGTTGAAAAGTAAGTCCAGGGTGTCCAGAAACAGTAATCGGACTTGACGGTGCACAGGCGTCAGAGGCAAACGGCATAACGGTAGGCGCGAACGTAAATTCCGCTTCCTTAGTCGTCTGCAGAGGGTCATCTTCGATACATGTGTGCAGGTCACATGGTGGATAGTTAATCGTGACGAATCCCCAGCAGTTCTGACAATCGCTCTATCCTCCCGTTCTGTTGTGACCCTCGGTCAACCGATACCATTTTGACGTTGATATCTAACGTTGTTGACCCACTCTTGCCAGCATCGTCTTATAGCCACATCGATTCTATATAATGATCATTTTTGAAACATTCGCATATCTCTATCTAAAATTGAAGGAGTTTATATAACTGAAAATGGGATTTATTTAGATCTATATGATAAGAAAAATTGACACACATTAACGTATATTTGATCCATCGTCACTCAGTTTCATTGATGAAAAAGCAGTTGTCATAATTCGGAAAATAGGCACAACTCAGATTTTTTCCCCCATTATAAATAAGATTATTTTTAAAATATAGTTTTGTGGGTTTATAAATGATTTTTATGAATTAATTTTCTGATTGACCAAATTTGTGCAAAAGTTGGAATAACAATTTAAAAAGTGGGCGGGCTAAAAGTGGGCGGGCTATTTCATTAAAAAATCTTAATTTCTACTTATTTTACAACCTTTTTACAATTTATATTGCTAATGTATCTATATAAAGAACTAAAACATGCTCATTTTTTTAAACAATCTGTATGTAAATGTAAACTGTAAGTATTTAGATTAATTGGTTAAAGCTGAAACGATAGACTCTTTCTCAATTTCGCAATCTTATACACTCTGTAACATTAACCCAACAATAAAGCACGCTGAAGGTAGTGCAGACTTCTGAAAATACGTGTTGTCTATCATAAATTAAACGTGGTTATTGCCTATAAATTCTGCTTCATATAAGTGATAGCAGTGGTAGTAATCTTAAGTAAGTGTTTTGTTATTCTTTAGAAATTGTATGAAGCTAAGGCATTTACTAATATCGCTATGAGTTTATTTTTTTTTGTATTTTAGCTTTAAAGTAATTTTACTCGCACATACCCTTTAAGATTATCACACTTCCAAAATGTCCAGAATTGTTTTCTCCCACGTACAAAAATTTTACTTTTTTCATCATTTTTGTATTTCAGAAAATTCTTTATATTGATTATTTTTAATTATAATTACACATCGTATAAAGAAAATCACTTCCCCCTTTAGTTAGACGACAAGCAGTTTACACGTCTGTAAAATTCATGTAAACAAACTATCGTTCAATCTGTATATGAAATGGTTTATACGTTCTCACACTTAATATGAAGTGTGTGATTTTATTTTATAATAAAATTTATATTTACATAAAGTTATCACTTTAAAATACAGAGTGTATTACATCTTTTTAAAAACTTATGCTTAGTGTATTCATCAGATAATTAAAATGTTGCTTTGAAAAGCTCAACGAATGACAAAGCTGCAATAATTTTACGTGATTTATGTAACACTATTGTGTGAATTTAATATAAATATTCAATTTCAAAAACATGAGTATTCCATTATAACACATGTCAAATGAAATATTATTTGATTTGAATTTATAATAGCCACGTTACTCATCCCATACTGCTTAAATAAATCGATGCTGGAGAATGATGAATGCAACTTTCCCAGAAACAAAATTCAATTTAAATGTATGAACCGAATCGAAAAGAATTATGTTACAAAATAAAATATTCAGAATTCTTTTAAAGATCTCAAAGTACATAATCTAATAAAAAGATATCCTTAAAAGTGCATTCATTTGTATTCCATTGATGGTTGCACAGAAAAGAACAATGTCTTAAATTGAATAAAATATTAAAAGGAGGTCATGAAAAATTGATTTACGTTAATGCTCTATTTAAACTTTCTTTTCACATGAGACTTTTGTGGACCTTTATATCCTTTTAAAGATCTGAATTTAGAATTGCCTTTATCAAAAGCTTCCAAAGAGCATCTTTTGTTTGAGCTATTAAATTTTAAAATAGCATTTTATGCAACAAATTATAGCTTGTCTAACAGCATCGTGCTTTTGCATTTATCTCAGAAAGGATGCTTTTCTTTAATCAATTTTCTGTTAGTTTAGTGGACCGCCCTTATTTCTTGAAAAAAGCTATTTTTTTTAAATTCAGAGGTAACTTTGAACCGTCCAGTGACAGATTCGATCTTGGCCTTGCACAGTCTAACCCTTTCCTAGTACATCATCCTTCTCATCTCTATCTATGAGGTTTTTCACCCCGTGGCACTCTTTTCCTTTTTTTTTTTCAAGTACTTTTTTATATAGCAGCTTTTAGAGTAAATATGTGAATTAATTAGTTTCCTATTAATGAATGTCTGTTGCCAACTCAAAAATTACTGAGTGTCAGGTTTAACAAAACTGGATATTTCTTAGAAGAAGGCAGAACCTACCAGAATAAAGAAAAATGGCTCACATACGAATGAAACAGCACATGGGTACTTTTCGCCTGGTAGTCATATACGATAAAATAGCAACGTACTCATTATATGCCTTGGATGTCAAGTCACTACCCTTGACAGTTTGCAACAGAATTTGACAACTTCTTTCAGATCAGACTGTAACAACAAGTTTTAGGGGAAAATAAATAACTTTGTTTATAAGTTATTGAGTTTCGAACTCTTCGTTTCGGTTGATATATGAGGCATACCTTTTTCTAAACCATCAAAACTCTATTTTTTTCTTGAAAATCATTTTCATTTAAGAATTATATTCCAGTCAATTAAATTTATATCAAACCAACAAAATTCCAAATAGGCTTCTAGAGATACGAAAATTTCTTCTCTCCGGAAGGTATGTGTATTCACCTGCATAAAAGTAGTGAAACCTACCTCATGTTCCTCTTCATATTTTTATTACGTATATTTTATATAAAACGACTGTTTTTAACACCAGTTTTAGGAGTGCACTTTGCATTTAGAAACGATCAATTTTACAAAAAGCACGGCCTTTGTTTCCATGATGCGACAACGTCGTTGCAATTCGAACAACCTCGTAACGTGTAAGATATATGAGACTTTACATTCCACGTTCCTATTCTTCCACAGGACAAGATGGACGAATAAAAGCACTCCGTCAGCAGAGTTATAAGCGTTTGAAACACCTGGTAAAGATGAAAATCGAAAAACACAACTCATCGTAACTTATCTTTAACTGTAAGTTGTAAAAATAGGCATTTAAAAATTTTTACCTTAGTTCAACAGTAAACCATACCATAATGGAATTTTAGATGGTAAGTGAAAATCAATGTGTACATTGGTAGCTATTTCCAACTTTCCATTTGATCACCCGCAAAATTTCACAATTTTCTAATGGCTGGATACTTCTGTAAGCAGGTTTGAAATAAAACAGTGTAATTATGAGCACATGAGGTAATCAAGACTGAAAAATCCATTTGTTTTCATTTTAATATTAAATCTTAGTTTAGGACAGATAGTAAATCATTTGTTTCACTTTTAGAGTAATTAAAAGCATTTTTTGTGGGGGGGAAAGAGTTTTAAATACATTCTTTTGGCAAAGCAATTAGGAGATGAATGCTGCAACACTGCGCTAATGTGTATGCATAAATGCATGTTATACATTTAAAGTAATAATGTTACTGGTGATTGAATTGTTGAATATTATCCCACTTTTATGAAATACAAAATTTAGGATGCAGAGTTTGTCTTGAGTTTGTTATGCATAAAGTTTTAAAAATCATTTTCTTTGACAAATATTTTCTTAAAAATTCAAGAGTCAAATATTGAGTTACAACATGAGTTGAGATTTTTACATTTACAACGATTTATTTCATACTGTCCAAGCTGACTCTGTTTCGAATTCAAGGATGTAAGGCAAGAAGTACGCAAGTACCCTAGTACTGTACTTGCATACTTGAATGACCTAAGTGAAATAGGGACGAAAGATGCTCCAAGTACAAAGTTACGATCACACAAAAGAGCTTTATACGTCTCAATGCAAACATTCGAAAACTTAAATTAAACATCATCATGATAAAATCACCCACTTTCTACAGGTGAGAAGAAATTCAATATCCTGGGTTATAAAAAATGACTCCTTTTAAACAAATTGTTTTGAATTCATTCAATACTTACTTATCTATCTCTAAAATTATTTGAAATTATTATTTTAAGTGTGAAAGCCCTTATGTACTTCTTCTCCTCATGTTTCCCGGATTAAAAATGAGCTTAACCACATAAACTCTCCCAAATGCCAGCCTGACTTAACTGAATTATGAAGTAAATACAAATTTACACACGACACGCCCAGTTAAAAGTATCACAATTAAGAAGGAACAATAATCTGTAATCCTCTTCAGTCAAAATATAGTGTATTACTGAACTGAACTGTATTAGAAAACCAGTATATTAAAAAACATCATACGATTTCATGAGATATTGAAATTTTTATAAGAACCGAAAATGTGTTACGTGGATTGTTATTGCAAGAAAAATTTGAGGGAGGGAAAATCATATGTGTAAACGAAAGTAACGTTATTTCTTTACATAATATTCAAAAAATATTCTCAAAAAGTTTGAATTACAAACAAGCTGTGCTTAAGCAAATGACTCATATCTGTTAAATATAAAGGCGAGAAGTATATAGTTAATATTTTTCTTTCTCTTTCAAGAAAAATCTCCATCCTCCCGCTTTAGATAATTACGTTCGAAATGCTCTGAAATCGATTTTTAGGTATTCTTGACTGCTGTATGTTACAGCAAGAATTTTATGGAGATCGCTTTTCTTCTTTGAGATCACGCAGGATATGTGAAAAGAACGTTTAACCCCATGTACCCCCCCCCATACGTTTCGAAACAAATTTTGGAAAATGCTCTCCGATCTAGCATCTACTCTAAAGAGCTCACATACGTGCTAAATTTCGTATTATTAACTTCAGTAGTTTTGGCTAGGCAAATTACTGGCATACGAAAAAAATGACATTACTTTAAGCTGTCATTAATGTGTTCATATCTCTGAGTTTATCAGATCCCAAAACTAGGAGATGCACTTTGTAAATATTGTCAATTTACATTAATAAAAACAGCAATGAAAAATCTCTTACAACAAAAACAGCTCCTTCTGAATGACACGAGTCTTATCAGAGTTTCTTCGAAGTGATGTAACGACATTATCGCTAATGGTCCACAAGTACTTTAATTAAAAACCACCTAAATGACTGGAACATGAAAAAGCTTCTAACGAAAATATCCCTCCAATGACTTCTTGAAGACGGCTGAGCAGAGAGTGGTCATACATCTATCGAGGCAATCTATTCTTTAGGAGGTTAACCTTTTTCCGGTAGCAACATTTAATACTGCGTTTAAGTTAAAAATACAATTCACTCTAACTATACTGATTTATAATTAAAGGGTAGTGGAATTTCGAAGACACGTGATCTCGTAACAATAAAGGATTATAAAAGGCGCTGTCTCAAGCTGAATTTTTAATAGGGGCACTTATGTTTACTTTTAGAATAACACTTTTCGTAAGCGGAAAATGTTTGATAACATATAATTTAAGATAAGTCGGTCGTAATTTAAGATAAGTCGGTAATTAATAAAAGTTATATTAAATAGGAGTTTTATAATGATAGCAGCTAATTTAACAGTTAGATTTTCTGTAGCTTAGAAATAAAAGGATCCACGTTTCAGTGGATTTAATTATTCACAGAATAGACGAATCTATTATTATTTTTTTATACTTTTTAAAATAGTAGGATTCCCCCCCCCATTTACTCATTAGTAAGGAAAAATTGTTAGAAATCGTGGAATAATTATTTTTTTCTTTTTAAAAATGAAACTATATAAAATTTATAAAATTTAATCTCATATGAATAACCATAAATGTGTGAAATAATTTTTAAAAAGTATTATTTCAGTCACTTTGTAGTTTAAGTGTTGAAACTGAAACAGAAGCTGTTTCCTGCAACTCAAAATACTATTTTTAAAAGCATCCTGATGCAATATAAAAAAGGAAAGTACACTGCTGGCCATCGTAAATGCAACACCCTGAAGGAAGCATGCAAATAATATGAAATTTACAACATGCATTAGCTGAGGTGAGATATGCAAATGATTAGAATTTCAGCGCAGACGCACATCAAGCGCGCCTGTGGCGCCACCTCAAAGCGCTATTTAAGGCTTGGAGATTTCGACGGTTTCAAGTACAGCAATTGTGTTTTTCTTGCTTTTTTTTCAAAAAAACGATAAATTATGCCTCGTAGGAAACAACGATCATCTTTTGATCAAGTATCCGAGTTTGACAGAGGAAGGATAGTGGCATACCGAGATTGTGGGTTATCTTTCAGGGAAATCGGTCGTCGTATTGGACGAAACCAAACAACTGTGATGCGGATATGTGATCGTTGGGTGCAGGAGGGTACGACGGACAGACGTGATCGACCGCATCGACCTCAGTGCACCACGTCACGTGATGACAGGCAGATTGTACGCATGGCAGTGACGGACCGCTCAGTCACATCACGAACCATATCACAGCAGATTCAGTCTGTAACGCATCATCCAGTGTCTGCGCGTACCATTCGACGTCGTTTACAGCAGAATGGTCTGTCCGCAAGACGTCCGTTGCTTTGTCTACCTCTGACGCGGAACCACAGACGTCTCCGCCGCCAATGGTGCGATGAAAGAAGGATGTGGACGACAGAATGGAATGAAATTCTCTTTACTGACGAGTCACGCTTCTGTATGCAACACCACGACGGTCGGATTCGAGTCTGGAGACACCGTGGAGAGAGGATGCTGAACAGCTGCATTATGCACCGTCACACTGGTCCTGCACCGGGTATTATGGTATGGGGCGGTATCGGATATCTCTCTCGCACTCCTCTAGTACGCATTGCCGGTACTTTAACCAGCCAGCGCTACATCTCCGAGGTGTTGGAGCCAGTTGTCCTTTCTTACCTTCAGGGCTTGCCAACAGCCATATTTCAGCAGGATAATGCACGGCCACACGTGGCACGCATTGTCCAAGGGTTCTTCGTCAATCACCAGATTGAATTGCTTCCCTGGCCGGCGCGCTCTCCGGATCTTTCGCCGATAGAAAACATGTGGTCCATGGTTGCTCAACGACTGACCCAGAGTTCATCCCCAGCTGTCACACCAGATCAACTTTGGCAACGTGTGGAAGCTGCTTGGTCTGCTGTACCCCAAGAACACATTCAAAGTCTCTTTGAATCAATGCCGAGGCGTGTGGCAGCTGTGATCTCCAACAACGGCGGCTACTCTGGGTACTGATTTTGGCAGGAACCACGCTTCATAGAATGCTGTAAATTTAATCATTTGTTACTTGGTCAACATGTTATCTACACAATAAATTTTGTTGTGATATCTCTTGTTTTTCTTGGTGTTGCAATTTGGGTGGCCAGCAGTTTATATGGAAATATTTTCAAAATTTTATTATGCCTAAATGAAAGCTGACCTTTTCTGGTTGCAATATTTAAAAGCATATTAAATATGCTTTTAAATATACTAGTGATCGCCCAGTGGTCGAAATTCGGCCGAAATATATTAAACCTCTATATAAGCATTGCTTATACCTCTGTAATCATTGCTTATAACGTCTTTTATTTTATTCTATTACGTCAGCTGCGAGCGTATACCAATACGCCATTATGCATTTATTTTCCAGTTATTTGAAAAAAATGCGAACGATAGGGAAAATGAGGTATAACTTGGCTAAGATATATTTAAAAAGCGGCAATACGTTTTTTGGCGTTTCCCGGTTTATTTTACTTATTTTATTATTTATTTATTTATTTTATTTCCTGTACTGCCCAGGTTTCGTCAAGGCTGCACAGTAATTTCGTGTATCTTTTTAAAAGTATATAAAAATTGAGTAAAAAATTAATATAACATCTCAAACCATGGAATGATGGAACACTACTTTTCTGCGACGCACAATTGAAAAACTGGCGGCTTAAATACTATTCAATTTTTTTCAAATATTTGTCCTTGAGACTTACTTATTGTCATCGCAAATGCAGGTATAATTGGAAATTGGTTTGTTTTGAGAGATAAGCTAATGATAAAATAGCTCCAGAATATGTTGTACATGGGACATTTCGAATTGTCCGTTTATTTGGAATCTAAATTTTCTTACTGCATGGGATTCTACTTAAAACTTCACAATTGATAGCATAACGGTGTATAAACTTGATGCGCATTCGTGCTCCATTGATTAATGCTTCCTTTGTACGGGAATGGATTAGTTGCAGCGGTCGAAAGGAGAAAAGGGCGAGTTGCATCAATGGCAAAGATGAATTCAATCCACGGCCTCGAAATGGAAGGGACAATCATAGAGGAACACTGTGGTCTCGCAACGGGCCAGCGGTAGCATTTTTTGAAGAGGCCCTACAGCAACGGCCGGACCCAGTGAGGTTTTTTGGGGGTCTTGCAAAGCGCCAGCAGTAGCATATTTTCGAGGTACCCCTTACAGCGATAGCCGGACCAAGTGATGTTTTTTGGGGTATCGCAAAGACCAGCGATAGCATGTATTTTCGAGGGGGAGCAAGATATGGATTTCGGATCGCCCCTCGATTTGATTGATAGCTGTATGCACGGTTACAACTGACCCCCGTCCCTTTGTATTACTTAAGTTTCTAATCAGTAAAACTATGCAATTAACTTTCAACACTAACATATGTGGTGGAAAACTATGGTACTTTTCGATTAGCCGGCGTAAATCCCACCAACAATTTTTTCTTGGTGACATTGAAAGACTAAAACATCGTGGTTTCCCAAAACAAAGCCAAAAGTATTAATGGTACTTACGTATTATCCCAGCGGTCATTCCCGCCAAACAATTTTTTCGTAAAATGTGTTGGTAAACTGTTGCCAATCGTATTCCAAACCATCAATAATTTCTTGTGTCCGGCATTTATCTTGGCTAAAAATCGCTCGACTTGGCGGACCGCCGGGATAATATGTAAGTGTCGTATTAATCAATATACAAAAAAAGTACTCATATACAAATTACAATGTTTAAACGTATCAATATACTAAAAAGAAATTTGTATGTTTATTGGATTAATCGTTCGTTAAAATTATGGAAATGGGAAAAACATATAGATTTAAATTAAAATTCCGAAATATAGAAATGCGGATGCAATAACATTGTACTGGAAATGATGCTCAGTGATTCTCGTTAGGTTTCTTTGCAATTGGCGCAGGTTTCAATTATTTGGCTTTTTATCGGCTGACTGAAAGTTATCCAAACTATTAACAGTGAAATAACTCAAAAATCCAATTGATAATTTTATTGTGATCATGGTAAATTATTTTTTCGTAGCTATGATATGTTCTCAGTTCACCGTGTATTTGATTAAGTATATCAGTATTAACAAAAGTACAATCATCATTTTTAAGGGCTACAATAACTGACTTCTATATATCTGTTACCCCAGAGTATGTTTTGTCGGACTTTGAAAACAAATACTGACTTTGTTACTGACTTTGAAAACAAATTTTTAGAAAAGAGTATGAATTATACTCTCAAAATTATTTCTTTCTTCTCCTGTCAATTGAAGAAACTATTTCCGATGTAACGAAATTTTTTCCTCTTCTTTGAAATTTTCGGGAAGGATTTACGGAAATTATTCGTTTAAAAATGAGGAGCAAATAAGTGTATAAAGACGCACTGTCAAAAACTATTTCTTCAATTGAGAATTTTTTTCTGGCTGCAGTGCTGCCGTAAAAAAAAAAAAAAAAAAAAAAAAAAAAAAAAAAACCAAAGTACGTTATTTGATGAATTTTCCTTTCTTTTCTTCACCTGTCAATTTACAAAACTTCTTTAGATTCTACGATTTTTTTTCCTCTTCTTCAGATTTCGGGAAAAATAATTCACGGAAATAATACGCTTCCATAGAGTAGGGAAATTATTCGTTGAAAAATGAGAGATAAGGACGTGTGGAGGATTAGTGCATAAGGACGAGTTTTCCTGAGAGCGTAGTTATAAGAATGACAAAATTTATGTTCACATTTGTGATTTGGAATATTATTTTCACTAAGATTATTAGTTTATATTAACATTTCTCGAAACAAGAAATGTACGTATTAACAGCTGATAGTTAAATATACAAAGAAATGCATACGTCTATGTCATAAAATATTTGTGATGACATTCAACTCTGCATTAGAAGTAAAGAGATAGATGTTTTAAAGATTTTTTTTTTTTTTGCACATTCCTTTATAATTTTTTTCCCATATTACTTCAGTGCACAAATCATAATAGTAGTTTCATTAAATCCATATATTTATTTTAAACATAAGTAGTAGCAAAAACAAAATATAAGTCGCATATGGATTATATTCGTTTTCTGGAAACTCATTTAGCTACCTTAAAGGGTAGCTAATTTGAAACTTAAAAAGAAAAAAAAAAGAATGTATGGTTAAAATATTTTAATTTGATACTCCGCTGATGGTAAGTTAAATTAAATCAATGTACGAAAACTTTTCAAACTATATATTCAGTAACAGTTTAAACAAAATCAAAATTGATAAAATATTTCATATAAGGTGGCCTAATTAATTTCAAATAAATACATGTAGAAATTTTAAATGATAGGATTATAATATCTTACAGCAATATTGCATACAAACACCCTTTTCTTTAATAAGGTTCTAGGAATTCCTCTCCAGAAGTTCCAGAAGTAATGTACCTGGAGGATAAACGTCTTAAGTATTTTAGATGAAATTTATATAATCTGTTATACGTGAATACTAAAAGCAATCTTGTATAAGTATTAATTTGAACCAAAATGTGTTTGAACGGCTCAAGTTGGAATGCATTGACTGATATCTTCCTGAATAGTTAAAATTAATTACCTGCTTGAATGGACTATTTAAATGCTGTAAGTGCTTGGTTTATATCTCGAAATTTCATTAATTTAGTTAAATTCAGATTAATTAATGAGTCTATTAGAAATGTTTCATCTTGAACATTTAATGTGGAAACACTGAAGTGGTTATGCAATTGTCTATATGCACGAAAGTACCTAAACTAAGCCACAGCTAAGATCATTAGGAAAATCACAACATAAGTGGAACAGCTTAATAAGGTCAAACGTGAATCTTAACATAAATGTTTTTTTCCCAAAGTTGCATACGCATTTTAAATTACAATGCAAAATGAAAATATTGACTTCAGGATGTACTTTTTTTTCACATTTTAAAATCGTAAATTTTACTTCTTTATTCGCATATATTTTTTATTTGATTGTCCTGATTGAGGATCTGAACGAATATGCTTGCTGTCTATTACAATAACATAATATCAGTAAAGTTTCACACAAGTCTCAACAAGAAAACATCCAAAATTAATTTTAAAGCATTTATGAGTATTATGTTAAAATAAATAATTTTAATTGAACGACTAGCTAACATTATACAATAAATTGTATCTTTAAATAGTGACGCTATGCCACAAATAAGAACGAACTTTTAAGTGGTTGAAATAAATGGTATTAATTTTCTAGTTTCTTCTTCATAACCCACCAGATCTTATTTCCATTAGAGGAGCTCTAAGATTTACTTAAACTTCACATTCGCTAACGCTAATTATGTTCGAAGGAAGATTTTAACTCTTCTTACCTTCAGCATGAGTGGCCTGTAATGAAAAGTGCAGGAAGCACATTTGCTGTGTATCCAATCCAGTATTAACTGTCAAAATGTTGTCAGAAAGATTATTTTTATCAATTACATAAATAGTATTGTTATACGTACGCGTCCTTTACCTTACTTAACTACAATAAAAATATTGGCATTTTTATACTATAACGGATCCAATGTTTTATGTTTAATGCATTTTCTTAACAGAGGGTTTTTCTGCTAGAATATGACCACTTTTTCCGTGCTTTTTCGAATTCTCAAACTGTGAAGCCACGACATGTTGCTTAACACTAAAATAGGACGTATCGTCTATTGGTCTGGCAAATAACTTGGCATAGGTATGTAGTTAGTCTGAGACTCCCATGAATTCCCAACAAGTTCTGCTCTGACTCACATAAAAAGGTGTATATTTGCCTACAATATTATTCGAGATGTAGCCGTTTGTAAAATATTAAGTCCATAATATTTCCTTCATCAAATTCAGGCTTTATAATTTGATGTGGAGTCTACTAACCCAAAGGAATGAATTTTTTCTTCACAGATGATCCTTTTAGAATACTGCTTGTAAACTGATGCTTCTATTGTAAGTATTTTCATTAAGGTGAAATTGAATAGGTACGTAATTTCATATGCTCTGTATTACATGAAAGTTATAAAAGGTATAGCATGAAAAATCTATATTATATTCATATAAGAAATAATTCATGACTGAGTACCTTTGCTGCGCTCTATTCAGAGATCAAGAAGAATTTGAAGGTTTAGAAAAACAAAACTGGACAAAAGCATCGGATGAGTAAATAAAACTCTTATAAAAAAAAAAACTTGGTCTCTTGCAAATCCCTTACCAAGGAAACGAAATGTAAGTAACAAACGGACGTACAAAGAAAAATACAGTAACGGAAATATAGAAAAATTGAAATCACGATTGATAGCGAAGGATTTTTCTCAAAAATACGAAGAACACAATAACGGAATATTTGCACCAGTCATCCAGTATGGTCATTCAACCATTCTTATTAAACGCTGCTAACAAAAATCTAAGCGTCAATCACACTGGAATTAAAACAGTGGTTCTTTATGGTGATTTGAATGGAGATGTATATATACGACAGAAAGACGGCTATGTAAATTTAGGTGAAGAATAAAAAGTATCAAACATAAATAAGGCAATTTATCTCCTAAAACAGACTTCCAGAACTTGGCAAGTACTCATTGAATCATCATTGAATCCGAATTGTTGAATAAATTGGGTTTTGTGTAAAGTACCGCTTTCCAATGTTCATTCGATTGAACATAAAAAAAAACGAAATCATCTATTTGATGCTGTATGTTGATGATGTATTAATTTCTGGAGAAGAAATTAATAAAATAATCAAAAAACTAAGAGAAGAACAAGTTCTCAAGAACTACAAAAAAATCGATCATTATCTTGGAATTAGCGTAACATTTTGTTTTTTTTTTAAGGCACTATTTCTTCTGTAAATTTTACAGATTATTTTTGCTGTGTGTTTACACATTCTAAACCTCTTAATTACATTTTAAAATCTATGACCAGTGTTTTCACTGTGACCTAAGAAGCTGCCTTTCGTTGTCAGACCAAACAATCTAGCATTCATAGTTTTGAAGTTAACAAGCTGAAGTTGCTCATCCGTTATATGTACATTTTAGTCGTCAGTTTTTCATCCGTTTTATCAATCTTTCGGTAAGGGTTTTCCCTTCCATTTTTAACGTATCTTTTCAAAGTAGACTAAGAACATTAAGGACTTCAAATACCCTAAATGGTCAGAAAAAAACTACATAGACAGCATTTTTCATTGTCTACTTCTTTTTTTCTTGTGACCTCAAAGCATTTGAAATCGAAAAGGAAATATTCCCTTACTAAGTGTAATCTAAAATTTTGTATGGACATGATTTTTGTTAGGCTGGTAAAGCCAGTCGAAAACGATACTCAAAAAATGTTTTACCTACACGAAACAAGACAACTAACTGTGAGCATGCATTTACTGTACTTGTAACGCCAATGTGCATGTGCACTGCAAAAAAAGGTTGTTAAAGTTACAGAAAAAATCAGTCAGACTGGACGCCAGTTTCATTTCCGTATATTTTAAAGAAGTCTTCCGTATTGTTTTCCGTATTTATTTTACAGAAGAATTCTGTAAAACAAACTGAGAATCTGTAAAATTTATGGAAGACGTCTGTAAAAAAAACGGAAAGAAATTGGCGTCCTGGCTGACAGTTTTTTTCTGTTAATTTGACAGACTTTTTTTGCAGTATGCAACTTATCTCGACTACAACACCATATTCAGAAGTTACAGCACAACAGCAATAAATCACGCAACGAAAACCTCACGCATCATTGCGCAAGAAAATTAGACAGGAAAAAAACGGCTGTCGTAGTTGCGAAGTAGCCTATACGTCTAATTGTACTTTTGTCGCTCCTGGAACCACCTCCTTGACACCAAAAAACCCCTTAAACTTCGTCTCCTCTTGATACACTAGGTTTACCGACTTGCTTTTTTTTAGTCGCTAGCTGAAATTAAGTACAAGTGTTTGCTTAAAATTGCAGTTTTTATGACATTCTTTACACGAGTATCGGAACAGAATATAAAAAACCACAATAAACTAAAAATGAGAATTTTCCCTAATCCTCGGAAATCACCTGATAGTTTGCACGGAACTATGCATATGAATAAGGAAATTAAATTCAAAATATACCGTTTGATATTTCCCTTATGTGTATAGTTATTAGAACAGTCTACACGGGAAATCCAAAATATTAAGAAGTATTATAAAGCTTTCCATTGGTTTAACGTGCATAGTTCTAAAATTCGACTAAATAATTTTGAACGAATTCTTTATATAAAATTACCGAAAAATTCACAGCTACTAAGAAAATCTGTAACTTCCTTAAAAAATTGTTTTCAATAGAATAGAAGCAATGATGCGCTTTGCACACACACACACACACACACACACACACACACACACACATATATAATATATATATATATATATATATATAATAAATTAAACTGTGGTCAAGTTACTTCAACTTCAACGTTTACAGAAAATTCTTTTCCTAAAAAATACTTGCATTTTCAATCCTAAAAGAATATTTTCCCAAACGCTTTTCCCTACTGCAATCTGCAAAACATAAATTATGCATTTAAATATTGTATACTGGTTCCAGGAATTTTTCTCAAATTTCGTTTTCCGGCTTTAAACAAAAGCGAGGGGAAAATGTATAAGTTGTCGCTCACAATTTCAGGCCGTTTGGCTGAACGATGAAATACTACAAAAATATATTCCTCCTGAGATTAAAGGCATGAAAAATATTTAGGAAGATGTTGTTTCGCCCGGTTGGAGAAAGCGTGTGTTATATACGATGGAAAAATACATAATATTTCACAAGTTTTCAAATGCAGAATAAAAATGTTAATGGAAGAGAAGATGAGTTGGGTTAGGGAAATTTGCAAACGAAAAAATGGTGCTTTTTCTGGTTTGCACAAAAAATAAACTTGAATACGTTTAATTATCTCATTTGAGACTATAATGAAATAATTAAAGGCAGCAGTTTGCAGTAAAAATCCTTTTCAAAATTCTGTTGAGCAACGCTTGAGAAAAGCACATTCATCTCTTTTAAGAAAACTTTCATTTTTCTTTTACTTTTCTGTTTTAATTTTAAGAGTAATTACAGGTTTGGAAAGGCATTATTTGTGTATCCATATTCCACAGCTGAAAAGCAAGAAGTACCGTGCAAAACACTCTAGAGCAACTAAGAATAAACAGCCAGTTGATAATTATTGATACATTTTAAACATTATTTTGAAGAAATATTCGATATGATCTATAGTATAAAGTTTAAAACACATTTTATTGTTTTGTTTGAATAGAAAATCAAAGCATCCACATGTCAGTATACTACTACATTAGTGTCACTAGCATAAAGTTAAAACAGAATAGATGAATCTTGTCTAAGTCCTACATTATGAAACAAGTTTAATCAATGACATAATCAATCCTTTGTCTATACTTAAGATAATATTGACATCCTCAATTTTTATATGTTGCTCCTACTGTGCGTTAAAACAAAAATTGTTATTTTTATACATTAAAAGTTATACTACAAACCTATTTTAAATTGCCTTTTCGAAGTCAGGATTATTATATATATTTTTTAAGAAAACTGGAAGACAAATCTTGTTCTAACGTTCAGGTAACATAACACGAAAATGTAAATACCGGCAGAGATAAGTTGAGAAAAATGTTATATTATTTTACTTTACAAAACTAAGGTAAAATGTAACTCTATAATTCTACGACATGCAAATATATTTTTGGTCTTGCTTAAATTAAACAAACGCCTGACTTCCTTTGATAAAGATTTTAAATTCTCAGAAACGCAACCGAAAATATATTATTGATATGAATTTTATTAATTGCATCCTTCATTTAAAATAAGCAATAAGTTTCATGCAAACGCATTTCATTATATTAAAATTAGACGTATAACATATATGAAATACATAAAACTATTACAAATCGATGAATAAATAATGTGTACTATTCCTCTATTCTTTTTTTATTATATTCTGCTAAATCATGCTACATGTCATGTTATATTTATTAAATACATTTCAAAAATTTATGTTGTATGTTGCTTTAAAATATTTTTAATGATACCTGTACCATCTTAGAGGAAGATTTTGATGATCAGGTGGCATTTTCCGAAGTTTCATCCATTGAATTATGTCAATAAAATCAATATTATTTTCAGTATATATACTTTAAATCGGTAATAAAAGTTTCAAATTGGGACTTAAATTCTGTAAGTATATGTCTTTGCTATGCACATTTTTACGATTAACCATTTATCCCTAGTGTACCTTGTTTTGGGACGGCAATTTCGCTTTCAGTCGAAAACGTTATTTATTTTTTCAAGCCTTTATTCACGAGTATTGAATCTCAACTTCTCAAAATATTCTAACATGACCCAGTAGGATGTTAACATTTCAATTTTTGATACATAATGATTTTAAAAGGAAATCATGCCTTGTTCAAGAAGTTGACATCAGAAATCTATCTATTATTGCTGGTATTAGGAAAAATTGAAGAAAGTCGCAGAAATATCTGGGCACAAATGGATTAATGTAATCTACAAAAGTTTTTGTTTAGTCATAAAAAAATAAAATGGGTAGAGCTTGTCTTTCAACTATTCGAGTGATCATTACGCCGAAATAATCTTCTATTTTTCACAAAGAAACTATCAACTCCAAAGTTCCTTCATTTAGCACAAATTTAAACAAAAATTAAAATTTAAGACATGGAAAGACCTTAACTTTTAAACCGTGATACCGTCTTGAAAGATATATGCAAATTGTTATTAAAGGGAAAGAAACTTCGAAATTCAAGTGAGAAGTGCAACTTAAATTGCACTACCTCTTCTATTCCATTACTGAGGTTACTTTTCTGACTATCATAGTTTAATTCTCATCAGTCGCATTCCATCCGTTTAAAATCAGTCGCGGGACAACCAAAATCTAAACCTTCCATCTCCTCCCATTCCTAATATCCTGCCAGCATGGAACATAATCTTATCAGCCTGCTTACGGCTGCTGTGTCACGACTACCAAATTTACAATTTTACGCATCCCTCTCGTCGATAAAGAGAATTGGCTGGTTTCGCAATCAACTGCCGTTAATTGCAAATTAGATTGGTCAAAGATTTATGCCATTTGAAAACTATAGGGGTTCCTTTTAATCCAAGCAGATGGCGTAGAAACTTTCGTGTATTCTCGAGATGAAAATGCACTTTACCGGAATACCGGCGCAAGTCGAACAGAGCATTAAAGTATGTATTAATTCGAAAACTCTCAGAATTTTAAATGAAAACCTCATTATACGTCCCACTTCAATTTTCTAATAGGAATCGATAAATCTGTTTTACATGTCACAGACATTGTTATGATGGTATATGTGTCTAATGTATATTAAGTGTATCTTTTATACATTTAAGTTCCGTGCTGATGATATCAGTAGATGTAAATTAACCTTCTAGAACGAAACCTCTGTATTTGTAAATTTTACAACGCAGGTATTAAAGTTAACGATGAATGTGTTTATTATTAAGGGGAGATTTATGATGTGCAATACATTATCAGTATTACTAATGCCATACAAGAAAATTCACTGGTGAGATGTTATTGCAATCTTAGTGAATTGACAAACATAAATATGAGAAATATAATATAGGGTAATTCCGGGACTTATGCCGCACATTTTTTTTGAATTTGAGTATAAAATCCCAGGGTGCACATACGATAAAATAAATCATTCTCTGCTATAGAATATAAAATAGGTATACTGTGACAAAACCAATATATATATATTAATATTTTTCAACATTCTTTTTTTCTAGAACATTGCACTGCGGGTGAGACACCGCTCTTGAGTGGGAGTTATGCCGTGCCTGTCATAAGAACTTCATGAAATAATAAATAAAATATATTAAAATAAATATTCATATCTGCACTATAATTACCTATGTAATAACTAAAGGGGACTATGTACAAAGAGACAAATTAGTAGATTTAAATCAATAATAAGTCTGTTGACTTAGCACACCACTAAAATAAAAAACTTATTATTTTTTAATTTGAATTTTAACAGTTACTTCATCAACAACGTAGCATCACGTACCTGAAAGGGAAAAAAAATAATAAAATAGGTTTTATTTTGTTTTATTTGTTTTAACATAGTTTTATTCTTTAATTTACATTCTTTTATTCTTTCATAAAATGTAGATGTTTCTAACAAACTTCAAACTTAAAATTTAAAGAACGATATTTCATTTAAGCCAGAATGCTATCAAATGCAGAATTGTTACAACTACAATTAACGACTAATAATTTGCTTAACTAGATGAGTTTGTGCAAAATGAAAGGGAAAAAAGTTCATAACACTTAATTAAATCCAGCAAATATACTCCAGTAACATAAATTCAGAAATATAAGAAAATGAGACACGGAGATATACATTAAAATTTTACTAAAAGCAGCGTCCCATACAAAAGAAATTGTCGTATGCATACCGGAATAGCAGGGCGGCATCTATCCCATTTTGCACTGTACAGACGTAAGACATCACAGTTGCCTATCGCCGCTACGGAACATGGGATAACCATTTACACAGTACTCTATACAGGTGCTACACTTAGTTTTGACTTAGAAATCATGCATGGTTTCTGTCATTAGCGTAAAAAAAATCACTTGAGCAGCGTGTTTAAAAGTTTGGATAGTAAAATCTTGTGCTTATCTCAAAATAAGGATTGTATAGTTACAGCTAAGGCATTGAAAGGGCTTCCTGCTATACACTATTTAAGGAAATTTCCCTGCAGACCTATACTGCGCTGGATGAGGCGACCCTCCCGGAATTACCCTATCCAGTAAATCGTATTATATTTCATAGAACCTACAAATATATTTAAAAATAAGTTGTGCCAGCATGTAGATATTTTTCCTCTTTCTTTTTCGATAGTCAGTATTTTTTTTCAGCTTAAGAAACACTCACACTATAAAGCATCAGAGTGTATGCTACTAATACTTTTATTGGTGACCAACAAATCATGAAAACAAAACCTGACAAAAATAGAACTATCTGTTTGTAGACAAATTTAAAATATCAATAGAAATTATCGTAAACGTGCCAATATCTGATCAAAGAGCAGTTTAAGGAACATGGGCGTATCCAGCAGGGGGCAGGGGGGCAGCTGCCCCCCCTAAAATGAGCTAGTCATAGATTATGACGAACCGGGGGTAAGGAGCAGTTGGACTCCGTGGTCTCTTTGTCCTGCCCTCCCCTATAATGAAAATCCTGGCTACGACCTTATTAGGAAATTCTGATTTCGAACATTATTTTCAAACACAGAATATGTATTATGTAAATACTAATTTGAGGCTGTTATGACGTTCTGTTCTCATTTATTAAAAAATATTTTTGCATCTCATTTATAGATAGTTCGAAAAATCTGAATCCATTAGGCATATATACATATGTGCGGTTAAAATGCTCTTGGAGCATAAGTTTGTATTTTATAAAATAACTAGCAGCGAAACCCGGCGTTGCTCGGGTTGAAATACACCGCATGTTTAATGGTATAAAAAATATTTAAGGATCCATTTTTTTAACGTAGATGATTTAGATTTCTATCTTCTATCTAGCCTTATCTAAGTCCTCACTTGCAGACCGCTACTGGGAGGCCAGGGTCCATTTGGATACATAGACTATTTGATGCAGCTGAGTTTTTTGTTCATGTGTTTTCTTTCTTTTTTACCATTCCTTTGCTGTATTTGTCTTCCTATCTTGCCATTGGAAATAAAAAAAAAGTTAGCGCATCCTGAGCATATTCATGCATGTGATGTGGACTTCGAGTAAATGTCCATGGCAAGATGACCAATTTTCCCATGTTATCGACGTTTCCATCATTTATCATTCTATCTCTCAAATGGAAGTATTCATCCGAACGCGACTTTCGTTGATTATGGCGAATAAATTCTAATCTTTCCGTCTCAATTTTAGCATACATCTCTACAATAAACTGCTGAAATAACTGCCGAGTAGTTTAAAATATGGTTATATTCATCATTTCTTGTCATAATTCGATAAGCATAAAATTGCATAGCTGATACTTTTTTGTTAGTTTCGACACCTGTAGCTGGATAGATTTGTTGAATATTGAAGTGATAACCATCCTCACCTTGCCAAAAAATTAGCGGATACTGTAGTGCATCATAACTACGATGTGTTTCAGCAATACGTTGCAATTCATTACTTCGGCGTTGAGTAATCACGACGACTACATTCGTTATCAACAATTACTACGGCAACTTCGTTCGTTTGAGATGCATTGAACCTTCTTTCGTGTTGACTGGCTGGTCTTTTATCTACTCGAATAACGATCTTATAATTATCTGCAGCCATTTGGTCTAGAGAAGTCTTAAACACATTAATTGAAGTAGTAATGAAGTAGACGTTGTAATTTTTGAATAATATCTCGTTGTAGTCCTTGAATGTTAGAGCAACGTTGGTCTGTTTCAAGTTCTTCGTTAACAACAATATATATTTGAAGACATTTTGGAGTTTCATTGGGCATCGGCAGAAGTGAACCTACTCGATGATAAATTTGGATTTGAACCTTAAAAACCGGGCTGAAATTTTCTTCCTTGCATATTAATGAAGCTCCAAATGAAGTTATTTGAAAACAACAGTTGTATCGACGTATATTTTGCAGAAAATGATTATAATCTGGTGTTTTCCAGTCATATTTGCGAGTAATTCTGGTAGTGGTACATCTAATGCTGGTAAATTGACTTTACCACCCGAACAGCACATACCAGCAGTTTCGCCTTTACATTTCCGTGCATGACAATACTCGCATATCGGATCCATTTTTCCGATGATAATATTTGAATGTTCACTGTATTGTTTTTTGCAATCGTAATGGAACGCCCGAAGTTCTAAATTCTCAATTTTACTTGTAGCAGCTCGTTTTTTGCGTAAAGTAGCCATTCTTTCTTTACTCCTTCTATTTTCCACTTCACGTTGATCAGCAGATTGACGATTTCTAAGTGTTCTAATTTGGGATCGCACTTCTTCGTTAATAAGTGTTCTTTCTTCTTTGGTTAAATTTTCTCTAATTTTTTTTTACTCCTTTACGAATATTTGAAAGCCGTTTCTCTCTTTGTTCTTCTGTTTCAAGTTGACGTGCTACTTTTCTTCTTTTAGAATCCACTTGAGGTTTTGTAAATACATTTTTTCGCCTTGGCATTGTGTATATGTAATGTAATAAAGTTACACAAAATTAATCACTTGATTGCTATTACGGTGTCACTAAAGAACTCTCTTGAATATTCAGATAGTTTGTTCTTTTTCATTTGTCAAAATGACTTGAATTTGTTTAATTACTGTTCATTCTTAATTTCAATTAATCTTTTCTCGACTGCAAACACGATCAAACTGACGAAAAGGCGCTGAATTTCGGTTTATATACCATAACACATCGAAATTGCTAGTACCAGAACACTCTAGAATATTCAAATAATTTGTTCTTTTTCACTTATTAAAATAACTTGAATTTGTTTCAGGTAAAATGGTTCGCAGACGATAATTGCTTGAGATTCAGTTTTCCTGCTGATATGGCAACAGACGATAAACGTTAAATTTTAATATTTTATTGGAGTTGAAATTCAGAGTTCTCATGAATTAGAATAGGACAGATATATATTTTTTCACATTTTCGCCACCCACAACCACCCACTTCCACCCACCGCGACCAAACTCCCTTACTTTCACCGTGCGGCCAAGGGGTGTTTACCACCCCAACGGGATGTTAATTCGAGTGGGTGGTGATAGAGAAAACCCTGTCTTTACAAACGAACATTAACATTATATATATATATATATATTAAGATTAAGCCATTTTTTTAAATAAATGAAGAAGACAATAGAAATATTCATTTTCACAAACAATCCAAAAACTCTTCCATCAACAATTCTCTCATATAAACACAAATTCCTAACCATCTTATCCAAATAAAAAGCGCAAAGAACAAGAATGAAGTTAGGCAGCTATATATTTCCTCTACTTGTTTACTAATAGCTGATTTATATTTATTTGATATATATCTCGTGCCACAAAAGAAATATCCCTCGACAAAATACTGAATAAAACCGCTTTCTGCTGTGTGTTTACTTTTTCTGCGCTAATATATTTTCTCTTTTCTTTGTGCCTACATACGACCTATTTCATACCTGTGGGAAAAGCAAGTCATTCCACAAAGATTTACATGGAGAGATGTTGTTCTCACACGACCTAGCAATAAATCCATTTGCCGTCTTCATCGTTCATGACCAAAAGACATATCATTCCTTTTTCTTCCACCCCTTTTATAGAATTTTGCGCTGTCGCTTTCTTGTATATAGTTATTACTCTAACTATTAGGAAAACATTTCTTGGATGATATATTAAGAATCTGAATTTAGAGAGAAGTTGTTAAAAAAACACTTTGCTTTCTTGAAATTTTGTTTACTATATATCATTTTCTTTAAATTAATATTTTTAGCGATTAAATGAAGGAATAATGACACCTAGATTTTATATCTAATTTAATCGATACTATTGGTAGTGTTGTTTTTATGTGCTAATTAATTTAAGTGTCAGCATTTTGTAATAAAGAATTTTGGTTTCGAACTGAAAAGTCATTTGCTACGTAAAATTCAACAACTCATTTCGGACTCATAAGATTGCTAAATTTCGTTTCAAATTCTTTTCATTACATAAAATTTTATTTCTTTATTAATAATTTATTATCCACATACTTATAATTAATTATTTATATATATATATATATATATATATATATATATATATATATATATATATATATTCTCTCTCTAGCGATGAGACCTAAATGTCTGAATGAAAATGTATTACAAACATTCAAAGTAAATAAGACCATTTAGTATCTGCATAGAATGAAAATTTCCTCTATGAAAGCTTTTCGCAAAAAATAACGCTAGTCAAATGTGGTATTGACTTACCTACTTGGTCAGAGTGAAAAAATCAATTTATATGAAACTACTTCACACCATAAAATCATGAAAGGATCTAATACATCATCATTCTTTAACTAAAATGAAGTTAAATGTGTTTGCTTTTAAAAGTAGACCCAGCAGCAGTTTGCCCAGTAGATTATCTTTCATTTCATGGTTAATTTACGGGCGAGTTGAGTTATCCATCAGTATTTTCAATTTTTAGTTAGTTTTCTTAATTATTTTAATATTAGATCGGGACAAATTTTATTTAAATGGGTTAAATATTAATATTTCACAACTTTCACGCATGAAAATCAATCATGATTTCCAGGAAATTCTATTCCTTCCAGACTCGTATTCCAGCTTTATAAAACCGTCTAAATCCATCGTTGACACCACCTGAGTTTGTTGTAAGCTCTTCGATATACGACTAAAATATCCTTTACACTTTCGTAGTGTTGTTGCCTTTTTTGGACTCTTAAGGCTGTGTACATTTGATATGTCGGTTGAACGTCTCTCATTCTTAATCTTGCTACTGTATCACTTCGAATAAACCAGAGCAAAAGAACTGTAAATAAAAAACCTTCTTCAAAAGGCTCACTGTGAATGAGAACAACATATGTATTATTATCAGTTTTTATTACATTTTGCCGCTAGCAGTTTAACACTTGTTCAAGTACTTTACTTCAAACAGTTTAAAATAATCACACCGCATTTATGAGGTCTCGTTAAATGTTAAAAGTTTCATACATTTTTAAATACATTTGAAGGAAATTTAAAAATATGAAAAAATATATTTAGCCTAATAGAGTATTTTTTCGTTTTATATTAAACTAAAAATTGTCTTAAATCAAGAAAGGTTTTGTTGATCCAACGAAATTTTATTTAATTTAACATTATTCTTATAAAATAAATTTTTACTTAAAGTATCATCAATCACTTTTTTCTTTAAGTTAAACAGAACATTTCTTCCTCTCGGCCATAACTTCCTTGGTATTTCCAATTATTTTTTGTGCGACTGGCATCAATTCTTAAACAAAGCATATAACCTTATAAGAAGATCTCCTTGTATATTTGTAGATCCTCTAACATTAGTTTTTAATATATTTCACTTACTTCGTGGAACTTTTAGTACAATAGGACATCAACATAGTAATCCTGAAAATGCCTAAATTAATTGCAACAATAGGTAAAGCGTTATCCTTTGTTTTGTGGTTAATCATTTCAAGCACTCGTCTAAAATCATTCATTTAATAACTTCAGAAATCTGATTGTAACCTCATCATTCATTATTATGCTGTAATTAAAACTCACTCATGTAGATAAACCACGTTCATAACAATGTTAATGTTATTCACATTGTTTAGAAAGAACAATGAAGGGAGCTGCAATTCATGGTGAGTGCCCTATCAGGGAAGCATAAATTTCTACCTGCTTACTGAGTGAGAAATCTCAGTAGATAATGATTTTAATCAAATAGTATACAACGGTGTGTCACTCATAAACTCAACTATTTGGTATTCAAATATATGTGCAGCAACAGAAAACTAAAATTACATTAATTAGCATAAGTAGCTCTTTACAGTTGAAGCTCTGTCAAAGTTTAATTAATATTCGAAAAGATTATGGAGTCCAGTGTAGCGTTTCATATACAATTAATTTCCTTTGTATGTAAAGTATTACTGTTACTATACTGAAAACGACATCACATGTTCTTCACGTATTAATTAAATATCAGTGATCAAATGATAATTATAAAATAATATTTTTGCCTGTAACAATACAAATTATTTATATAATTTCCAGTCCTATTCTGCAGTTCAAACCACCGTTTGTTAAGTGTCTCAGTGACCATGGCCTGATTTTTTCAATGCCGGTTTGGATAGATTGGTAAGCGAATTCAACAAACACTTTGATGCTATGGGGATGCTATGTTGATAAGCAATCGATACCAGATGCATTGCTACATTTGTGTATTTCTTCAATTGCGTGGATAAAAAATTTCGTTAAAGAACTTGTTACCTTACTTTTTTAGCCCCCTGTTTTAAATCAGAAAGGATTTCCAAGCTATACAAAAACAAAATAGTTGTGAAAAATAGATTTTAATTTTTGATAAAAAATATTTATCGAAATTTTTATATTTAATAAAGATAAGCACCAAAGTGATTAATATCAGAAAAAATATATTATTTGAAAACCCGCAGGAGTTATTGTATTGTTCACATTTAACCATATTTGAAAAGAGTTAGTGACCTCTTTTAGAAAATCTTTTAGAAAAGCTCTCTCGACTTATTCCAAAATCTGTCACCCACTCTATTGATGATACCATCTGATCGAATATATCAATTTTCTGCTGACCCATGCCAAGGTGTGACAATTCCTGTTTTCCGAAAGAGTGTAATTCTGGATTTAGTATCTTTTATCAGTAATATATTTTGGAATATCAGTAATATAGTTTAAATATAAATTTGTCTGTACTTATCTTTTGCAACATGTACAAAAATATTCCATTTTTAGTATCAGGGAAAAAAATACAAAATTATAAATTTCTATCAGTTCTTCACACAACTTATCCAAAGAAAACTTTCAACAAGCAGAATAAATACATATATGAATCAGTTCATTTTAAAAGTAGTCCTTTACACTCTCGTCGATTTTCTTCTTATATAATAAGATTATATAAGAAGATTGATAGATTAAATCTATCTATATATAAATACACTAAGGAAAACTTTTGTGCCCCGTTTGCAGCACATTACTCTAACGGATGAGAGTGCAATTTGGCATAGTTCATATGTAGGTGGTTGTGCGAATGATAATTTTTTTTCATAATATGCTAATGCACCGTAAAAATTAGAGAAGTAATTTGGCACACATTATTTTGCGCCAAGTTAGGCGATGGTTTCGTTATTGTATCAATTTTGAAATAATAGTATTAACTTACAGCAGCACTATAGGGTTATAGAATTACAACAAAACTTGCAAAGAAATGAAATTGTTCCTTAGTTTGGAGAAACACCAATGACTGAAATGTGCTTTAGCCCAATGCTTGGCGACTCTTTTTAGACGGTCGATAAATGCCCGAAGTGTTGTAAATTCTATGTTTTAAAGCTGTGGAAAAACGAATCAAACAGGGCAGGTTGCCCTGTTTGATTCGTTGCTCTGAAGAGGCGCTTAACACAAACGCGCCAATTTGACAATTTCTTCACAATCGCCCGCCATGCAGTATGCTAAAGCAAATTTTCACCGAAAATATTATTGAAGAAAAACCTCATCAATTAATAGGGATTGAAAATAATAAAGATAATTATTTATGAAGTGTATGGAAATAATTCCGAATATATACTCTCATGTAACCTTGAAGATGAGAGTAATTATTATTAGTTCTTCGAAGCATGTAACATATTAAAGTCAATTATAATAGAACCTAAAAATGATGATTGAACTTTTATTAATGCTAACTTAATCGAATATCTGATGAATAGAGAACATATAACCATAGCTACGTTAAAAAAATTTACCATGATGATAATGGAATCAAAACTATCCCCTAGAGTTTTTTAATTCTATGATAATGAGTGGTTTGGATTTTTTTTCGGACAGCCGGGAGCAAGTGAAAAATTGTCAAATAATTGTGATCTGCGACATATGCTTACAAACCTGAAGCGATACCTTGTTTTTTATCCTTTTCCATACTTTGGAAGTTTAATTTCGTATTTTAATTTAATTCCACATGTTTCCCCCAATTCTACATTTACGTAAAAATAAGACTACAAATTTCATTTTAGTACATTGGTATTTTTGTATATATTAAATTCTGTATATAAATAATTTATTGTATACATTCTCGGCTTTGTTTTGGGGAACGACAGTGTTTCAGAAGTAGTCTTTAAACGTTTCCCAGAAAAATCAGTTGGCGGGATTTACGCCTGACTAAACGAAAAATACCATAGTTTGCCACCACATAAGTTAGCATTGAAAGTTAATTGCAGCGTTATGCTAATCAGAAGGTTAAATGCAAGGGAAACATTACTCAATGAAACAAGAATCTGTATAAAATTTATATATCGTAATGCTAATGATTGCGGAGTTTTAACTGGATCCGCAGGAGATAAAAGAATATTAATTCCACGTATAACAAACACATTGTGGTACTATTTTACCATATCCTTTCAAAAAACCAAATTTCGAAATATACCTGCATTTGCTATGACAGTATATAAATCTCAAGGACAATCATTCGAAGAAAGTGCAAATTTATTCAGGCGCAGCAAGTTTTTATACATGGTCATTGTGGTACGTCTCAGCAAATAGAGTTCAACGCATTCGACGGTTTTTTTTAACGACGAGATTTTGTAACTCCAAACATAAAGGGCTTTTAGCCGATGACGGCTCCAGGCTGAATTTTCGGAGTGGGTTACTAGACTTTTTAGATAAGCCTAAACTGTTTAAAACGCAAACTGAATGTGTGAAATCGTATGGGAACGTGTGACATCGAAGGTCGGTAGAGGGAGATGACCCATTCGCTGGAGCAAAATATTAATCAGTTTTTACATCGACAGTTTTGACATCGTCTACACGTAAATGTGTAGTGGTGGTAAAGTGAAATTGTACAAAACTGGTCACTACAGAAAAATGGTCTCTTAACCAATGTGGTCACTTTAGCAGGTTCCACTATATATAGAACGGTGAGACATACTTTTTGAAGGAAGAACTTTATTCACGCTCCAATTAAAAAAAAAAAAATTAATGTTCTATGGTCCAATTTCGACCACTGGCAGACAACTACTAAAAATAAATGTTGTTTGGTATTAAAACAAGACTTCTGTCAGTCACAGCTAAGCTGCAGTAAAAGAGCAACGTTTCCGCAATATTTTAAAATAGCTCATTTCGCATTTTTTTTTTTTTTACACTCCTGTAAAATTTTTACAAAGTTACCTTTTAAAATAATAGTTCCATATATGTAGAGATGTTCCAAGCACGGATACACACACATCCTTAAGTACATAGATAGATAGACACATATATGCATAGATATACGCAGGATGCCTCATACTGGACAATGTTAATTGAAAAAAAAATGTCTAAAATAAGGTAAGAAAATACTACTTAAAAAAAGAAAAATATTCCCTCTAGTTAATTTTCAAAAAATGATGCCTTTTTAATATAGAAATTAAAAAGGCGTCATTTCTTGAAAATTAACCCCCCCCCTCCCTCCTTAAACCAGTCCCATCCTGCACATTTTCCGATTAGTAAAATGTGTCCCATACACCAATCATGACCCATAAAAATTTTCAGTCATTCATTATGAAATGTATACGATATCATTAAACAAACATTATCAGGTGCTGGACCTGTATTTGAAAGTAAATGTGTTTATATAAAATAAAGTTCCAAAAAAAAAAATATTTTCTTTTCTAATTTCTGAACGACCCCAGAAACGAGATCCTCCAACATGAATTTTTTTCCCATTCGAAAGCCATTGAAAAGTGGTTTAAGTCGCCATATATTTGCCATCATTTGTAAACATATTTATTTACCTATTTATTATACAGGGTAAGGTGGTAACATACTTTAATTCTTCAGCTACTAGAGATAATTCGTCAATGTAAATTGAAAAAAAAGAATGTTCAAAATAAGGTAGGAAAAAAAGGCTACATTAAGAAAAAATTACTCTGGGTTACTTACGAAAATTTACACTGTTTAAATTTGTAGAAAAATGCTATATTTGTAAAATGTAGCACAAGGTGATACAAAAATTTTCAACCGTTTATCATAAAAAGTCTGAGAGATATCTTGTTACAAAGATTATCGGGCGTCAGGGGCGTAGCCAAGGGGGGGGGTTAGGGGGGTCATAACCCCTCCCATGAGAAATTTTTTGCCATACAAAATGTATATTCTTCACTATATTATCATACACACGTATACATATATATGAGTTGTAGTAGTCGTAACCCCCCCCCCATGAAAAATTTCTGGCTACGCCCCTGTCGGGCGTATATAGATGAATTTGAACGTAAACGTTTATTACTAAATCGCAAAAATTATTTTCGATCGTAATTTCTGTACGTATCCTGGAAAACGGTCATCCGACATGATTTTGTTTTGTTTCGAGAGCCACTGAAAAGTGGTTTAACTCTGTCTTCATATCTCTATTTATCTTCATATTTCTTATGTAGATAAAGAGTCCCTTTTTAGGATACAGTTTTCAAATTTTGCACATCACCTGATTAGTGCATGAGTACTAGTACGGTTTGCTTATAGGTAATTTTTTTGTAATATTATATATAAATATATATGTAAAATGGGTATATGTATTATCATCTTTCGGAGAGTTGCATCTGAGGTTACTTCTTTTGATTTAGGACTATGTTTTCTGTAGCGGAATGATACATAACGTTTTTATTTTCCATTGAATAAATGTTAATTCTTATAATTCTAATGTCAACCAGTTGAAAAGCCCACTGCTTTTCTGTTTCTTATCTATATATATTCATTAACAATGCTTATGTCCCTTGATTCAAACTCAGACAATCAATTAGCATTACACTTTCACCACACATAACAATAAACGATTCGGGGAAGGAAGAAAAAAAAATTCTATCACATACTTCTACCACAAGTAATTCCAGGAATTCTCGCATTATTGTGGGTATTCAATATTTATAGCATTTGATTTTCTTTTTTCCAGATTTATGGAGAAACTTTACTGATGGAAACGAAATGATTTCCTCGGGGGTTCGGCGTATCCATATTTGTTTATACTTGTGACTGCGAGAGAGCTTTTACACGCTGTTGCCCGGTATGCCTTACTTTATTCAGTTATTCATAACTGTGAGGATTGCGTTATTTATTCTAAAAGTTGATACACAGTGTTATTAACTAAGGAAGAATCGACTGCTCTATACTTTAATGGTGTTTATTCTTACATGAAGCACAAAGCTGGAGATTACGCAATTAGTGATTGAATTAAAAAAGACAAGAACTGTTATAGGTTGTTTTTTATGATTAGCGGAATATCAAGCTGAAAAAAAAATGAAGTCAAATAGAGGGACTTAAGATTGTTTTAATAACAAATTAAATAATTTTTCATACTTCATGCAGGATTGCACGATTCTTCAAATATATTACTGAAGTAGTGATTTCTTTAATTCTTTAAACTGTATAGCTCTTTCTTTGTTTCTTTATGACTTAAATATCGATATTAATCCTAATGTGACTAACAAAAGGGTAATATTTATTCTATAGACACTTCGGATAAAATTGAAAATTGCCGGAATGACATACTTTCACACATACATATATATACATATTTCATACATATACACACACTCCCATTAAAGTTGACCATCCATTACACGCAAGAATTAAAATGTACATTTATTAAATCTGTATAATGTTTAACCATCAAAAATTCGGATATGTAAACCAAAAATTGAGTGGCTTTTAATCGGGATCCTTTGATATTATCGTTACTGCTAAAATATTTTTATTTTTTAATTTTTATAAAGATGTAATTGATGTCCGTAATGTAAGTTAGAATGTAGTGCTACACGGTAAAAAAAAAATTCGGAAACGTTACCCCAAAAAATGGGGCAGCTCTTGTAGTTTAAAATTGCGGAAACGTTTCCGAACCATGCTGTTAAAGTATTTAGAAACGTTTCTACATATGTCAGAAACATATTTACCTATTTTCCTGCATTTTAGGTAAGGTTTCTGGTAAAGATGGATAACGTTTCTGTATATTTTGGTAAAATATTGAGTAACCTTTCCGAGTTTTTCAGAAAAAAGTAACATGCACTAGATGAAGCGTTTCGAGTATCTTAAACTAGATGGCAGCACCAAACTCTATCGGAAGGAGCGGTCAGTACTTGCGACCAGAATCGAACGCTGGACCTTCGCATTTGGAGGAGAGCACGGTACCACGACGCTGCGGTTTTCTTGCCGAAGTTTGCTTTAAAAGTAAACTGACTGCTACAAAAGTTATTTGTGGTACGGCTTGTTTTGGAAACTTAAAATTTTTTTGAAGTATTTTGTAAATGTCCACCATAATTAATAAATATAAATTAAAAATCTTAAATCTTTTTTCTTCCACATAAATTATTTTCAGGAGATAATGTGCTGTTTTATTTAAGTATTCATCCGTTTTATTTAAGTATTCATCCGGCGACGTTACCTGGTGACTGGTCACAAATAAACTTCACAGTGAAGTGACCACACAGTGAAGTTACATCACTCACAAGTTACCAGACCCTTATTATCGCATGGGCAAATCGGGACTTTGCCCAGGGCCCCCAGTTTCAAATGTTGTTCTGAAATATTCTTTTATATGTCAAAATATTATGAAAAAGAAAACAAATTTTATACATGGGAACCCCCAAATTCATCAATGCCCGGGGCCCTTGTTGGTCATAATCGGGCTGTGCAAGAAGTTACAATGTGACAGTCCTGTGACAATTGTGACCCTCTGTGACGTCATAGCGACTCTTTTGTGACCATCTGTGCTATTAGGGAAGACGCGTTCACTGTTATCCCTCTGTCTCTTGGCACTTGGCGCATGCGCGCGAAGTCCCAAATAAAGATTTCCTTTCCCCCGTAAATACTTTACCCCGAAATATGGGTTATGTTTCCGAAATCGTGAGTTCGAGTACAGCATCGATAGGTTACGCTATACTTTCGGAAACCTTTCCGCTGTAAGCATGTAACGTTACTGTGTAGTGTTATGTTGATGAATATAGGTTAGAAAAATATTTGAAAATAAACACTCAAAAACCTGGTTTTATAAGATAAAATAAATAATAACTTTGTGAAAAAAAAGCATACATAAAAGGTTACTTCAAGGCGTAACGATCGTTTCGACCGAAAATTCGTTCGGTCTTCTTCAGACAAACCTTTCCGTCAAATAGAGTTCCCTCTGTTCTGTTTGACGGAAGGGTTTGTCTGAAGAAGACCGAAAGAATTTTCGGTCGAAACGATCGTTACGACTTGAAGTAACCTTTTATGTGTGTTTTTTTCACAAAGTTTTTATTTATTTTAGAAAAATATTTGTTCCTTTCCGTGTGAAGAACTGCTACGCAACCGGTTTATTGTATATATATCTGTGATCAATATTAAAAGAATAAAAGGGTCGCTGTTTTGGGGATACCCAACGTATTCAGGTTCTGCTTAGAAAAATAGCAACCTTCTTTTTCTTAAAGCTTCTTAAGGTATAAACGATGGAGACATAAGGGGGGAAGATTATCGACTAAATAGGCAATGTATAGCCGAAAGAGGACGAAAATTTCTTGAACGGACTGTAAATGTCGCTGCATCCGTAAGGTGGACTTGAAATCCAAACATTTACCATTGTTTTCAATTCATTTGATTTTATGTGATTTCTGGTAGTTAAATTTGTTTATGTTATTCATAGTTGTCAACTATTCCTGAATTTAATTAATCACTGCTTTTAAACAGGATTTTTGTCTTAGGATAGAGCAAAACTTTTCAAAAGCAGATAGATGGCGCGGATTGTAGACTATCTGAGATATTGGTGGATGATCGGAGGAGAAAAATTGAGTCATTTCTTTCACTACTAGTTCCCCCTTCTTACCGCTGTATCACCACAGCCTAAACATATGTCGTATTAGTGTAACCAATCCTTAAGTATGTCACTTTTTCCCCAGTAATTACACTGCTCATTTTATTTTATTTTGGTGGAATACTTAGAACTCTAGTACAAAATCTTTGATTAGAGAAGATTAGTCTGACATGCTATTACTCAAACTACAAAAATCTGCATTTTGAATCGCATCAAGTGCATTTTTGTACCACACGAAAACTAACTCATAACAACATTGTTTTAATGAATAACGCAATTCTTTTGATGGGGCGGTTTTACCTACCTGAAAAAGAAAGCGATTTGCGTCCCTGCAGTAACAATAACTTAAAACGGGGCTTCAAAAGCAGTTTCTCCGCATAACAATAACTTAAAACGGGGGCTTCAAAAGCAGTTTCTCCGCATTATTTCTAAGTGGATGCCGTTTAATAAGCGGTATCTCATTACCCAAACGGCTCCAGAAAAGTTTCCTTATTTCGGAATTTTCCAATTGCACGCCAACTTCGCAGTTTACGGGAGGTGTCCTCTTTTCAATTAAATCATAATTTCTAACTTGTTACCAAGGCAGTTAGCTTTACCTTCACTAGGGACTCTGCAAAGACATAATGAAACATTTTGTTATTAAAATTTGAAAATTGGGAATGGGTTTCCGTAGTTTAACAAGAAACAGAACTAATTAAAACTGTACGCCGAATTTATCAATATAAATGAAATAGAAGTTGGAATAAAGTTTCGATTACTGTTGTATAGAAAGTTCAGATAGTAATTTTCTGAAAAGAACTTTTTAAATTTGTGTATTTAATAGTTATGTTGAGCATTTAAGATGAATCAGAATAATCCATAATGAATTTCTAATGGATGTAGTTCTTTTTTTTCTTTTAATATAAAAATTATTCTGTTTTAAATGTTAATCAATTTTTTTTTTACATTTATAGTTAGGGTGATGAATGCACCGTCAAGTTTAGAGGACAGTACAAATACATGATAAAATGTGAAATTAAATGTATAAATTTAGTTTTCTGCAAACAAAAATAACAAAAATAAAATGTATTTGTAAAAATCATACAATTATCACTTGAGTGTTTTAATTAAAAAATAAAATACATAATCCACAGCTTATTACTAATATTACACTGGGCTTACTGTGATTATTTGAATGCACGTACTACGGCTAAGCTCAAATTATAAATAAATGGTCAATTAAAAAATTTTGAACTTTAATCACAAAAAAATTACTTCAATCACAAAATCTCACATATTTTCATTGCTACTAAAGTAACAATGACGTTATGAAAAGTCGTTTGGATAGCATGTAAAGAAACGGCAATGAAATAAAAAATAAAAGACAAATAAGTCTCTCCAAATGTGTGATATGATTTTCTTTTTCATGTGATTAAATTGTAACAATTATTACAATTTTAAACACACCAGACTGGTTAAATATCATGATAAAGAAATGTACGTTGCCTTTGACTCGTTTCTTGAATAAAAATGAAATTTAATGTACGCATTTTGATAATCCGAACTGCATAGTTGTATGTGTACATAGAACTTATATTTTTCGCATCATATATGTACAAATGTTTAGAAATTTTTAGATGCTGTGATCACCAACTTTGAGTGCTCCCTTATCAGTACGATAAATGATACTGAATCAAGAGAAATAAAATAAGTGAAAAAGAAAAACTGTAAAATTTAACTGTGAATACTATTCATATTCAGAAGCTGTGAAACACAATTTTAATTTCCCAGTAATATAACCCAAATTATCTTTCCTTAACTGCCATTGTACATTAGACGGTTACAATATAATAAGACCACACGATTTTCTTCTTTTTCTGTCCTACAAATTAAAGTTGGATGAACTGGCCGAAACACTGGTTTATCTCGGGTTTCCTTTACGCTATAGTTATCTGTAATGAGAAAAATAACTTATATTTCGGCATCTACTACGGGGCTCAAAGCAGTCGGATACATTTGAGTTCAAGTACTTTCGTTGTTTGAAATTCATTTTCGCATAACTTTAAAATATGTAGCAAATATTTTTTTAATAATTCGAATTTTAGTTTTTGAATGAAATTTAAAACAATTTATAAATGAAAGTGGAGATTAACAGTTTTTGTTTATTGCAATACACCCATACATTGTCTACTTACAAAGGCAAATTGAATTCTACAGTGTGGAACCATTCATGGCATTTCTATATTCCACACCTTTACCTTTGTTACATAAGAATATACATATATATATATATATATATATATATAAGCATATGGAGCTATTTAAAGATTTTTTTATTAACTTTTAAATAAAGGTATGGGTGTTTAAACACAAAAGAAAATCCCGAGATAAAATTGTCCTTTTTTCTGCGATATGTATTCAAAAGGTGATTTGAAAACATTTTACCCCTTCCTTTGCTTTTGTAAATCACAATCTTTTGCAGAATTCAAAGGAACTCCTTCTATAATGCGCTCACAAATTTGGGAATTTTTTCCACTTTTCTCTCCTTACGACCGTATAAAAATAAAATAGAATGGCTGAATGGAATTATGGTGAGTCATAACGCTTTATCGTATTAGATTCTTTGAAACTGAGAATAAGGAAAATTTTCCTGCTTCAACGTTATTTGATGTGGTGAAAATTTAATCTATTTGGTGCTGCATTCGACTTTTTTTTTTTTCTGAAAAGAAACATGAAATGTAAATGCTGAACTAAAAAAAAAAAAGCGTAATGTGCCCAAAAACGGATGAAATTTGCTTGCGAGCAGCTTTATATGTGTGTGAAATTTGATTTATTTAACGCCCAATTCCAAATACAATGTGTTTCAGTTCAATGAAAAAGCCTCCGCGTGCATTTAGGGATTTAGCTATTATGAAAAATCTTGATCGTAGAGCTTTCTCTTTTTTAGAAAAATTTGAATGTTTCTTAAAGATAAATGTTAATGATAACACGTATGTACTATGTACATCTTTATGTAAAAAAAAGGAGAATCTATTTATTTAGGAACAACATTTGATTTATTGAATAGAAGTATTTCCTGAATATATTTCCCCCAGATAAATAATTAACTATTACACTACTTAAAGGGTACGTGCGTTTTTGATATTTTTTAGCACTTTACGTTGACTAAAATGTTAAAAAATAAATAAAAAAATATTAATTTATGTATTGTAACTAATTTATGTAAAGTATGTAAAAGTAAGTGCTTGTATGTATGTATATGTTATGTATGAATTTGTTGTCACTGTTGTTCTAGTTGTTGCTGTACCTATTTCAATGGTTAGTGCAATCTTCCATCCATGGAAATAGGTACCATTGTCCCCATGGGGTAGGACTTCTGCCTGTTGGTCATTAATTTTGAACCAATTCCAGATGAGGGACCAACCATCCGAAATCGGCACCCCCAAAGGTATCGTATGAACATGGAGGACATTGGAGCCACGACGGATTTTAGGTTCACTAGCTCCCATTAGCGTACATAGTCTCACAGCAGTCCAGACAAGAGAGGAGTTCACCCTCCCAAGCACTGGCCAAGGAGAATGCTGCGTCACTTTCCGTGTTCTTACGGGAACGCAGTTTAGTGACTAGAACAGTGCGGGACTACGAATATGTTTATCATAATTTATGCATCTATACTTTTTAAAAAGTAATCCTTTTTTAAATAAATTATTTTTCAAAATATAAGTTTAAAAAAAAAAAGTTATTTTTAGTTGTATAATAAGTGTAAATGACTTTTACAAAACGGGTATTTTTTATAATTACGAAATAACCATAATAACAAGCCCTGGGAACATGATAAAATATTGGTGCTTATCTTATTACTAGCTGAAGTACCCGTCCTCGACGGGTTAGTGAATGCAAATTTCCAAAAAGCAAGAACTTTCGTCAGCATTGTAGGATTACACAGAATGGATGTAGTATGCTGCCAAAGTAAAGAAAGCGAAGTTATGATTTTTATGTATTGTTAAAATATTACAGGTTAAAGAGTAACTAAGTAATATCATTTCATTCGCTTTAGTCGTAATTATGTGATGCGCGAACGAATATTTACGCATATTGAAATAATTTTCGCAAAATCTCAAAATTTAATCAAAATATTTTTTAAATTCTCTCTCTCAACACGTATAAATTAAGATTAGCAACTACCTATCATATCACTAAATTTCGTATCATTCGTATTAGTCGTTATTAAGTGATGTTTGAAGAAATATAAATGTATTTTGAGAGAATTTTCACAAAATCTCAAAATCTAATAAAAATGTTTAAAAAATTGGACTCCTATAGTTTTCGTTGAGCAACCATCTATCGTGTGACCAAATTTCATAGCATTCACTTTGGTTGTTATTACGTAATGCAGGAACAAAGATTCACTCAGTTTTAAACGATTTTCACAAAATCTCGAAATCTGATCGATTTTTTAAAATTAGATGCTTATAGTTTAAGGTGAGTGACCACCTATCATGTCACCAAATATCATTTTTTCACCTTTGCAGTTATTACGTGATGTGCAAACACAAATTTACGCAGTTTGAAATGATTTTCGCAAAATTTCAAAATCTAATCAAGATTTTTTAAAAATTCGACGCCTATGTTTTAAGTTGAGTGACCACCTATCATGACACCCAATTTCATATCATTCGCTTCAGTCGTTTTTACGTGATGCTTGAACACAAATTTACGCAGTTTGAAACGATTTTCGCAAAATCTGAAAATCTAATCAATATTTTTTTTAAATTCGACGCCTATGTTTTAAGTTGAGTGACTACTTATCATGACACCCAATTTCATATCATTCGCTTCAGTCGTTTTTACGTGATGCTTGAACACAAATTTACGCAGTTTGAAACGATTTTCGCAAAATCTGAAAATCTACTCAATATTTTTTAAAAATTCGACACCTATGTTTTAAGTTGAGTGACCACCTATCATGACACCCAATTTCATATCATTCGCTTCAGCCGTTTTTACGTGATGCTTAAACAAAAAAAGCGTCACGGACAGAATGACAGAAGGACAGAATGACAGAATGACAGAATGACAGACAGAAAAACTTTTTTTTGAGGGCCGCATCGGATTCCCGGGTGCTTGAAACGGATAGAAATCGCAAAATTCTTGAATTCCAAGAAATGTACAGACAAAAGTCTAATTTTATTTATATAGATATGTGTAGTGATATATTTTTGTATGCATAATATAAATCTATATTTGATACACTTTGCATAGACTATCCAGTAAAAATTCCAACTGAGCTGATAGGGTTACCTTGGGTTGAAGCTTGGCCACGTCCCCAGTAGCACAATTAGTTCACAAGACGTTCAAAACACGCCCAAAAGGCGTCTTCTGACGTTCAAAATACGTCTTTAAACGTCTTTTGAACAATTTGTGTTACAAGGGGTGCAATGGACGCTCTATCTACGTATTGCGCAGAATGGGGCATCAGTAGCTTCCAGACACGATCCCACAGCAGGATTTTTTTTTCTTTTTTACATCCTTTTTTTTAGCTTTTACCGTGGATGAAGATTGATGAATAAAAGGAATAAAGTCTCAGCATCAAATTTTTGGTAGATATTGGAAAAAAATTTCAAGAAATTCAACAAATGTTCAGGACTGATTATGGAAATAACGCACTGAAGAAAATCAACAGCTTCTTGCAAATAGATCAGTTTTTTCAAAGAAGGCTATGAAGACTGCAAAGATGGTGCATGAAAATGGCGATTGTTGACCTCCAGTGTTTAACAAAACATATTGAATTCGGGCTGTCTGCCATTTGCGTTGTAAGAGATATTATTGATGAACCCTAAATTCTGCAACTGAAGTTTTTAGAATATGAGTTCCCGTACTTGTAGACTAGGTATGTGAAAGGTAACTATGCATATTGTATATATTTTACACAGAATCATTTATATGATCAGTACAAAAATTGATGGAGGGATATCGACTACAAAAATGAATCAGAGTCAGATCCAATTGCAAGATTGCAGCCATAGACATAATACAAAAATGTATTGACTTTGAAATTAGAAAAAATTACCAAAAAAATGTTGGCAACATTGTTACGAAAATTTCGCAGTGAGTTTATATTAAAATACTCCAACAATCACGAAAAGCGAACATAACATTTTATTCGACGAATCGAAAAACTAATATCTCACAAATAATACACAATTTAGTAGCAAGTACAACAGAAAATCGTGGACTATCACAGCAATAACACAATTCAAATCGCAATGTAAATCGCAAGCTTTACTATAAATCTGCAGTCCACCTCATTGAACTCATACAGAAAGAGAGCCTGGTGTTTCTAGATTTCCAAGCAATTCGCGACGTCATATTTCTAGATATCTCTGGTAACTTCTGTTGTAATTTAGATACTGCCAAAACTCACTACATTCGATAACTTTCTTTGGTCGCCAAAGTCGTCAAAACGTTAAACACTTTTGTCGCCAAATTCAAGAGGTCATACTCATTTTACTTGCGGAAATCTCCAAGAACACACATAAATGCGAGAAAATTACATTGCAATTTTGTAACAGTATAGTTAGTTTGAAGATATTTATTAAATTGTCTGCAAACAAATATTAGAAACCAGATTCCTAGTCGTAAAACACTTTTTACTTGGGTGCCATTTTTTGGAAGAAAAGAAAAAAAAAATCTTGCTTTAGGAAACTGTAGTGTTCCATAATTTTAAGAAAAATTGAAAAAAATAATTATCTTGTGCGCGAAATAATTTTTTGAAATCGATCAGCATTGCTATTAAATTTCAGTTCTCACTTATACTGTATACTTATCTGCAGAAATGTGTTACTTAAAAATTGTAAAAGATAATGAATGTATATATATTTTTTCATGAAAAATTTTATTAAGCTCACAAAACTTTTATGTTAAATTTAGAGGAATAAATGGAATTTGAAATATTTTAGGATTTAACATCAAATCAAATTTTACAGTCAAAGCAAAAAAAAAAAAAAAAAAAAAAATTGCGATAGTTTAGAATTAAGAAATACAGTATGCATGTAAAAGTAAACCTTTTATTTTGAAAAACTGAAATAAACGACTGAAATATAATAAATTTAAAAAGGTTATTTTTGGAATTTCTGAAGAATTACATTTTGTATAATGTGAATATATCATTTATTTTAAAAATCGTTATTTTTGTTAAATTTTTAATAAAAAAATAATCGAAAAATATGAAAAAAATACGATGCTTTCTGTCTTTAATTTGATATTTTATTAATTTTGTCAAGATAAGAAAAGAAACTTTTAGTAATTTGATGACATAAAATACAGCCAATCTCCGAATCAGTCGTAGTAAGCCCGTCTACCAAGTTATCAACGTAGTTCAATTTGTATCTCCGTTTGTTTTATATTATATATCTGGTCAACAGTAGAAACCAGTAGAAAATATGACCTTATTCATAATTTATGTATCCTATTGCTTAAGGAAGCTTAAAAATGTCTCATGTGAGAAACAGAAAAAAAAAATTAAATCTGAAACACGTTTATTTTTTAAATATGCACTGAAGTGATAAAGTACATTATAATCCATGAATCGGCCCCATTTGTCTCTCATTTTATTATGTTGGAAAGAGAATCATAATCCATCCTCTGCGCTATTTGTCTTCTATATATCACTACGTCAGAAAGTGTAGTACACACAATCCATGTGTCTACCCTATTTGTCTTTCCTGTTCCATTACGTTTGAAAGTGTACCACAATGCAGGAGTGTGCCATACTTGTCTTAATGGTTACATAAAGCATTGGAATTGAAATATGTATTAAAATCGCCCACTAAAACTATCTTTGTCAAGTATAGTCTAACTATACCTTACCTTTATTTGCACCAAAATTGACAACTTTATATACACTAATTAATAGTCGCATTATCAGTAACAATATAAGATCTGAGATTTCTCGCCAAATATAGACGATATCGCGAAGATGGTTTCAGTTTTGGGAACATATTTTTTAGAGCCAAACTAGACGATAAATCGCGGAAACTGACCAACATTAGCGGCCTTTTAAAGTCGCTATTTCGCATTATTTGAAAAGTGATTGTATGTTTTTACAATCGTCAAAAATCAGTGCCTCCAGTTAATAACAATAAAGGTTTAAAAACGATGTACTGTAAAATACAGGAAAGCAAATTAGACAGTTTCCATTTCCTTTCATAACCATCTTTCACAGAGGGATAAATCTCATGTGATTGCTTTGAAATTGCACTGGGGGAAAATGTTTTGTTGAATCCATTCAACAAAAATTTGGTTGGAACTATTTCAATCGAACACATTTTTTTTTTGGTTTTACCAAAACTTTTGTCAAATTAACAAAAGGTTTCATTAAATTAACAAAATTTTTGCCCAAACAACAAACTTATTTGGTTGAAATAGTGCTAACCAATTTTTTGGTGAATAAATGAAACATTTTTTCAGAGTATAATTTCTAACTACTATTTAGTAATAAAGGTTTAGAAACAATGTACTATAAAATACTGGAAAAGAAATTAGACAGTTTCCCTTTTCTTTCATAGCCATCTTCCACTGAGGGATAACATTCATGTGATTTCTATATGTGATTGCACAAGGAAAAATTTTTTTGTTGAACTGAACAAATTTTTGTTGATTCAACAAAAATTTGGTTGGAGCTATTTCAATCAAATATTTTTTTATTATTTATTTTTGTTTTAATAATTTTTTTTGAAATAACAAAATCTTTACCAAAATAACAAAAATTATTCAAAAAAAAAATTATTCGGTTGAAATAGCATTAACCAAATATTTGTTGAATGAACAAAACATTTTTTCAGAATAAAATTTTGAACTACTAGTTTTATAAATATACCTGTTATTTATATATTATAACGGGCACTATTTTCTCAATTTTCTGCTTCAATTATTTTAAATATTTCATAATCCTACGTCGAGTCTCCCTCGATACTTTGAAATCGACAAACAATATATATCAATTTATCTTTACATTTATAATAATCTTCTCTACTTCATTTTACAGCCACAAATACACAACAATACTTTTCTAAACTATATTTAATGTAAAACATTCTTACCAACTGCTTGAACTATCTTAACACTCGAACAATTTAAAAGGTAAAACAGTAACATTAACAACAGACAATATCAACAGTCTTGCGCCCCGTACACTTTAACATTACCCAAGGAAATTTATGCAATAGGTACTTCTTGGGTTTTGGTGAAAACTCAGTCACCCGACAAAACAAACGAAAGATAATGCAATCCGGGTCACAAAAACTATGTGTACTTCTCATTAAAAATTTCTGTAGCAACACATTTTTAGCATTAAACCCGCATATTTAACCTTCCTTAAAATAAAAAAAAAAGTTTTGTTTTGTTTTTTCCCTCAGAAGCCTCTAAAACCTTAATTGACTGAAAATGTATGCAGACGCAAAATGAAAAAAAATAAAAATATATATAAAAAAAAATAATCCGACATTTATTTTGTTTCTTACGTAAATATTTTATCATGTATCCTAGAGCTTCACCATTTCGTTCTGTCATGCATTAACGGGAACATGAATTTTTAAATAGACACAAATTACTGTGCGACAAACGACAGTTTTTGTACTTTTTTTTTACTCTCTTCTTGCATTCAGGTGTTTCTAAAAAAGGAAAGATATCCCCGTTATACTCCTGTCAGCGTAGTCGTTAGAGTGTCCTTTTTTAAAATTAGTTTCTTTTAAATGTCGAAATATTTTCACTCTAATTTACTTGAGTATAATGATGTTGGAGTATAAAAAAGCGAATCATATGCTGCTGCGAAAATGAGTTATGTAGAAGACATTATTTTTAAGCATGAAGTTAATTAAGTCATTTTCAGAAACATGTACATGCATATTAAATATATCAAATTCCTTTCTGTGTAATCATCTTTAAGTTTTCCCTGCTTAATTGAAATTGCCCTACAGTTTTTTTAGCCTTTCAATTTTTACTGTATAAAAAATTATATGCAAAAATTTTTTTTTCAACTTCAGCTATTTTAATTCTAATATCTTATTTTGAAATTAGATAAATGGAAGTCGTAACAAAGGATAATAATTTTACGCTTTCAATTAAGCTGCATATTTACCATTTAAATAAGCATGCGAAATTCCAAGCACTATAGCAACAATTGCAGTTGTTGCAAATTTTGACATTTATTATCAAAATGACTAATTCATTTCTCAAAATACTTAACATGCCCATATATTTGCAATATTATTTTTCGAATTTAATGTCTAAACACTGTACACACGACACAGAAAACTGTTATTAGCATGAATAATAAATAAACTCATAATGTTTATCTAACAATATTACGGTGGCGCAATTAAAAAAAAAAGAAAAAAAAAACTTAAAACGAAACACTCGGGCAGGTTTTGAGTTTTAAGTAAACGTACATTCAAATAAACAGAGTCGTTTTATTTTCTTAAATGTAGTGTAATGTTGAAGATATTCTTATTGTTTTAGGAGGATGGGATTCATATACCTATAAAACATAATGCAAGATTGGAAAGTTCAACGGCAAGGCTATCTTTTCACTTAATATTTGAAATAAATATTTTGAAAAAGCCCAAAATGCAAACTTTTCGTTAGTATTCAAACGAATATTAGATGAGTTGAAGAGCACTGAAAATTAATTTCTATACGTTATGAAATATTTTTAATATTAAGCCCTAACTCCTCAAACATTCAGAACATTCTTAATAGCACAGGATGGTGTCGAAACAGTTACAGTGGTCGTCCAGTATCACAAATAGTAACTCTGTTACTGGTATGTGACGTGACTTCACTCTCATGCTTCTTCGAAAGACGAAGTGACGTCAGCGTGAAGTCACAGTGTGACTGCTCATTCTTGGGATTAAGACAGTGAAAAATTTTGTGACTTTTAAGTCTGACTGCCCTGTTACACGTTTTAACCAGAAACGTTTTTCTGCAATAATAAAGAGAAAATACGATGAAATCATGTTAAAAAACAAATTTTGGAGACTTCAGTTTGAATTAATTTGAAATAATATAAATTATAGATTTTTTTTTGAATTTGAAAATGCACTTGTATGTGTACTATTTTAAACCTCATAAAATTATACTTTATGATATAAATTATTTTTAACAGAAACAAAAATCAAGAAATTATTAGCCTTATTTTACGAATGAATTGACAGAAAAGCACTTTGGAACCCAGATAATAATTTGTGGACGAAAAAGGAAATAATAGGAGGAGAAAAAAAAAAAGAGGAGGGGAATATTCCAAAAATTCAATTCATGTCATAACTTTTAAATCATTAATATTTAAGAATTTGAAAATGTACAAATGCATCTAACCCAGGATATTTCCAAGAAATTGGTAGCATTTTCAATTGATAAAAACACTCAGACTCCTAAAAAAATAATACTTGAAAAAGAGAGAAAATAAATTAATTTCCAAAGATTAATTTATATCTTAATTTAATGATAAATATATTTTTCTTCTATTTATAAAGTACGCCACGAAAATTTTATCTTAAAAACTAATTTTGGCAATCGTTTCAATTTTTAAAGGGGGCTGTTGCATATGTGTTTGGCTTAACGCTAGCATATTCTACTACGAATCAATTGATCCGTGTTCGTATCACTCGGCAGGAAACTGAAAAACTGAAAGATGTTCCAAATGTTCGAGAAAAGTGGAAGCGCCACATATTTTTCTTCCTATTGGACATACCTCTTTTTTTTTTCTTCTACCTAGTGACATCGTGGTGGCCTTATCACCGCAGTCATTAAAGGCCAACATCGACCTCACACTAATCGTCATCACAATGACAACTCGTGACAATTATGTTGGACATTTGTGAGTAGCTAGCTATCAGAATATTTAAGCTTTATTACAAAATATTTTATAGAAAACCAAAGTTAAGATTTTTAAATTAATTTCTTTCGTGTGTTTTACCTTGCTCTGCTATTGCGTCACAACATTTTAAAAAAATGTCCGAAACTTAATCCACATCTTGTCATCCTATTGAACTGTTACTTTGCATACATGTATAACTTTCAGAGTTACAATTTTTTCTGTTTTCGATATTCTTAATACATTTTCAATTAGATATTGAATTTTTTATTCCAAAGCTGGTGTTTTTGTGGTGTTTTTTCAGTTGACATATACACTGAAATGTTGATCGAATATTTTTTATCTTTGAAGCATTAAAAAGTTCTTTCATTTTACAGAATATGAAACAATTTAGAGATTCTCGATCTTAATTTTCTTCTATTTTAATGGCTTTTCGAAACAATGGTTTTCTACATAAGATAAATTATTTTAAATTTGGTTTTATGTAAAAAAATTGTAGCTAACAGAGTAAACATCACGTATGGTCAAGCGATTAAGATTTCTGGCTTTTACTCAAGCGTTACCATTCCCAGTACGGACGTTAAATTTTTATTCCTATATTTATCGAAAATGTCTGCATTCAGTTGTCAGCATACAAGATGCTATTCTTACATGGCTACAGTCTTTGACAAAGAAATCAATTTCGTATGCATTAAGAATGCACGATAAGTTAGCTGAAAAAGAATGCACGATATTTAAGTTTATGAAGAATATAACCGTTAATATGTTTAGATTGTTTTATTTTTCTACACGTTAAAACTTTATGTAAATTTCTAAAAATATTTTAAGAATTTGCGACTTTTTTAACTGAATTTAGTGATTTTTGCCAAACAGCATTTGGCAACACTGGCTGGAAAAGACGCATAGAAGCTATTTTTCAGAATACAACGACGACAGTCTGTAAAGGTTTAGGGAAAACAATTAAAACACTTTATTTTCACAAGAAATTATTTTCATAAAAGTAAAATTTTGCGCAGTAAAACTTGGACGTTTCACTAAGCCCACATCCTATTGGTAACTTCCAATATTTAATGTTTCACATTACATTAATAACAAAGCTAACTTAATTTTGTCTTTTTACTTTTGCTCTCATGTAATGTAATAAAGCTATGATGATAATATGAGACAATCTATTACGGCAGCAGCGTCGAGTCTGCCTTTTATTCACTTTCATATTCCTATCTTTATTTGTGAATTCTCTAGAGATATTTTCTCCATTACATAACATACTTTATTATGTTCTAATACGGCACACAAATCCGCGAATTGAGATTCTATCTATAGTATGAGAAAAAGCAATGAAAAACTTGAAAGATTAAAATAACATAATATAGTAAAAGTTTAAAAATACAACCTATTTAAAGATATTGAAAGTAAATGATAATTTTTAGAATGAAAGTGTTTTTTTTTAGTCAACTTTTAGAAAAATCCCTATATGAATAGTATATGGTAGTTATAAAGTTACTTGAGGTATACAGAACCTTCTAGTGAGCAAAATACTGGACTAAACATAACCAAATTTGATGAGTGTACACAGTATACTGTGAGATTTCGATTTTTGAATTTAAAAAAAAAATGTACCAAAATTGCATAATCGTATTCCTTATTGAAATTATGAGTATAAAGTTAAAGTCTGACAGAGTTTTCAGCATTCTAAAGCTAACTCACATGTAGCAGTTGTAATTTATCCAACTTTTTGCAGACAAGTTGCTCTGCGTCCCCGGCCTCTGAGGGGGAAACTGGTTTTTACTACCTGTGCCGGGAGTTTTCGATAAACCGCAAGGACTTGAAGTTGGTTTTTTTTAAGTTAATTTCATTGAAAAAATTCTGTCTTATGTATTTTCATATCTAAAAAGTACCTCATAAAAATTATCTTATCACTTTAGTGCACAGTTTTGCACATATGCAAAGCAGCATGTCCGTACGTCCTTTCAAAAAGTATTCGATTGCAAGCCAGTTTTCCTACGCCGGTTTCATTATATTGTTCTTTATCAAAAGTAGATTTTGTATTGTATGATAACAATTTCTAAGATTTATCACCTGTTGCAATATTAAAATTAGAAACTTCTTATACTAAAAACTAAAATTTCAAATTTAAAAAAAAATTTTGAAACGAAGTTGCGAGTCGCATGGCCCCTTTTCCTTCCCATCCCCAGATGAATTATGTACAAAATGGAACTCCTAAATTCAGGAACATTTTTCTGCACTTTGCAATCTTATGGATGCAGTATATTCACGTAAAAATTGTATTACTATCCAAGATGGTTATTGCGTATAGAACTTTCGCAATACATTTATGAATTTCCATGATTTATTATGATTATGCTATGATTTTCTTGAACAGAAAAACAGATCAGAATCTGAGAATTTTCCGTTTAATTTGTTTCTGATCAAACTGAGTTGCTTTGCTGACATATTCGACAAATCAATTACCGTAAATCTTCATGAAGCAAATGCATATGTACAGTGAATATAACTGACCAAGTTAATACTTTTTATAGAAAATTCGAATTGTGGCGCAGAAGTTTACAGAAGTTGACTAGTAAACTTCTGTGGCGCAGAAGTTTACTAGTACTTACTGCGTAAGTACTAGTAATACTTACGCAGAAGTATTACTAGAGTATTACTTGAAGTAATACTCTAGAACAAATTACTAGAACAAATTACATTTCTAGTAATTTTTTCTAGAAAAACAAATTACTAGAAATGTTTGCAAAATTGTTTTATATGAGTTTCTAAAATATTTTTTTGGCTACAAGTTCTTTTAAATATTTATATCATCTATTTTTTCTAGTTAAACTCCACGTACCAGCATTAATCTCTTAACACATACAACTAAACACTAAATACACTATCTTATATTTAAATTTATCTAAATTTAACAAACTAAAACAACATAACTTCATAATAACAAACATTTTATAAATGCATAGAGTTACTTGTAACATTTAGGAATAATTTAAGAACGTTAATTTTTATCACTCAATTATGTCTCTATAAGCATTCCTCAAATTCATTTTTATTAAATATCGCCAAAAGACTTGTTCTAAATTTTTGAGAAAAGATTTAAAGGAAATCCGTCTTTTAATTACATAAAAACTACACTTATTTTTAAAGTTCCATTTCTGGAAATTTCTAAAGCACCCATTCGTGACATTTTACACCATATTTAATGAAAATTCCACACCCCCGTCTTATGTAAGTTTTGAAAAATTTTACCATTGTCACCAAGCACTTTTCTAAACATCACTTCACAGACTTCAAATCTCAAATAATAACAAACACAGTACATTTCATTTCTCTTAACGAAACATTAGGAAAAAAAGGAATTACATGACAAATTTCTAAAAGTCCAAAACATAACAAGAAAGTCGAAGGGGGAAAAAGCGACATGTCGTTTACACTTTACATCAATTCCAACAAGTGTTCTTAAAATATTTTTCCCAGTTCCTAACTCAAAGAGTGAGAGCACCAAGGACTTGTTATTTGAAAAGAAAAGACTAAATAAAAAGCTTACAAAACTTGATTGGTGAAGACTAAAAAAGTGCTTTCGCTGCTTAGTTCTGAATTTCAAAATCTCTTCGGGGAAGCCTTCTAAAACTCTTGTGTTCCTGTCATATTTCTTTAGTTCAGAGTTTAAAAAAAGAAGAATTCAACAGCATTTTCTTGAGGACAATTGTTTATTCAAGTTTGTGTACTTTTTTCTTAACATTTGAAAACGCGTTAAAAGCAAAAGTTTTTCGAAGAACTTTAATTTAACTGTAAATCTTTCTTTTCCTTTTGTGGGCGCAAAAATGTTTGATTACTTTACAGACAAGTGAATACTTAATCTCTGATTTTATGGATGTAATAACGACATATATTAGTGATAAAAATATAAGGCTATGCTTGTCTGAAATTTCTGTTCGTTGTCCTACAAATAAAATAAAAGTGAATAAGATGATCATGCAAACCGCCTGCAGAGTCTTCACAATGCAAAGAAATAAATTTGAAGAATAAACGTACTCTATTGATAAATTTAGTATAGTCATACAGGAATCATTTTCTATAAATATAGTTTAATATATATTTAAAATTATGATAAAAAAGCTTCTTACATATTGCTTAAAGCAATGCAATTTACTCATTTAACTTGAATAACAAAATATTTGTAACACATTTAAATATTTTAAATCAATTGAATAGAACATTTTTTTAATACAATGCACTTTTTTTTCTGTATATAAATATGGATAGTTAAGTTCACTTAAAATGCACAAGTATATAGTCATCAGTACACGTTGCCTGAAAAATATAACGACATCCTTTTAGGGCAGGTAGGGTAAATTAAAGGATATAGAATCATATAGCAATGTGGTTTTGTTTTCATACATCGGTTATCAAAAATCACTCCGTCAAAGGGTGTTGGCGATTCTGTAAAATTTACTACTATTCTTTGACAAAACTTCATTATTTTTTTGATATATTGCGCATATTACAATATATCGTAATAATTTTTCCTATTTTTAAAATTCACAGTCTGTTGCATTTTACGACATCAAAATATGCAGCATTTTTTTTTCAAAATCTATGTAAAATTTTATGAATTTTCAACTCAATTGTTTGAGTTACAACTAATGTCCCATTGTTATTTAATTTTGGTTTCCCTCATGATCACTCTTGAATCCCAATGTAAAATTTCATTTAAAAGCGAAGTCTCGATTTGTTACCATACTAGAATAATTAAACGATTGTGCCTAACTATAACAACAATTCACCCGGAATGCAAATCCTAAGTGTTTAAATCCTCTATTATTAAGCAGAAGAAATTAGTTTACTTTAATCTCGTATAAAATATCAAAATGTGTAATACCGAGAAAATATTTGGAAACGCCCGATTTGCGAAATTAATTTCTTGTAGCATAAATATCTCACAACAGTTTATTAATTTCAACTTTTAATTCATGACTTTACGTTTCAGAGTAGCGTAAAAGAAATTTCAATCAGTTCACTCAGTTCACCTCGTTCACCCGGCTATCTTTCCAGCGGAAACCTAAAACAGAATAATATTTAAACTCGCAACGTCGTTGGGAAAAAAATTATTTGCATAGGAACGTTACGAAGGAATATAATCTTTCGTTAAAATTAAAGAATATTGTCTTTTTCTGTAATTCTACTTCAACTAAAATACAAAATGCGAGGAAAGACCATCAAACCTAACATTTATAAAAAAAAAAAAACATATATCTAAGAAAATACAGATCTTGCGAAATATTAAGCGGCAATTACAGTCTTATATTTTCATACATTTTTTTTTTACAATTGATACAGGTATAAATTAAAAAATAATAAATACATATGTCTTCTGTACGAATTTAAAAGTGTTTAATCCTGTATAAAAGTGATAACTATTTTACGCTTAGTAGTATTTATATCTTAGAAAAGCAAACCTTTTAATCTGTTACAATAAAAAAAATATTAGCTTTAAAGAGAAGAAATACTAAATGAAAAACATTGTAGGTTATAAACACTTAATAAAGAATGAAATAAAGGTACATTTTTTCTTTTCTCTATTAAAAACAATGAGATTTTTGCGTTAAAGAATTCATGTGCCAGCAGCCGCAAGATGAGAAAGAAGTTTTGTGGTATAAATATAGTGATATATAATTCATAACAAAGGGAAAAAGAATTTAGAAATTTAGAAGTAAAGAAAGTATATTTTTTCCCGGATTTCCTTTGTTTTTCTGAGGGAAGTCTACAGAGAAATGAAATTAATCCATGTGATCTTAGAAGAAGTTAAATCACGTTTCATTTGCAGCAGATAATCACATTTTTTACTAAATTTACCAAGTATGCTGTGTAAAAGATTTTTTTTTTCATAAATGCTCTTTCACATTCACACTTGTGTTAAACATTTGCTTTTATGCACCTTTGTTTTATCAGTAAAGTGTAGAACTACCCATTCTCTGATTTTGTACAGATCGATTTATAATTGTTTTTAAATGGTCTTTCAATAGCTTTAAAGATTATGCATGCATTTTTTTACATTTCGAGAGCTATGAATGGTATAGGGAATATAAATGTTTATTTTAAGTCATTTACATAATTCAAGTTTATCAATGTAGCCCAGCAATACGTATTGTTGCGGAATTACTCTGCTACTCCTGGGGTTCGTCGTTCTAAAGTCCTGTTGGTGTAAAAAGTTCAAGTAAAAAGTCACTTGTCAGGATGGAACACAAACTTTATTTCTTCTAGAACTTCGTAGTACAATCAGCTGCACACAATTCACAAGCACAATCTAGCAGTAACGTTCTTTTAAGAATCCGCTTGGATCAGAAGCTCTCACAAATGCTGTATTTCTCACACAAAATAAGTCACTTTTACAGGCTAAAATTCCGTGGAAATATTCAAGGGATATATTACACTATCCCTTAAGACACAGCAATGAAGAATTTACACACAGCACTTTAAAAACAGCTTCACAAAGCAAGCTAAAACACAGCTTCTATAGCACTATCAGTTCACACAAAACAAGCGTACTCAGAGCTCTTCACACATTGAATGTTCAACTCGCAACTGACTGACTTCGGGGCGATGCCCGCTTCTATAAATAGCCGACGCAGGAGGTACAAGAGGTTTCCAGAAAAGTCAATTTCTCGAGGGTTCTACATAAAGCGTGAATTTTGATTACGTCATAGAAGAGAAATGTTAGGTTATTATGCGTTTTTAATGCAGGAAAAACAACTTCTAGGCCCCATTGGGAAAATCGCGCCAAATGACCAAAAAGTCGCCAAGCTTGGCGACTTTTGGCGAAATATCGCCAAATTCGGCGCCAAAAATAAGTCCTCAAAAGTGAAGAGATCTAAGCTCTAGGACTAATATTTCTCGAGTTTTCTAGAAATCCCATATATTTGAATGGGAAACCGAAACCTCCGTATCTCCGGTTCTAATTGGCCGATTTTGATGCAACAAAAAGCAAAATTTATCTATTTGAAGCGTAGAATACGAATTTTAAACCATTTTAAGCCCCAGAGCAGCGGGTTGCCCCGAAAATTCGTAACAGTATTAAGGCATTACTAATTAGGGAAAACGATTTTCTGCTGTGTTCGAAAATATGGTCAACTGGATTATTTTCACAACTAATGCATTAAGTGAACATTAATTTTAAAAGCATTAGCTTGTTTCTGTGTAAAATTCTTCAAACATGTGAAATTCTCTGTACGTGGCGCTACCACCAAAAAATTGTTAATCCCGCTATTCAAAAAATAAGTATAAATAAAACTATAAGGTAATACTAAACATTTTAAATGGAAAATAGTAAGAAAAAAATCGGCAATCCTCGTTATCTCAAACTAAAATGTTAATAAAATTTCCATTGTTTAAAAATTAATATTTAAGAAAATCACAGAACAATTCCTAGTTCAAAATTACCTTAAAATATTAACTACAAAACGGCTATTGAAAATTCTCCATTAGAGGGCATTAATTTTTATTTGAATGCAAACTATGAAAACACCAAACAACAAGCACTAACTTTCCTAAAATCACTAAGGAGGGCACTAACTGTTCTACACTCTATAACAAATAAACTGACGCACCAAGAAGGAGGTGTCCGATTGAGACGAAAATTGGTGGATAGGAAGACAATGTACAGAATAGTAAATGATTAAAATTTCAGAACAATTGAATAATTTATTTCAGAGTTACAGTAACAAGTTCAATAAGGTGTTGACCGGCCGCTAGCCTGGATACAAGCTGCCACACGGAGTGGCATAGACCGATAAAGCTCCCGGATGGTCTCCTGCGGTACTTCCTGCCAAATTCGCTCCAATTGTCGAACGAGGTCATCAACAGTCCGTGCCAGATGCAATCGCCTTCCCATCATATCCCAGACATACTCGACGGGAGAGAGATCAGGCAATCTAGCAGGCCAATGAAGAGTTTGACACGCTTGCAGACAGTTTAGAGCAACACGAGCCGTATGTGGTCTGGCATTGTCCTGCTGAAAAACCAGCCCAGGGCACTGCAAAAGGAACGGTAGCAAAACGGGTCTTAGGATGTCGTCCACGTACCTCTGTGCAGTAAGTGTACCTCTAATGACGACCAAAGCGGTCCGGCTGTCAAAGGAAATGGCACCCCAGACCATAATGTCTTGTTGAGGGCCGGTGTGGCGCGCAATAGTGAAAGCAGGATCCCTCCTCTGCCCTGTGCGTCTCCAAACACGTCTGCGATGATCGTCAAGACACAGTTGGAAGCGGGATTCGTCGCTAAAGACTACACGTCCCCAGTCGGCATCATTCCAACCTGTTCGAGCCCTGCACCACTGTAATCTGGCTCGGCAGTGTGCAGGCGTGAGTGGCAGGTGGCATAACGGTCGGCGCGAGCGTAGATTTCACTCTCTCAACCGTCTGTGAATGGTCATGATGGACACTGGTGTTTGGGTTGAACGTCTGATGGTTGATAGAGATGAAGAAGGTGCTGTGACAGCTGATCGGACCATCACTCTGTCCTCACGATCTGTTGTAGCCCTAGGTCGATCGCTACCATCTTGACGCTGCACTCTGCCATTTTCCACCCATCCTTGCCAGCATCTTCGAATCGTCGCATCGCTTCGACTCAAATGACGAGCGATTCTCCAATTAGTCCAACCGGCCTCTTTCAATCCAATGATACGACCTCTGTCAAACTCTGACAGTTGCTCGTAATGAGCACGAATCCTGCAGCGAGCGTTTTTAAGTTGTTGAAAGGTCATCTGAATCGCAATCAAACCGAAAGTTTTAACAACCGTTGAAGAACTGCTCCTTATATACGTCTGCTAGATGCGCAGTTACGATGCGCTAGAGATCAAACTATTCATTCATTGGACACCAAATTTGAATCATTTGCATATCTGTTCAAAACATTCATGCATACGAAATTTCAAAGCAATCGGATGAGTGTTTCTTGGTGCGTCGATTTTTTTGTTATAGAGTGTATTTATTTAGAAATATAGTCTTTAATGTACAGAAATATGTCTTGGTTCACTGAATAATGTTTTTAGATGTGAATTACACTTGTTTAGTTTGTTATGTTTCTCAGTATGTTCTAGTAATATGGCCTAAAGGGGTCAGCCATACTGCAGGGTAAATGACGGCCGATCATTTTACCCTGCTATATGAGTAAAATTTTATCGATTGAAGGTTTTTCTGTACTGGGACCTAGCCATTATTGGTAGCCTGAAGGTTTTTCAGTACTGGGACCTAGCCATTATTGGTAGCCTTTCAACCGTTCTCAAAATATGTTTTTCCCCATTATATTATTTAATTTATTTCCGCGATTATTGTAGAACATTATTTTGAATTTTAATTTTGAAATTTTCCATTTTACAGTTGATGACACTTTTTTACTTTAAAATTTTCATAAAATATAGTATACATACTATCTGATTGTAAAAAAAATTCATTTCATAATTTCATATACATCTTTTATTTTGCCGATAAGGATCATTTTACCCTTAGGTGAGGGTAAAATGATCCTTTGAACTCTTTTTAAAATCCTATTTTTTTCGTTACTCAATTCGTATTTAAATCATTATTAAAATATGTTTATGATGCAAAATATAGTGTAAAATATTGTGGCAATTGGCAAAAGATTTATTTAACATTTATGTTATTTTATGCAAGTTTTCTACTCAAGGGGATTATTTTTGGCCCCCTTCCCCTACTTAAAAGATGCGTAAAACTTGCTTCAGAAGCATCTCTGTAAACCTGCAGTCTAGGGATAAGGGTCTGTAGATGGCTGCATTAGAGCAATCCTACGGTCGCGGTAGATCGCAGCAAAGTTTTGCAGTAAGTCAATATATAGTGTTGCTCTTCTATTAAGTTCATAATGACGAGACTGGTAAGGAAACTTTTAGTGGAACTAGAAGTGCAAAATCCTTCTGTTTTTGAGGGGTCATTCCATGTCAAATCCATAATATTTGATAAATTTGTCACTCCATATTAGCACATTACCGTATTAGCCAGTATATAACACAATATTTTTTGACTGATCATTTCCCGTTAAAAACCTCCCGCTAAATTCGAAGTCTAAATACAGGATTTTACTATTTAGCTTCATCAAAAATTTCGGGGTCGTATTATAATCAGGCATTACGGTATTTTTTTAAATATTACTAAAATGTATGTTCGCAAAACCCATTATATAACAATTTATAAAATATTTTGTCTATTTTTGGCCAAGATATGGACAGTTGAAGAACAGTCATTTTTAGCAAACTTCTGCGATCTTGGATTAGAACTTCCGTGAAAAACTATAATTAACTTTGAAAATAAATGTTCAAATTCAACAATTCGGGCACCAATTTTAAAGGTATTTACATGAGGAATAAAAATCCAGGCTTTGAGTAAAATTAAATATATATTTTACTATATTTTTACATGAAAAATAAAAAAAAATGATCTTCAGAATTTTCTTAAATTTAATGGACTGTAAAAAAATTGACGCATCATTTCTTTTCCAGTAGCACTAATTGATGTGTGTTTATTAAGCCGAAAGAGAAGTGAGGAAGTTAATAGTATTTCTTTACGGAATCAGGAATTTTCAGATATGAAACTCCTTGTTCCTCAAATATTCAAGTAAAAATGATTCTAATATATAAAGTTATCATTTTCGTGTTTTATTTTCTTAATTTTAAACATTAAAATGTCTTTACTATACTCAAAAAGTTCATTTATGGTAGTAATTTAAAAAATGTCATTCTAAAACTAGCTCACTTGCATTCACATGCAACTGACACTCCGGAATGAACAGTATGTTGCCCGCAAATATGTATTTAACTGGTGGATTGGAAAAGTTCTGGAATGCATTGATAAATGTAATGACTGTAAAATTATGCTTATGAGTCCCCATGGTCCATGTTCTTCATATATGCGGCTTAAACATTTTGCCTACTCGCTCTTCTAACACAGGAAGAACACATAAAATAAAAATTTTTTACCACTCCTATTTTTTAAATAAAGCATGCAAATTATTGTTCTTATAAGATTTAAAGAAATATTTATATATTTCTTAACAGTTCGTTAAAGCTGGCTGTAATCACTGATTATATAAATCATACGTCATGCGTTAGAATTTCAGGATACAATGTGTAAAAAATTTTTTATGGCATTTTTTAAAAATTTTTGAAATTTCAAAGTGCATGCGATATGGATATTTTTGTTCAATTGAAAAAAAAATCTATTATCGCCCAAGGCAACTTATGTGCACTGTCGCAAATCAATTTTTTTGTCAACATTTTTATTCTTCTGGGATATTTGCCAAAAAATTTCACGTAGAATAATTAATTGAGTATTGCATTTAAGCTTATGGATTAAGTTTAAGTTTTTGCTTAATCTTATATAAAATTCGCGTTTAAAATGCAAAATAATCACTTTTAAACTGAATGCTTTAAATTCCAAATATTTCTGTGAATATCAAAAATACGCTTTTATACACTTTTATTCGCGAACGCTACAATACCAATCAAAATATGATGAATTAAAGAAACAGAAACCATAAAATGGATCACATGACAATAAAAAAATTCTTTAATGCCAATTTAATCAGTACTTTAACAGTGCATAAATCACGGATTTCCCCGTTCTGTGACACATTTATTCAAACTTTTCAGAATATCTAAACCAATTTAACAATAAAATAAATCCGTTTAAAACAAAATCTTTAGAAACAGTATACGATAGTTCTAAAAATATTGAATTTTATCTTCTCGAATTCTAAACATTATATCCTAGAAATAACCGTTTGTTTCAGAGATATTCTTTGTATTCAAAAATGAAACCAATAACACTTGTATATTATGCATATGCTTTAGAAAGTATCTGACTATTCAATTTAAAAGAAATTGCATTGTCTTCGGGAGAGAACAATTTTAAGCATTTATATGTTTATAAGAATATAGATTAGATTTTATACTTTGTATAAAACAAAGTGGATTGTTTCAAATGACGGAGAAATATATGATTTTTGTTTTGGTGAAAAATATTTGATGCTGTGAATGAAGAAAAAATAATGAATTCCAGAAAAGATGTTCTAAAATATTTAAGATGCCATTCCTTTTAGGAGTTACTGTAAATATGAATTATATTTGTTTGTTTTCTAATAAAATGTAGAATTAGCCTTCTGATAAGTAACTGAAGCAATTTGCAGAAAAGTTAAAATGTTCTTCTTTTAGTTTATCAGTATGTACTCGAATTTTCGCAGACTTTCAGGAAAATTTTAGTTAAGAATAGAATAATAATAACTGCTAAGTTAATTCCAATGGCAACCCCTGTATTTTTTAACTTGAATTATAAAGTTTTAATATGAGGAAATGTAATGTCGTGACACTGAAATTATTTGACTGAAGTACAGGAAACATTGTTATACTGAAGAACAGCATATTACAAGAAATGGATAAATGAATAAAGTAATAACATTTCAATATACTTCACCAGCTGAAAGGGAAGTACCTCGTTAGCCCGAATATACCGCGACATTTTTTGACTGATCATCTCCCATTAAAAACCTGAATTGAGATAAATTCCAGGTCTAAATATAAGATTTTTCTAATTAAAGAAACATTTCGGGTTCGCATTAACATTAAGTGGTAATTGAAATATTACCACTTAATGTTTTATAACAACGAAGTAATGGAAATGTTAAGATCTTATAAACACTTAAATAATGCAGATCGTTGATTTACTTTTATTTATTTCGGGACATAATATTTACTATAATATTTAGAAAGCATTCACTTCTTTCGAGGACGTTAACGTGGTTAAAATAATCTATCAGTACTAGCATTCTGGAAACCAAATATTTATTCCTGTTGCATCTTTTGTGCAATTTAGTCACCAATCATTGGAAGAGCCTTGATATTTCAAAGAAATGGCGATTTTTAATTGTTTGGCAATATGCGTACGTTCAAAATCGATACTCTTGCCTTTTGCTTACTTAATATTTTTTTTAAATATTTCAGTTCCCTAACTATTTTTATTCATAATACTTGGTAAAATGTCTTATATAGCATTGCGAATTATTTCATCTAGCCATGGTTGAAAATATCCAGTCTGTACGCTAGCATTTATTGAAAAGGAGAAATCTTGAATTATGAGTTGCAGAGTAAAATATCTTGTAGATTAATATGCAAGAGTGTAAATCCTTACGGAATTTTAAAAACAGTCACAATTACTGAGATTTCATCAACATTGCAGAAAAAAATGAGAGATAGCTGCGCCCCCTTCTCGCAGAATTATAGAAAAGAAATCTGATGCGAATCATGTACAAAACAAAGCAATAATGTTTTCAGTGGTTATTCCTCGGCGACATGACCGATCACTACCATCTTGCTTCTGTATTATATATGCTATGGACTGCACCAAATTTTGTCATGATCACATGAGCTGTCTCGGAGGAATTCGCGAACAAAAAACACAAAATTCAATCATTAAGATTTATTGATTTTCAGAGATTATTCTTCAACGACATGATTGATCAATACCACTTCGCTTCGGAACCATCCACACCATCGCCACCATCCCTGACCATTTTGATTAGTATCCCGCAATGGTCTGGGCGCTAAACTCCGTTCCCATAAGAACACGGCAAGTGAAGCAGCATCCGACTTGGCCAGTGCTTGGGGGATCTTGTACGCTAATGTGAGCTAGTGCACGTGAAATCGGTCGTGGCTCCAATGTCCTCCATGTTCAACGCTAACACTGGGGGTGCCGATTTCAGGTGGTTGATCCCTTATCTGGAAATGGTTCAAAATTAGGGGACCCCGAGCAAAGTCGGACAGTCTCCCACTAGAACTCGTTAAAATTAAGCCGTCCCCTTCTGCCCTGCGCCCCCTATATGGAGGATCCCGCACCGCTCTGCTGTTGCTAAAGGACACCAGTAACAGCACAACAACAACATTTTAGTCAGCATCGAATGAACGGTGTCGGAGGAATTAGCGAACAAATGTTAAGTTCTTTCAAGGTTATTCACCAACGACATGACTGAACACTACCATCTTGCTTCATAAATCAATGCTGTTGAGTCGCTATCACTGTGATAAATTGGGTCAAAATTTTATGAGTGGTCTCGTACGAAGAAGAAGAATAAAGTCGTAAGATTCAGTCATAAAGCTTCGCTGCGTCATCGGCTTTACCCTAAGAAATGAATTCATTCGTTCTTTAGCAAATTCTCAAGTAATTAAGGCTTTACATCTTAGTGTAACTTAAATCACACACGCAGACATCCTATTTTTCCCTTTTTTAATCTAAAAACCAGAATTGTGCTAGTTGCATTCAGACTACCGTTTATAATAGCAATTAATTCTTCAGCACTTGCTCTGAGCAAGTACTTCAAAAAAAGTCTATATTCTGAAGCGCAAATCAATAACGTCAAAATTTGTGAGTTTATTTAGTCTTGCATGCTGCAGTTTTATAAATTATATATTTTATTAAACGAATTTTGTGGATTAGGTACATATTTAGTTTACACATAATCATAAATTGTTCCAGCCTTACAATTTTTTTTCTCAAGAAATGATTTTTCTGTTTTTATCTGAAAGTTTTGTTAAAACTATATTTGTTAACTAGATTAAAGTTAAGCAAGATATTTAAAAATTAAACTTCATTTAGTAATTGAAATAATTATAAGTTGAACTATATCGTTTACATTCTAAAAAAAAGAAAGATTTCTCGAATCCACCAAAAGAATGTTTTCCTAAACAAAGCCTCTAATACGACATTCTGAAAATTCGAAGCGTCCTGCATTTCAATGAGTCAGCAGATCTGTGACATGTTTTAGCCTGAAGGTATCAAGACTTGAATAATGAAGTCTGCGAACTGGCATCAACAAGATCTAAAGTTTGTCTGATTATTGATTTAACATATCGAACGAATACGATCTATAGAATATACGTTTTCAATAAATATTTACTCCCAAGCAACTAAGTCAAACCAAAATATATTTGTTTTGAGCTTCTTTGAACTAGTTTGTCAAGCATTCAAATGGGAATATCTCAAAAGACTTTTTTAAAGAAGTAGTAACAAAAATAAATAAACAAATAAAGGAAAGAAATGTTTCGCTTATTTCTGTAAGTTTACACAATGAGCAAAATTAAACTATGGTATGATTTAATAGTAGACTATTGTAAGGTTAGAAATGTTATGCTTCATGGCTCAAGCAAAATTTAGGAACATTACATGTGAGCTCCTTAAGAATCACAATGCGACTCGAGATTAAAAAATCAAATAAAATTATATAAAAATCACGAGATGGAAGGGGAATAGTAACTTTTTTTTTAATTTTAGATATCATATGTTTAAAGTTTTGAAAGTTATTTTGAAAGCCGTAATCTTAAACGGCATTTTGTTAGCGTATTTTTAAAAGGAATAAATTAATGATTTTAAATAAACTGTTTGCCTTCATTAAAGGGAAACAAATATTACAACAATGTACTTATTTTATATGATGTGCATACACTGTATAATTGATGAAACGCAGATTTTTCAGTTTTTCAAATGAAACAGATTAAAATTAAAGAGGATTAAAACTAGAGACAGTGATGCGAAATAGTCTCTACAAATACTGTAATTGTGCATGATGCTGTTTTATTTATTACAAAGAAAGTTTTGCATAACGCCTTTTAGGAAAAATTTATGTCCAGTGCTCAGGCTATTGCTTATTATAATTACTGTAGCATGTGGAATGCAAATGTAAAATATACAAAGGTATTTTAGCCGCAGAAATACTGCATGAAAAATTTAAGGACGCCAAAACTTCTAAAAATTTGATAAGTAACAAGTTAGAAAAATTGCATTGTGCTTTCGAAAAATTTTGTGTAAAACTTAATTAAAAACAACCTGAGGTAAATGTACCAAAAGCTATTTTCAGCGTATAAAACCCATCGAAATAGCTAACAAAATGGGTCACTTTGTTAAACCTGATTTTCGTAAAATAACCTTAAATATTCTGTTCACTGTTAACAGGACTTTTTCTGACAATTAAGGAATGATTTTAAAAGTACTTCAAAATTAAATTATAAGCAAGGGCTTAAACAAACTTTTTTAAAATAATCAGGATTTATATATATTTCTTACATTTGAGAGGGTAATTGGGGCGCATTGAAGATATATTGAGGTAAGTTCACATCACTGTATATATTTAGAAAAATCTGGTTCAAACATATCAAAACATTAAGCTTTTCAGTACCATTCTTACTGCTGATTGGACATTAGAATCAGTTCGAAAGTACTTGCTCGCTAATGGAAATTACCCATTCCTTTCAACTGTAACCACGAAAATTGCTTCGATGCTGACAGAGGATTGAACATTGAATGGCACAATCATTATAACCTCTAATAAGCAGTGATTCATTTCATACAGAGCTTTTTTCTTGTACCTAACTTAACCCTTTAACGCGCATTGTTCCCGCTCTGGGAACACCAAACTCTCACGTTTTGACTATTGCCAGTCGCGAAGAATAGATTTGATTTCTATAAAAATAAATGTGGGTGACATAGCTCCACGAGAATCCTTTACTTTTTAGCACGTCCTTTCCCCGTAAAAAATGTCACGATTATTTTTAACAGCACTGACATTTGCTGAAAAATGAAAGACTGCGAGAACAGCTGGATAGATTTCCCAATGCTGAAAAAAGGGCAGCCGTTGCCATCGCTCGACTTAACTACCAGCAAGATGGCGGACGATCGGAACGTTCATCGCGTGCCACAGATCTACAGGCCCCTTTCTTGACGACAGCTGGCTGTGCCGTGGCACAGCCAGCTGTCTGAGCACCGATCAGCAATACATGCTAGACATTTACGAAGCTGTCTCATCAGGATATTGCTCACCTGCGTTAGCAGAAAAAAAGCCAGGAAAGTTATCTCACTCCCGTTGGCTCACGGCAGCTTGTCGAATTCTGCGCTTATACATTACTATGACAAATGTGTCAGCAAATTTGAAAGCTTTAGCGGAATTCGTAGTTAAAGTGTATGTGCCGATGTGGTTTTTGATAAAGTCAAGGCCACATTGTCAAGATGGTGCTCGACACTTATGGAAAATGATCAGTTTGTCCCGTTATCTTCCAGATGAACTGAAGAATGTTGTGGGTCGAGCAATAAGCCGAAATGCTTTTTATGCTCATCCTGAAAACATTATTCTTTCAATGATTACGGATGAAAGAAACCAGATCAGTTGGAATCCCGAGAGACTAATTCCATCCTTCGAAAGTAAATCGAAGTACAGAAAATTACCAACAGGACAGGCAGCAGACAAATAAGAGAATTTGAAACAATAATGTGCCCACTGTAAATATATGGTTGGGAGGTTGGGGTGGACACGGGTGGAACTCGAAATGCAGCAACCTCCTCGTGGTGAGTTTTGGGTTATTTCAGTGAATTTTCTCTGAAGAGATAAGCAATTCTGAGAGATAATCTTTAATCTGAAGAGATAAGCAAAGAGCTGCATTGCTTCATATTTAATTCCCTGCTTAGTACAGAGGAAATGAGTCAATAGTGGTGCCGAGCCACCAAAATATGTTGCTCATATCCGAGGGAAAAAGAAAAAAAAAATAAACAAGCTCACGTTTATTACTAAAACCAAGACGCAACTTTACTTCACAGTTATTAATGATTTCCAAAATCCGGTAAACTTTTATTTATTCTTATTTGAGTATAGTTACTTTTATAAGAGCATATCATGTAAAGAACATTTACGCACTTGGCTGATATCGATTTCAAAAATTTGCAAAAATTGTGTTTTCGGGGAAAAATGTCTATTTTGGCCCAAAATCCCGATTTTTAAGGCGCCGGCGCTAGTTGAAGATGTTTTCCGATTAAAAAAAATATATATATGGTTATAAACCAACCCAAGACATAACTTTTCCGCATTCGGCTGATATCCATATCTGAAATTAGCGAAAATTGTGTTTTCGGGAGGAAATGCGTGTTTCTCCCCAAAATCCGGATTTTCAAGGCGCTGGCGCCGACTGAAGATATTGTCAGATTTCAAAAAAATTTTACACCCTTATTAACCAACCTAAGTGACAACTTTTCCGCACTAGGCTCTCATCGATTTCGAAAAAAAGTGCAAAAGTGCATTTTTCGGCCCGCCCTAATGTCTAATCCCATATCATAATGGAGCAGCAGATACTGCATCTATCCGATATTACGTCATCAGTAACGGAAACAAAAGATACGGATCTTTCAAACCTCATCCAAACGAGACCATTCGGCACATGCGAAATACAACCCCCTTAGTAGTCAGTAACGAAAGCAGAGCATATTGCTACTGCTACTCAAATATCAAGACTGATTTTCCCCTTCAAGCCGCGATCCGAAATCCAGTAACAAATAACAGAAAATATAAGTACTCGATTACCGGAACACGTTTTCCCCCTTGTATTCGAAGTTCGAAGCTGCTCGATCCGAAAGCGCGCAGTAACGGTATCAGCCGTAAAGTAGCAATTCGTTACTTCGAGTCTGAGTGATTATCCGTATGTCAGTAACGAATACATACGGTTTCTTACAGCTCTAGTGAGGACACAAAACTCTGAGGTTTTGACTGCTGTCAGTCACGAAGAAACAGTTTGATTTCTAAAAATATACTGGAGGGGGTAGTTACACGAGAATTCTTAGCACATAATTTCCTGTAAATATTGTCGATTATTTATAAAATTTTCAGAATTATTTTTAACAGCACCGGCATCTGCTCAGAACTGGATGAATACGATGGAAATACATTGATATAGAAGAACAACTGGATAGACTGCCCAGTGCTGAAAAAAGGGCAGCCTTTGCTATCGCTCAATTTAACCACCATACTAGCAGCATGGCGGTCGATCGAATCGTCCATCGCGTGCCATAGATTTAGAGACCATTTTTGACACAGCTGGCTGTGCGATCAGCACTTGAACAGCACTTGATCAGCATATTAAAGAAGAAAATCAAAATTCCACAAATGCCGAGAATTTGGCTCATAACCTGACATTTTCAATCGAGAATAACTTTATGATGCAGACAAAAATCGACAAAAGTTTATTGCTTGGCATTTATGGAATGTTTGGCGCTAATACTTGCTTTTGATGCCATTTATAGAAAAACGGCATAAGTAAATTTTTAGTCCTAATACAGAAAATCTGTGGAATAGAGTTTTTTCTCACCTACACGGTATCGGGACGAATTGGGAAAAAATTCTATTTTTCTTCCAATGAGATATGATAGACTGTGAAAAGGACCTGTTGGTTCCTTACATCTGTTCGGGTGTGAATTCTAAGAAATAGTGAAGACGATTTTAGAATTCCTTGTGTTTGTTAGATTTTAAAGCAAAAATTTCAGTACTATCTGTATCTCCCATTATATGAACGCAAATGTGAGAAGAAAAAAAACCTGTCACTCTCGCTTAAATGCATTTTCTTAAATAACTTCTTAAATAACAATTTGAACACACACAAAAAATTATAATCTCGTGAAATTTCATAATGAATTTGTCTGAGAGTTGATGAGTCACACAGTCAGGATACGTTAAATTATATAGCGAGTCAGTCAGGACAATTTAAATTTTTATTTCTTCCGCTTAAAGATGTTTATTACCATATTTTCTTTAGTTTACTTCATTTTAATGAAAGTTAAATGCAAACATCTTTCAAGAAAGTATAATGAAGAAATATATATTAATTTAGCCCGTCCCACTGATTTTTCCAGCCTTGAACAAAAAGTATAAGTCATTGTGTTCTTATGTTTATTATTCACCTTTCATCCCCTTAGGCTGAAAGCAATCACGTCTCTTGTGGCTCATAGAAATTCAGAGCGTTTGAGTGTTTGCAAGATGTTATGGAGAGATCTAGTTGAGAAAGTATTATTGCCGATATTCTATTCATGTACTGCTTTATTTTCCTGCTTTCTTCAGTTCACCCAAGAAATTTGTGCTTTATCACTTTTATTGATTGTATTATAAGGTTCTTCGATTTTAATCAGTTATTCAACAAACATGTGAATCAAAACGGTATAAAATGTTCTATTGATTTAAATGTTCCATTGATTTCCTACTCCTTTAAAGTAATCTTTAGTAATGAGTCACAACCATTAGTTTATCCTTTTTTATTTGTTTAAACTTCTATATTTATTACGCGAGGTATTTTATAAGAAATTAGCTTCTCGAGACAGTGTTATTTTATGATAAAATATTATCATATGACCGGTGTAAATATATTTTACATGAGGTTTCATTACAAGGTTTAGAATTTATTTAGGAGAAGAGACAATTTCTAACAACGAAAAGCCCGTTAGTTACATCAGACATTATTTTCTCATATTTCTTTTATATTTTAATTAGAAACCATAATTTTTTATATTTTTAATCTGCAGTCCCTGAAATTGTTAAAAATGTCTCTACACACACACACGCATATATATACACTAGCTGAAGTACCCGTTCTTCGCACGGGAATGGAGATTGTTAAAACTAATACGAATGAAAAATACATACATTTATCAGTTTGTCTTAGCAAATTTTTGCTCCTAAATAATTTATATAGTTGTCTATCCCTCCATATTTCATGTCTGCAAACTGTCTTGATCGTCATCTTATTTATTTTTTTTTTCGAAGTTAACATACTAATTCACTTTTAAACGCATTACATAAAAGAACAAGGAGTAGTTAATTTTATGTCCAATTTTAACATTATCAATTAGTTACCATGAAAACAGCATACATTCTTGTTACTTAAGTTGTTAAATGCGACAATAAACCAAATGCTGAAGTAATTTTTTTAAGTTCTTAAAATTCGGATAATAAAAACACATGTGTGATGCAGTTAATTACATATTTATATTTAATTTTCATACAGTTAATTCACACATGTATAATTACTACTGATTTCCCTTTACCTATTCTAAATTTAATACTCTTTGCCATTTTTAAATTTCCCATCTATCTATAATGCTATTTAACTGTTTCTTAAATTACTTTGGTTTTAGCATTTGCAATACAGTTTGTTGATGCCTTTAGTCTGAGAATTCATTTTATTTTCTTCGTTCCCACGGGGCTTTAATGATTTTGCATAGGTGATATTTTATCTCTATTGATCCTCGGTGTGGCGTGTCACATTTAAATTTTAGCATACGCATGTAAGGCCCAACGTTTCTTTTCATTTTTACAATCTGGCGATTTATTTGGCTTCAGTTCCTTTTAGCGCTCTGCTCCATCGCCAGATTGGCTTTCGGTTCTCATCCCTTTTTCACAGACACTTCACGCTTTGGTCTCTGCCCTGTAAGGTCACGTTTCATGTCGCTATATTTGCCAGCCGCCGCACTAACCGTATATAATTTGTAATTATTGATTATGTCAATAAAATATAGTACAATTCTCTATCGGCATGGAGCTCCGGGTTATTGATTACTTCCACTATACCACAGAATAGAATAAATTGAAATAGAAATAACTTTCTCGAGTGTAAAATGTCTCCCATCGGAATTTACGCCACATATCTTGATGCCGTGACCGGGATTCGAACCTGGGTTAATGCGCATGTCTCCAATCGCAACGCATGTCTCCAATACAACGCATGTCTCCAATCGGAATTTACACCACAACATGAATATGAAACAAATAACACATTAACCTTTAAAAGTACTCTGATTTAAAAGACTATATATTTTTTACCAGAAATCTGATAAAATTTAAAAAAAATGATTCTTCGACCGGTAGAAAAGGAATATTTTTCTTACTCCTGTAATTCTAATAAGCTTTAATGATCTGAAAATTAAAAAATTGCGAAATTATTTGACTCGTCACGTCATGAATGCAAACCCAAGATGGAATAGTTGTAGTTAAGTCAAAGCTACACGACGATTATCTGCCAAATGGGAAATAGAGGGGGACGCCGTGGATCGGAGAATATTTTATGCGGTACTGAAGCGTTTTCATCTTACATCTTGAGAAAACTGCCCAAAATTTCGTTTGATCGACATTACCTGGTAGTTTTATTTAATAAATAACGTTCTACCTTTGACATAAATGCAGTAATAATAGAACTTATTGCTGCTACCTAAGTTGTCAAATTGAACATTCAAACAAAAACTGAAATCCTTTCTAGAGTTTCCGGTCTTGAAAAATGAAAATACATAAATAATAAATAAACAGAAATATTTTCCAGGGATGCATTTTAAGCACATCTGAATCCCTTATCAGGAAAGATTCAGAAAATGTCATTAAAAATGCAATTAATTTCATCTTGTATTTTGCATTCTTTGCAGGTGCTTTTCTTTTGCCCATAAGCACAATATCTATCTCCCTCATAATTTATTTTTGATTTTCATTTGATTCTATACTTTTAATTATCTGATGATTATTTGGTCATTTGCGGATGCACAATTGATAATCATTCCCCACTGAGGATGAATTTAAAACGATTCTCTTTCTCATGCCTAATCTATGGCAGATTGCTGTATTTAGTAATGTGAAATATTTCATTTCACCGACGTGCGAATTTCCGAACTGTACTAAAATTGAACAATATTTACTAAAACGTATCACCTGTGGAACAGCTTTTTGACATCTATGTATTTGCATCTATGACGATTTTACATAATTTGGAGCCTTACACTTGCGTGTACTGATCATTAATTCCTATGAAAGCTGTCTATAAAACAATGCTACTTCTTTTTACTTTTTTAAACATTCTAAAATGGTGTAATTAATGCCGTCAAATACTTTATCTTGCCAACAGATTACAAATACCCAAACTGAGACACAAATTAAACTTCAGAAGAAAGGAAATTTTTTAAAATAAGCTTAACCGTGCATTGTACAATCTTAATTTGAATTATTTTACACGTTTAAGATACTGAGCTATCATTTAAAAAAACATGCTTTGTAAATTCACATTCTTTGCAGATACATGCGGGTGCAAAAATGGCTCTTTTTAAATCACATCTTTTTTTCAATTCAAAACTAGAAATTATTAGTACAGCTTATGAAAGTATTGCTTTCATTGATGTGATTGTGCTTAACGGATTCAGTATCCTACACAATCATATTGATAATGATTTCATGGGAAAAACGCCAAATCAATAAAGCTATTTATGTCTTTTCGAAAAAACGTTTCATCTGAAATTTTAAACTCCTGTTATTCAAGCAATCTTATATGAGATTTGAAAATTCACGAATTTTAAGAAACACATTTGGAGTAAATTATTTGTTATGACAATTAATTTGGCTTAAAACTACCATAATTTGTATGTCATTTCATATTTTTCAAATTCACGCTATAAAAAATCACAATTCACGACTTTCAAATTCACGACTAGCATTTGCTGCTTAGTATCAGCATTTCTGCTTTATTTCAAAAGCATAAATCTTTTTATGCTGACGAAACTCTCCAAGCATGGCAATCTAAAAGCGATTTTTAATTAATAAATAAAGAAGTAATTAAAATTTTTAAATTCTAAATCTCAGGAGCACATTATCGGACTCATGAGCTTGTATATTCAAATTTTCAGAGCTCTGTGTCCGGTAGATTTGTCTGGCAATTGCATTCATTTTTATTATTATAGACACACATATACATACGTATATGGAAGTTTTCGCATGTTAAGTTTCTTGCTAATATTCAAATTTTATTAGAACATCATACAAAATATAAATATCTTGAAAATGACAACATAACAGTGAACTTACACAAGAATCATATAAATTTAGACACTAGCCATTTACAAGACGGCCAACACCAATCAGGTCCTTTTATATAGTAATCTTTAGAATACCCGTACCACCTTATTTCAATTTTTTATGTAAAAGATATCATTCTTCTGTTTATTACAGCGCATGTTCCATCAACAGCTCGCTCATCTATTAAAAAATTGTTAAAGCTGGTGCTTTTATAATAGTATAATATAAAACTGGTGCTTATCTAATCTTTACTACTACCATGGGGGTAAAGCACATTCGCCACAGGAGTGGTGATGTTGCTAGAAATAAATAAACTTGGGCAAGTATTTTTTAAATATGTAGATATATCTATAACTTAAATTCATTAGTTTTTTACTGAAAAATGCAATAGGTATTTCTTTTCCATTGTCATCAAGTTGAGCTAAGCATGTCCCAATTGCAGTGGCCAAGGCATCCGTGTATATTTTAAAAGGTTTCTCGAGGTCTCTAGTGTGTAAGGAAGGCATTTTTATCAGTTCCTCTTTGAGTTTTGTAAATGCTTTATCCGCCTCAGAACTCCACGGTATCTTAATTGGAACTCTTTTCTTCGTTAGTTTTTTTTTTTTGTTTTCTTTTTTGCATATACAATTTGTGCAAACTGAGGTATACAGTCACGATAGTAACTAGCCAGTTCAATTAAACTTCTCAACTCTTTCTTAGTGGTGGGTTTTGCTAACATTTGTATAATTTCAACCTTTTCTGGATCCGGGAATGTTGCCTCGATCCAATTACATGACCTAAAAATATTTAACATGGGGTTTTCCAAAATCCCACTTTCTTAAATTTACTGTCAGACTTACTTCATTCAAGGTTTTGAAAACATTTTCTATATGAACCAAATGTTCATCCCACGTGTTAGAAAATATAGCCACATCGTCAATATATGAACGAAAGTATTCCCTATGTGCGATGAAGGCTTTATCCATTGATTTTTGAAACGTTCCTCCAGCTTTTTTTGTTCCAAAGGGCATGACATTCCACTGATAACGACCTGAGTGGGTTACAAATACGGTATAATGCGTTGAGCCTTCCTCCATAGGTATTTGCCAGCATCCTTTGATAAGGTCTATGGCAGTAATAAATGATGTCTTTCCCAATTCATATATTAGGTCATTGGCCATTTTCATGGGGTAAACGTCTGGTATAGTAAAACTACTTAATAATCTGAGGTCGAAATACATAATCTAACACTTCCATTTTTGTAGACAACGCAAACCAGGGTGAACCCATTCGCTATAACGACTGTGGTCGATATGGGTCTAAAATCTGTTGATCCACTTCTTGTTGCAAACCAATAGGTATTCAGTATGGTTTAAGTCTCTTTGGTGCACAATCTCCTGTAACCCTAACAGCGTCCCCTTCTACCCTGGCCCGACCAGGTTTAGAACTAAACACAACTGAATATTTTTTGAGTACATGAAATAGTTCCTGTATTTTCTTATTCGTTAACTTGACATTCCCAAGGTGTGTTCTAATATATTCTATGCCTTTACTTTGTGCATCCGTAGGTGCATAATGAATAGTCACGTAATCTTCGTCTAACTCTAAACCAGAAAGATAAATCATGCCAAACGCATAGATTATAAAACATTTTTCAACACAAAAATATTTTTGCGACAAATTTGGACATGTATTTTCCTTGAAACTGGCGAGATTTTGGAGATAAGATAATGTTGTATTATCACTATAAATGCAATTTTGTGAGACCCTCTAAAAAACCTTTAACTTTTCCCAACGTTTAACTGAAGAATATAAAAATTTTATACTCATTGTCTTGTGCAAGAAATGCATTAGAGTCTCTCAAATGCAACAGGGTGTAATGTATTGGAATCCTTTTGAGTGCTCCTGTAGAAGAACTATTAATAATACAGACACTATTCTCAATTGAGAGGTCATTATGATTTCGGTTTGTTTGTTTGTAATGTTGTCCACTTGTCCAGTGTTCTAACTGCTGTAAATATACACCGCTTTGTGAGAAATTTATTTTTTTTTCTATGTACAGTACCATGTACCTTATTGAAAATGGTGTAAATAGCATTTATAGTTCCTTTACAGGAGAAACAAAATCCAATACATCGCACTCTATGGACAATCGTTCTTGAAAACGTATTTTAAAAATATTCGGTTTTTTGAACGAAAACAAAGTTGGCATACATATTATTAAGGCTCTCAAAATATGTATTCCAACTTTGTTTTCTTTCAAAAAACCGAATATTAGCATAAAACGCAATTTATTTGGAATATTTTGAGTGCTCCTGTAGAAAAACTGTGAATAACACCATTTTCAATAGGGTACATGGCACAGTAGATAAGAATAACATATTTAAATTTCGTAGAAATCTATGCATACTTACGGAAGTTAGAGCACAGACGGACGGACAGACGGAGAGACAGGCAAACTGAAATCATAAACACTTTTCAACCTTGTTGGAAAGTGTTTATGATTATTTTTAATACTAAAACTTTGTCGCCCGCTGCAAAAGATTTTTCTTTTGAACGGAGATTATGTCTAAAGGCATACTCTTCCTGAGTCTTCATTCTATTCTTAGAAGCGAATTCGTGAGCCTTTCTCGAACTATCCGCCAAGTTTTGCAAATATTCAGTGATTGGACGTGATGCAATCGTTAGAATCTGTCGTTCACCTGTCCAAATATCTTTTAACAAAGCTAAAGGTCCCGGAGGTAATCTTAGGTATACCAACTGCTATGGTGGCAATACGGTAGTGCTAAGAGGCACTTCTCTATACGCAAACATAAGATTTGAGAAATGGGTATCCCAATCTTTGCCATATGCTTGTACAATTTTATTCATCATATCCTTCAGAGTTCGGTTACAACGCTCGACAACTCCCGTAGTCTCAGGGAGTATGGAGTGTGTTTATGAACCGTAAATGCCTTTATGAGCTGTAAAGATTGCATAATTTTATAAACACACCAACTTTAGCAATGTTTTAATAGATGAGCGAATTGCTGAAAGAACATGTGCTGGAATAAACAGAAGAGTGATAATTTTTTTAGACGAAAAATTGAAATAAATAAGGTCGTGCATATATTCTAAAGATTATTATATATAAAAGGACCTGACTGGAGTCGATCACCTCGTAAATTTCTGACTTCTATGTATATGTGTTATGTAAATTCAATCTTATGTTGTCATTTTCAAGATATTTATATTTTGTATGATGTTCTAATAAAATTTGAAGATTAGCAAGAAACTTAGCATGGGGAAACTATATATATATATATATACATGCATATGTACTACACGCATTATTTATTTCCTACGCAGATTTATTTATTATACACTCTATAACAAAAAAAATCGACGCACCAAGAAACAATCATCCGATTGCTTTGAAATTTCGTATGCATGGATGTTTTGAACAGATATGCAAATGATTCAAATTTGGTGTCCAATGAATGACTAGTTTGATCTCTAGCACATCGGAACTGCGCATCCAGCAGACGTATATAAGGAGCAGTTCTTGAACGGTTGTTAAAACTTTCGGTTTGATTGCGATTCAGATGACATTTCAACAACTTAAAAAATGCCTCGCTGCAGGAATCGTGCTCATTACGAGCAACTGTCAGAGTTTGACAGAGGTCGTATCATTGGATTGAAAGAGGCCGGTTGGACTAATCGGAGAATCGCTCGTCATTTGAGTCGAAGCGATGCGACCATTCGAAGATGCTGGCAAGGATGGGTGGAAAATAGCAGAGTGCAGCGTCAGGATGGTAGCGGTCGACCTAGGGCTACAACACATCGTGAAGACAGAGTGATGGTCCGATCAGCTGTCACAGCACCTTCTTCATCTCTATCAACCATCAGACGTTCAACCCAAACACCAGTGTCCACCATGACCATTCACAGACGGTTGAGAGAACGAAATCTACGCTCGCGCCGACCGTTACGCCACCTGTCACTCACGCCTGCACACTGCCGAGCCAGATTACAGTGGTGCAGGGCTCAATCAGGTTGGAATTATGCCGACTGGGGACGTATAGTCTTTAGCGACTAATCCTGCTTCCAACTGTGTCCTGACGATCATCGAAGACGTGTTTGGAGACGCACAGGGCAGAGGGGGGATCCTGCTTTCACTATTGCACGCCACACCGGCCCTCAACAAGACATTATGGTCTGGGGTGCCATTTCCTTTGACAGCCGGACCGCTTTGGTCGTCATTAGAGGTACACTTACTGCACAGAGGTACGTGGACGACATCCTAAGACCCGTTTTGCTACCGTTCCTTTTGCAGTGCCCTGGGCTGGTTTTTCAGCAGGACAATGCCAGACCACATACGGCTCGTGTTGCTCTAAACTGCCTGCAAGCTTGTCAAACTCTCCCTTGGCCTGAATGATCGCCAGATCTCTCTCCGCGCTTAAAATTAGGGTTCTCAGAGCACTTAAAATTAAGGTTTTAATCAGTTTTAGGAGATTTTTAAGCAGTGTCGCGTAAAAACAAAATTAATGTATGTTTATTGATTGTTTTTTAATATTTATTTATAACTCTTGAATTAATATTAAAACATTTTTTATAAATTAGTCAAATGTGATATAATTTAGCCCTACAACTCATGACTTTTTAAATGGGCTGAAAATAGAATTTTAACTTCACTTAGACTTATTTATGCCAGGAAAAATCTTTTCAAAAATTCCAGTATGTAGTTTCCCATAAAAATCATTAAAATGTTCAAATTCGAAAAATTAGACTGTCCACCCTATAGCCCTCCCATTACAAAAGAAAATAATATAGCCTAATTCTACTTTATTTAGTTTTATACTGCTGCTTTTTAATAGTTTTGAATTTATTTTCATTTAGCAATCAAAATTACAAGAAATCAAAAACTCTTTTTTTTTTTTTTTGAACTGGATGCAAACGCTATGAATTCATGTTTGTTTTCTCAAAAAATAATGTTATACGTTTTCAAAAAATAAAGTTTATTTCCATAAAGTCTTATATTTAATTTACATGCATATTTTTAACAAAAACTACTACATTATCTTTTTATTTTGGAAAAATGAGAGTGTAGCCAATTGGCTACAGTATGCACTGTAGGTTAAATAAATTATAAATTATACCTCACGCAATTTTTTATGAATGAATTTGTCGTTTTCACTTAAGATTAGTCTACAGAATAATAACGCAACATTAAGTGTTTGTGCAATAATAATATTTTCAAAATATTTTCCTCGTAATTCACAGTGCAAACACTGAAGAAAATAACCCTGTTCTACTCATCAGCAGCAATCGTTAAAACAAATTATGCTAACGATTCCATAAGTCTTACTTAATCTTACGCTATTTCTCTTTAAAAAGATTTTTGCAAGAGAAATTCTTTTGCAAAAATGTTCCTCGTTTAGGCTGCAGGCTATAAGACTTCTAGTCTCCGCTCGCCGTGAATAGATATTTAAGAGTTGCTGACTCTGCAGGTACATGTACTAAGAAATTACTCGGTTAATGAACTGCAGAATTTGGCTTAGTTTCATGAAAAACATTTATTTCCAGAACTCGCAAAAAATTTAGACGAAGTTACAAACTATTCTTCCACATAATTGAATTTCTGCAAGCATGGAAAGTCTGCAGTTGCAGGAAGTTCAGTCCTAAATTTACGTGTGGAAAGTAAACCATGTACAATATCATTCTCTGCAATAATTAGCTTTAGCAGTTACAAACATTATATTAGATTTTGAAAACAATGATTCTTTGAGCCTTTATCAACTTGTTTATTTTTGTTAGTATATATAGAATTTGTTTTTAATATTTCTCCAGCTGTAAAATATATAATTTAAGCATAAATAAATTATAATATTCACAGAACATAACAATTGAAATAAAAATTTCCCTGAAATCTTATACCGTAATTGATAAGTCAAAAATTCTCAAAACTTTTAATAATCTGAATACTGCGGCTGCTGACAACAATCCCGCTGTGCAGATACGCACATTAAACCAAGAGGTGAAGTAGTTTTAGCATTATGATCTTATTAAAAGCAGTCTTACCGGGGTAACACATAAATTAGTTGTGCCAAGTGAAGAATGAATGGATTCAAGTGATCGCAGTATTATGCGCGTAAATAGAATTTTTTCAAAAAACTGTGTTTTATAGAATCTGTTATAAAGCAAGAACTAACTTTCCTGTTTATTTAGATATACAGTCTTTCATGTGCAGAATTATTATTTGGTTTACTGAATGAGAGTATAATTTTAGATGGTAGCTACACTTGCTAAGTTTGTGATGTTTCTCGGCGGAATCCAGTAATCTCACTTTAAATGGACAGTCATTTTGACGGGTAAAATGATCCATGGCTGAAGAAAATCCAGTACCGGATCCTGGTCAGCATGGCAGCCATTCAGCCGCTCTGAAAATGACTGCCTCTCCCATATCTTTCTCCGTTTGTCTACATGTTTACGAAGATTTGGCAAAGAAAGTGAAATCATGCATTTCTGGAAAAATACACCTTTTTTATTTGTTTGTAAAACTTTTTTATTTTAAAATTTTTATAAAATTATGCGTGGTATTTTATTGTAAAACTTGTTTTATTTTACTATGCATAGTCATAATTACTTTTATATCTTTTACTTTGCCAATAAATACATTTTTTATTACTCAATGTAGGTTTAAAATATTACTAAAATATGCTTAGAAAGTAAAATGTAGTGTGAAACATACTAGCTAAAATTTTATTTTAACACTTATGTCATTTTACACAGGTTTTTCCCTTAAGGGGATCATTTTAGACCACCTACCCCTGTATGTGTTTTCAAAACGCAATAATAATTAAAGTTGTTCCAGTTTCCAATTTATGAAAGAAATAATAAATATTGTTTTGGCATTCTGCTTCGAATTTTATCATGCATACCATACTTTTTTGCATGCATAAGACAGTTCCTGATCTAAATTCAAAGCGTAACAGGGTTTATCGAATGTGCCATTCTGATATGGTTAATGGAATGTTCAGCTTAATAGTCTGCTGAATCGTTTATTTTCTTATCAAGAGTGTAATTTTTTGTGTGAGACCATACTTTTTTTTCCTCTTAAATGTGCTTTATAAAAAATATTTGCGTAATTCCCTTTATTGGAAAGTTATTTTATACATAATTAATATCTGATCATTCAAAATAAGCACGCCAACACTTCATTTTCTATTTTTTATTATTTTTGTATTATTATTTTTTTATTCTTTTTTGTATAGTCGATATTTTTGCAATAAAAAGGGAAGATGTTATATATCTCCAAATACTATTGCGATGTGTTGATTCTTTCATTGGGTGATAAGTGAATTTGACATTCTCCAATATCTAGAGTTTTCTATAATGTACAGCTGCGGAAAAAAGTCCCACTGGTACTTTTTTCGGCCGTCGTTCGTCGTATAGCAAAGTTACAGATACCAACCGTTTACAATTGACGTACACTTTAATTTGCTATATATAAAAATTGCATAAGGGGCCGTCTTCATATTAAAATTCGCACCAACATTTTTTTTCCCAATAGCAACCCCTAGATTTCACTTTATATTTCAAAAATTAAGCTCATTTTAACCCCGGGCACCAATTTTCAATAAATTTGGACTGAAAATGAGTGAGTTATGAGCGCCGAAAATCCCCCTCTCCCTATGTTAAAATATTTTTTCATACTTTAATTCATATCTCATATATTATTGATAGTAACAAGCTGATTTTTATTCGTACTATTAGAACTAAAGGACCCAAACATAATTTAATGTTATTATGATTTTTAATAAATTATTAATTGAATTATGAGTTATTAAATTAATATTAAAAAAATTCTCAATAGCCACCTAGCGAAATTTCGATGGAAATAGATGCAGAAAGAAATATTACATGGCTGTGCAAAATTTCAAATTTTTACGTTCAGTAGTTTAATTTATATTAAATAAAATATGTTATTTTCATGAGTTAAGGGACCATATATAAATAATAATATTTATTAAGTGAAGGTGTTTTGAAAATTGCATAAAATAAACGTAAATTAGATTTATTTTGTGCAAAAATATAGTAAAAGATACCAGTATTAAAAAATATCAAATTTTGAAGCAAATAAATTAGAGGTTTTTACAGTTTGATGGGGATTCTATAAAGCTTGTATTGTTGCGTCCGCTACCATATTCCCCCAAATAAAATATTTTCCAGCTATAGAATTAGATGCAGTAGATGTATGTCTTCTAATACAACGTTCTATTTCTGAAAAACTAACATCCTACACTTTCCAGGCAAGAATGTGACCTTTTTAAATATCGGAAACATTAGGTCTTTGGACTTCCCCATACTCTATCAAACATTCAAAATCACCTTTTTTTGTCTAAATTTTCATCTTACTATAAAATAAAATACAGCCAAAAGTCTTAAGAATATTGCACATTGCAGACGATAGTCTTAAATGAAGAAAGTGAAATAACAAACACAGTGATAATATTGGGTCGGCAAAAAAGTAATTGCTTTTTTTACATGAAATTCAAACAAATAAATTTTCTATCAGGAAATCATTCTTCAAGTTCGACCATAGCTGAGTAATATTCACGCTTGTAGTCAGATGAGCAGAGAGCACCTCTAACTCCTGCCAACATTTCATCTGTCTAAGAGAACCATCAAGGGAAATACTCAATAACAATTTCAAAATTACAAATATTTTCAAAATCATGAGCAGTCATTTTGCATTTTTCCCTTAAATCATGTGTACGAACCAAGGAAGTTATGAACTCACGGGCCCTTTGGACCACAGACTAAATATTCTAATTTCTACCCTTGATATTCTCAGTACAAAAAGAACTTTAAGAGAGATGGAAACAATATTTTCCTTGAAAATAATATTAATTTCTTTTAACTCTCGCGAGCGAAATGAATGAAAGGCGAAAAGTTCGGAACCTACAAATAGCGTTTTTCAATTTGCAGAAAGTCCCTTGAAAACGCGCAAAAATTAATTCGCAATATCTCCGGAAATTATCTTAGAAAATTGGTGAAAATTTATATTTAGGGTAATTTGAAGATTTTCTTTCGTTTAATAAAGTCAAAATACGGCGTTGCCATTGAGAAAAACGAAGTTGATGCAGAATTAAATATGAAGACGGCCCCTTATGCAAATTAAATTAATAGTAAATTAAAGTATGCGTTATTTGCAAACGAATGGTATATATAAAACTTTGCTGGACGACGAACGACGGTGAAATAAAGAGCAAGTGGGACTTTTTTTCCGCAGCTGTACCTTTATAATCTATGTACGTTGATCGTAATTTTTTTTTCAAAATTAGAAATCTATCATTTCGATATCTTAAGTTAATTAAGTTTAACAAATGTCTATTACTTTAATTCATTTATTACATTATCAAAATTGTCATTCCGAATTCTGTGCGCAGATCTTTCTCATCATTAAAAAAACGCATAAATAAAGACTCCGTTTTGAGAATAGCATTAATTTTCAGAATAGGTATTTGACACAGTTTATCCTTTTTCTCAAAGTTAGGAAGGAAAACTGGGCCAGTAGTGAATCTTCATCATTGTGTCGCTTTGCAACGATGAAAATGCACAGTTTAAACTGGGTCCATTTGGGTAAAGTCGATAATAACTTGCCTTTTTTTATGTACGCAAGTGCTCAAATTTGATATGGGCTAAAACCAAATTTACATTATCTTTTACCGTTTTTTTTTTTTTTTTTTTTTTTTTTTTTTTTTAAGATGCTCAGAGGGTTTTGCAATTGCAATAAATAAAATTTTATGATGATTTATTTTTGTAACACTATATTACACTATACGTCTAAGGCAATAAATGCAGGAATGCAGGTAATAATGCAATCGCAATAAACCGTGGATTTGCTGACATAGACTGAAGTACCTGAATTTTCTCCGCCGACTATGGCTGATCTTTGGTTACCCGTTTCCTATGCAAGTCTCTATTCTTTCCACGTGTCATACTCCGCATTATCTTTATTCATTCTATTTATTAGATATAGATGTTGCAAAATTTTACAATTATTAATTTATCCAATGTCGATGATCCAATAAAAGAAATAAGACGTGATTATTTAATAATCTGTTACAGTGATGGAATGTATTCTAATTCAGTATGAGTGAATATCATGATATATTTCAAGTTGCTAACAAAGATAGATATACGCATATATTAGTACATGAAAACTAGCACATTTCTTTTTAATTATTAATTCCTTTAGCTTGAACAAAACTTTTTATAAAAACAAATACATGCAGGGAAGTTTTTTCAAAAGTTATATATCTATTTTACAGTTTTGTTTAACTCAAGCTGTATATGTACCCGGGTCAACTTTGTATTTGACTCTTAGCTCATTTCCAAATCCTTAATTGAATAGGAATTTTGCTTTCAAATATAAAGCAGCTAGCAATACATAAATCAAAAGAAAAATAAAGACAAAAAGAAAAATTCGAGCTCCTGTCAAAAGGCGATAGCGGCAAGGTTCAACTTTTAAATGTAACAAACAAGATTACATTATTTAAGCATAACTAAGGTTTCTTGTGTCACAAATGCCTTTTTGGCTATATTACCCGAAACCATAAATTCAAAATTTTTTATCATTCAACCAAACGCCAGAAAAATCTTGCAATAACTGTAACAGGATTATTCCGCCCCCTGCTAAAAGGAAGACAGAAAAATAAATGGAAAGGTAATCTTAAAATTAAAAGTTTAATTTTGTATAAACGGAAACTGATCATTACATTTTTGATAAATAAAAGTTGCTTTGGCACAGTTAGTACAGTGTAATCTATTAGTTAGCGTTCCTGCCATTAGTAAAACAGACCCAAGTTCCAGTCGTCTTTATTTCTTCTCAAATGCTGGTGAATTTCGTTTGTGATTGCAGAGCATTTTATATAAACAGTTTTTTTAAGTTCTTTTTATTTTTTTTAAATTTCTTATAAAATTATTATTGTATGTATATACATATACATACAATTTTTTATAAAATTATTATTGTATGTATATACATATACATACACATACACTTACACGTACATATTTTTGTATTGATGCGTGATTACATTTTCCTAGTTATATTTTTAAAGTATTAAAATATAGTAACTGAACTGAAAGCTAAATTCAATGAATATATTGAAATACTTTTTCAAGAAAGTTAAGCAATGAAAAAAACCTATATTATGCACGTAAAGCAGTTTTTTGGTCAGAGAAAGAAAAGAAAAATATAATAATTTTTAAAAGCTTTCAGGACTTCTGCGTTTCCGTTTCTCAGGTTAAGCAGTATTCTTTCTTTCTACCATATTTTTAGAGTGTTTCTCTCCCAATTTACTTTGAAAGCAATTGAAATTCATATCTTTCATTTTTGCTGACTGCTCTGAAACGAAAGTATTTCCCAGAGAAATACACTGGTATGCATATGCAATCATATTTAAATAAACTTCTGAAGTAGTGCTGGTATATAAATTTTAGAGAAACACAAGTTGAAATATTTAGAGATTTATTTTTTTTCCACGAGGCTAAGAGTAATGCAAAATATCAATAACGTCCTTATAAATTATCTGTCTTCTTATAAATATAATTAGCTAATTTTAGCTGATGACTAATTATTTATTTTCCTATGACTATTTGTAAAAGTGACACTCTTTTTTTATTTTTGCTTTCAGTAGCAAAACAGAAAAGAGATTCCATTACACTTTTTGCAAGTAATATGTATGAAAATCAAACTATAATTTGCAAATCTTTATTAGGACAAATATTTTCTCATATTATAATAACAACCTATTTAGTCCATTATCGCTACTATGTGAAACATTCATGAAATGCATTATAAAACCTATTTGAAAGTACATGTTACTTCTCAGTTGGATACGAATTTGAATTTTGCATTAAAAAAAAACATGCTATATAGAAATTGTGAAACAGTTTCAAAAATGACACTTGGATCTTAATGGTGGTAAAAATAGTTGCTTCCTTTTTTCGACAATGAAGCAGCACATTTTTCTGATTCGAGCAGAAATATAAATAATCCTTATTTTTTCATTATTTTAATGGAATAAAATGTATTTTCTTTCAATTTTCAAGATATTTTAAACATTATATGGCGTTTTAATGCTGCTTAAAAATGTTAATGGAAAATGGAAAAAAAAATTGCTGATAAAATTTAAAAAATAAAATGCATTTATTTTTGCAGACATGACTTTTCATTAAGTAAATTTTACATCTTCTTAAATGGTGAGAAATGAAAAGAATGATGATCTAATTTTATGTAACATTCTTTTTGCTTTTTGATTGCTTCCCAGTGCAAATGAAATAATTCCCATTGCCACACCGAATTTCAGTTTTAATAATGTTCTGTAGTCAAATATAAAATTTTTCAGTAAAGGGTGATAGACTTTTACCAAAGCAGTTACAATATTGCGTAAAAGTTATAATTCTGATATACTCTGATGTAATGCTGCACCCTCAGAAAATTCATCTTAATTTAATGGTTGCATCACATCTGGATTCTTAAATTGTTAGACATTTTTTTGGTATTCAAGACTAAATTGAACGCAGCATAAACTTGATTGTAAAACGTTTAGTTTAGACATATGTAAAAGTGAATAAACGTAAGGCAGTATCACCTGGCCTACTATTTACACTCAAACCTGTTTTTGTGCTACTTTTTGTGCGGTATACGTAAATTTCATTCAAATTGGAATATAATTGACGAAGTTATCAATAAAAAAAATAGTTGGTTTGATATACCATTTAGTTTTTTCGATGTTTGATATTATTGATTTATTTCATCACATTACTTATGTATTGAATTCTATAATGGCATAATATAATTTTTGTAAGCACAAGAATTTCCATGTAAATAAATGAAATTTGCAGTAGCATATTGGGATGAAATTTTTGCGGAGCAAGGCACAAATACATTAATCGCAAATACACATTGAAGGACATCTGCATCGTCTTAGTAAGGGTTTTGATGAAACACATTGCCTGTCTCGTTAGGTCGCTGGGTTGGTTTTTTGATAATGAGATAGTTGACGACCAGTCTCATGATTTGTTACTTCCTTGTACGTAGTATAAGGAAGTAATGTGATCCCGAAAAATTTTGGGGGCCAAATTTCGACAAAAAAACCGATTTTGACTACCTCAAATTTTAATTTTAAAATTTTTTTCGATGCATCTCATCGTAGGCTAGCATGCACGATCATATTAACGCGTCTGCAACTCATTTTGACCAGCGGCGAGTCTACTGTGGCCAGTTTTTCCATGCCGTCTGTACGTACGTACGTACGTACGTATGTATGTAACTCGCATATCTCAAAAACTATTGGTCGTAGAATATTGAGATTTGATATTTAGGATTGTTCTATGATCTAGTTGTGCACCTCCCCTTTTGGTGGCAATCGAATGGATAGTTTATGTACAGGACCGCCCAAAAGATTCGAAATACATTACGCTCTATGGGCCGAAATTCATTAAACTCGCCTAACTCAAAAGCTATTAGGCGTAGAATGTCGAAACTTCATATTTTGGATAGTTGTAACATCTAGTTGTGCACCTCCCCTTTTGGTTCCATTCGACTGGATAGTTTATCTACAGGACTGCCCAAAACATTCGAAATACATTACGCTCAATGGGCCGAAACTCATTAAACTCGCATATCTCAAAAACTATTAGGCGTAGAATGTTGAAACTTTATATTTAGGATTGTTGTAACATCTAGTTGTGCACCTCCCCTTTCGATTCCATTCGACTGGATAGTTTATCTACAGAACCGCCCAAAAGATTCGAAATACATTACGCTCTATGGGCCGAAATTCATCAAAGCGTTTTTTAGACGTATTGGGCTATTTCAAACGACTCAGAAGTGATGTATGCTGTAAAGAGTTAGAAAATGAATTTCTCCATTAAAAAAAGTGTCTTTATCATTTATAGTTCTGCTACAGGAACACTCAAAAGATTTCCAATACATTACGGTTAATGGCAATTTTAGGGGCATTCATCCATTTCAAGCACAATACCGTCCTACCACATAAGTTAGGTGATGGTCCGACCACGGTCACGTGCCTCCCTCAAGAACTATGCCAAAAGTCGCCAAGCTTGGCGACTTTTGGTGTACGTGTGTGCACATTTAACTCTCAAATCTCAAAAACTATTATGAAATTTCATATATAAGAATGTTGTAACATCTAGTTGTGCATCTCGATTTTTGGTTCCAATCTACTGGAGAGTTTATTTACAGGACCACCGAAAAGAATTTTAGTACTTTAATGTCTATGGACATCTTCAATATAATACAACTGTAGACAGTCATTGTTTGGTACATGCCCAAAATCTCGCCTTCTGTCCTCTACCTTGGCGAGTTTTGGCGAAATATCGCCAAATTTGGCGATAGTCAGTCATTTGGTCCATGCCCAAAGTATCGCCATTTGTCATCGTTCTTGGCGAGTTTTGGCGAAATGTCGCCAAATTTGGCGATAATCTGTCAATGTTTGGTTCATGCTTAAAATCTCGCCAAATGTCGTCGACATTTACGAGTTTCGCCGAAATATCGCCACATTTAGCGCAAAAATTATTTCGTATTTTATATAACTCTAAAACTTTAACCCGTAGATTTTTTAACTTTTGTATTTAGAACTATTGTAACTGTTTTCCATATCTTTTTTGACAGCAATCGACTGAGAATTTATTTACAGGGTGAGCCAAATGACTTTAAATACATTGAGGTGTATGGATGCATTCAATTCATTGAAAGTCTGTGGTCAATGACTACTTTGGCTATCCCCAAAATCTCGCAGACTATCTCAAGTTTGTCGGCTTTTGGTGAAATATCGCCAAATAAAGTGTCAGAAGGAAATCTTTCAAATTGAACTCAGCTTGGCGATATGGAAATATTTGGCTAGAAATCGCTAAACCTTACTATTATTGATATTTTATCTCTTTCAAACAAATAAGTTTAGAGGAAGTGCGTCGAAAATATTTTTGATCTAATGGACGTGCAAGGAAGTCATGTGTTGGACACATCAGATTTTTTTGTTTGTTTCAACGAGTAGGTAAAGAAGTTTACTTAAAGGAACCAAGAGCTATTTTTTTTATTCGTCTCTGATCTGTGCAAGTGATAAGTCCGCTAAATAAAATGATTTAATAAAAAAGAATATTACGCGAGTTTTAATTTTTAAATCTAATGTTAATTTTTATCCTTCAAAGTGATTTTAAGTTTCTGAACTATTAAGATTGCAAGTACATGCCAAGCTTGGTGTCTTGATTTCACTTACAAAGCAAATCCTAGTTATTTCTTAAGGTTTTCAGTTATTTTCTACACAAGAATTATGTTTATGCGGTTATTATTCACCACCTAAAAAATACTTTTTCATTGTGTTGTGAAAACTATTTCGTATAGCTACTCGTGAGGTTTTGTGAGTTTTTTTATGCGGTCCCTATCCATCGTACAAAGACAGGTTTGAGTATATTGAACATCTTCCTGACACACCACTTCTGTGAAATTCACTTATATGCAAAAGGAGAAAGTGTGCAGTAGTGCACAATGACAGAGCTTATCTGAACAATACTTCAGTATGGTAAAGGCGGATAAGTCGATACGTTGGTAGGGAAGACGCTATTTTCTTTTGTTGTTTAGTCAGAAACATCCAAATCTCCCATTTTGAGACCTTTAAAAATAAATGTGTTAAAAAACGGTTTTCGATTACGAAATTATAAGGATAGTTCTTTTTAAGAAGAAGAAAATAAGGAAGAACACCCAATCAATTTTTTATAGTTATTTCTGTTAATGTAAGTAAAAACTCTTAATTTTCCAGTTTTTCATGCCACCATATAAAAAATACTGAAATATGAACACATTGTAAAAAAAAGTTGTATTATCATAACATGCAAAATATAAATACAGCAATTGAGTATACCTTCATTACAAGATTTTTAAAAAAGTAATAATTATTAAGAGAAATTCCTAAATTGGGAGACTTGGCACTTAATAGGAGAAATTTAACATTGAAAAAAATATTTATCTAAATATGAACAATCTGCGTAAAACCAGAAAGGCAATTATACCGATTAGGTACTTCTCGACTGTAGAAAATGACTAGCGTTACACTAAGAAACATTTAACAGTTAGTTTAGTGCACGCATTCACTGTATGGATATTTTTAAACGCCGCTGTGAAACAGATGTTAAAGCGATTACCTCTTAAACAGTGAGTGGTCGAAGCATACACTTTCAACCAGAAAAGCTTGGCCAAGTTAAAGTAACTTTCAATTTATTTATTTTTTATTTATTTTTAACAAGGGAGTAACTAACGCACTTACAAACTCATATATTTTTAATTTGCCTCCTTAGGCACAAATCAACGTTTTCGCAAATATCAGTGTTAGAAAATAAGGGACCGTATAAAAATTAAATTTTGAATTTTAATATGCATACAGCTTCTCGTAAAAATATTACCTGTCTAAAAGCAATTCTAAATTTGACAAATTTTCTAACTGAAAGTATCTTTCAATCAATTACGGTTTAAGAGATAATAGCTGTAACATCTATTTTAAATCATCCGGAAACTTTTAAATCATTTTCTTTTATTCGTGGCAGATGACCCACTAAAATGTAATCTATTTTATAGCAAGGCGAGAGATCACGTTATTGAAACTGTATTTTATCTTGAGCTCAATAATATAACATTTTCAAATTATAGTTCTAAATTACCTGAAATCACTGAAATGCTTGCGTATCAGCAGATGTCGATTTTGATTGCAACTTTGTTAGAGATTTAATTGCTGAACAGTAATGGAATGATCTATTAAAAAATACTTTGTTTAGATTTCATTTTTTCTAAACTTCACTAAGTATGGAGTTGGGCTTAGAATGAACCTTAATCAAATCAACGTTCTACTTATATCTATATTTTAATTGATATGTTTCATTATGCTCTAAATAGCAAAGCAGATTAAGGTTTTTCGTAGTAGATTAAACGAAAGTAAACTTATAATATACTTCTGTTTTACACCCTCTCAAAAAAGTATTCGAGTAAACTTCCTACGGTGGTTTCGTATATTAAAAATTATTTATCATAGAATATGAATTAGGCTATGTATGCTTATAACTTGCCACATTTCTGTTGTGTTGTGCGTTTTTCAAAAACTCAATAATTGCTCGCAAAGCTAAAATAGGAAATTTTGCTTTTACTCGAATACTTTTTTGAGAGGGTGTATATATTCAGTACAGAGGAAGTGTGCGTACATGTATATAATGGTATATACTTTGTATCAAAGAACTGTTAGACTTCTTTTGATTAACTATAAAATAAGGTCATTTAAGATAATATGTACTGAATCTGTGTGAGAAATAATTCCTTAATTTCTCGAATATCACCAAAAGAAAATACCTACCCGAAGTCCCTAGTTAGCTTCATCCCTTATTATGGCTGAAGCTTTCATTAAACTGCAGAAAGCACTCAGACGAATTACCGTCTTTATTTTCTATGCATGAAATAATGCTGCACTGGCAGAGAAAAAGACACTCTACGCATAAGCATCTGACACTAATTGCAGATAAAGCGGGGCCCGCTTTGTTCTTTATAAAGAGGTAATGAATATAATTGGAATGACTTTTGTCTGAGATAAATAGCTTTTGGAAAACTAGTATCTGAAAGAAATGTTTCGAAATGCTAAAATGCGCCGTGTGAGTTCTTAAATACATTCTAATTAATCAATATGGAGACAGCAGAACAGTTTAAGAATCTGAATAATAGATAGCGGGTAACTAATTAGGAACGTGTAAATGGATTTAACTATTTTTACACAGGAATTAGCTGTTAGAAGGAAAAAGTTATTCCTAAATCTGATGAACATATAATCATTTCACAGAAATTGTGTTGGCGTATGAGTTTTAAGCATTAAAATATTTTTTATCTGTTACCGTTCATACCGAATCTAATAATAATACTAATGCAGCATAATAAAACAAAATAGGTTACTAAATTAGTGAGTAATTTACAATAGTTTATTTAAAGTGTAAAATAAATAACATATTGATTGTGTTGTGTTAAGGCAGACCTACAAGAGATGTATATACCCATGAGTGTTTCCTTGGGCGAAAGACTTTTTAATGGATTCTACTCACACTACATCTGGAGAAACTGCCCAAAGTTCCATACCCTTATTTCGAAAGCGATAGGTGAAAATTGTGGATTTTTCACACTCAACCACCTCTTACCATGTTCAGTGTCTTAATTGCACGGCCACTCTTGGGCCCAGTAAGAAACCGTAATTTAACAGTTTACAGAAACCGTAAATTAACAATTTATTCTTCTTTTACAATTTTGAGAAACAGTGTTTTGTATTACTAACACTCAAATGCTATTTCTTTTACACCTTTGTGCATATTTTGTATCCAATTCAGTTTTCAAATAGGACAGATGGTATGTATTATAATACACATTTTATCATAAGGAAACAAGGAAGAATAATGGGACTGTCGCATGGGTTACGGACATCTCTAATAGCCTGCCTTTATTCATTACTACCAGTAGTGCACAGTGAAAACAGTCTAATGAGCATTCTATGGCTCATTGAGGAACATTCGATGGTTCTCGGGAGAAAACCCGTTTAATTCTTTAAATATTAGGATAGACTTTCCAGCATAGTGTTTTCCAATCCGTTAATCCTATCCTACTAATATATAAATGTCAATGTTTGTATGATTGTTTGTTACTCTTTCACGCTGAAACGGTTTGGCGGATTTAGATGAAATTTGGAATAAAGACATTTAAAGTCCTGGATCAACAAAGGGGCTACTTTTTATCGCGCGAAAACTGCTCCTAAAATATACAAAAAAAACTATCCTTTATTTAAAAAACAACAAAAAAAAAACAATCGAGTTTTTATTTTACAAAGCCGTTGAGAGATAGCGCAAACTTATAGAATACGCATTTTTTAATAAATGAAACATCAGATTTCGTTTTCCGCAGGCCAATTTGAAATAATTGTTAGACGGTTTTATTTTATGTTATGAAATCTTATTTGAATGAGTCACGTGACAAACCATCAGCATTGTTTTTTTTTTTGTGCAAAAATACAGCCCTTTATAACTAGTAGATCCGCAGCATTTAATATACATTTGTAAGAAACCCACTGTATCACGTGACTGATGCTCTATCATCGTTATATCGTGCTAAAATAATTTTTAGCATCCTTTAACGATGGTTGAATTGAATAAAAAATACACCTGAATAAGTTTTTCTAACTTTCATTCAGTTCGAATTCTGCGAATAGGATAAAGTTCTACGCAGCTTCTTTCCATTCTATTTCTATTGTATTACATCCAAAAAAATGGTTGTTTGAAATACCAATTTTAATTTTGCTTACTGACACTCATGAATATTGATACACTTTCCAACTTAAGGAAATAAGGATAGAAAATAGGGAAGACGTATGGATTGTGATACGTTTTTAATATAGCACTATATAGCGTCGGAAAAAACACTCAAAATACTGGTGTTAAACGATTAAGTAAATAAAAAACTTTGTGAAAACACACATTTTCTTCTTACCTATATCATCTTATGTGTGTTTTTCACAAAGTTTTTTATTTACTTCACTATATTGCGTATATAAAATCTGAAAGTTTTTCAGATTTTCTTAAATTTTCTTTCCGTTTTTTGATAATGATCTATATATCCAGAAGCTCTTCAGAATTAATATAGGAGGAAAATAATTTGTACCTTTTTGTAGGTTTTTATCACTAAGCCATCTCATTTTTGTAACCAGGGGCAGACCGACACGGTAAGCAAGTTAAGCACCGCATCGGGGCACCGGCTTCGAAGGGGCGTCATTTCGAACTCGAAAAATAAATAGAACATAAAAGGGGGCGTCTTTTTTACGTTAGCAGTTTGCACCACTACTTCAGGGCCCCCACTGTTTGAAATTATATTCAGAATATGAGACATTTCAGTTCCAAGGAAACCGGTAAGAAACAGGATTCTCTCCGAACAATATTTACTAAGATGGCGAACTAACCGGTTGCCGGAGGCGACTGGTATTATAATATACTTTGAAGCGTAATGGAAGTAGAAAGTGAAATAGGGCTAGAGCATGGATTCAGCATTTTAATAGGATTTAAAATTTGAAGGTACTCGAGTATGTTTTGAACATTTCTAAAAATATTTTGAGTAAGATCTGTTATAATTAATGTCAATTGTTTATTGCGAAAATATTGTAGAAAATTAATTATACTAAAATGCACTGTCGAACTTTTTCAGTAATAACTAAAAAATCTATATTGATTGAAAGAAATCTGGAAATCAACTGAACTGAAGTAAATAGCCCAATGACACATGATATACTTATCAGGAAACTTCATAATTTATAACACCTACATAAACACACTTTAACACAATTTAATTGTTTCATGGTTGAAATCTTGGTGGAGTTGATGATGAAGCGTGTTTTTTTTTTTTTTTTTAAGTCACATCTTGTCAGTTTTGATTGTAATTTTAAGGTATCATTCATCTAAAATTTCCTAAGGATTTAATCTTTGTGATTTAAGTTTATTCAGGTTTTACACTGCTATGCCGAAGCTTTTATACATCTAATAAATTTATGATTAAAATATAAATCTCACGCGTAGATTCAATAAACCAACTAATAGATAAGCATGTACAGTTTAGGGCATAGCTATTTAATAGCACTGACATAATGAATTAATCGTGGAACATTTTTGAATCGATGAGAAAATATCTAGGCACACATTTTTATAAGAATGTTTCACCATAGACTGTAACTGTTTGTTGATATCAAAATGCGTATTTGTTCAGAGATGTCAGCGCTTCTAAGCGCCCATCTTAAGTCGTATGTGTATTCTGCAATTCTAATTTTAATCCTCTCAAATTTTCGAGTGGAAATTTTTTATGTTAGTTTAATACACTGTCCTCCAAAAGTTAAGGAACATTATGTTTTTATGTTTTTTCAAGCTCACCATAAAAACATGACACTAACAATAAAAATGTATGGTGTATATAAATGATAAAAATGAACTTTATGCAAATTTATGCAAAAACGATGGCTACCACAATTTTTTATAGAAAAGAACAGGCATATATGTGTGAGAGAAAAACATGCAAATATCATGCTTTCGTAATTGCGTGTCCAACTTTTTGTTTATTTACAACTTTTCTTAGCAGATTCGTTGACAATAGGTAGTAGAGTCCTGCAATGTCTCAGAGAAGCTGTTTGCCCGATTCGTTAAGCTGGCGGTCTGTCGGATGCATGGAAATGGGGTAGTCACAGGCTGGTGTTGCTAGGCGTCTTACTGTGTCGCGCAGTGTGGTTCACCGTCTCTGGAATCAATATCAAACCGAAGCTTCTGTGTTAAGAAGACATCTCCCAGGCCAACCACGTGTTGGTTGTTAGTTAACTTTTGGAGGCCAGTGTATAGAAAGTCATTTTTTTTCATAAACAAAATAAATCATGTAGCATATAATAATAACTTCTTATCGTTACTTCGAATAGTGAGTTTTTCGATAACGAATTAAATATTTAATAGGAAAATCCGACTTACGCTTGAAGAATTTTCTGAGAAAGTGTATTTAATTCCTTATCATTGATTTTTACATCAATTCTATAACAAAAAAATTCCAAATCTTAAGTTAATTCCCATATTGACACCTAAAAAAACAACGTAGTAGAAAAAAAGCGCGATTAATTTGGAAAAAGAAAAAAAAAAGGGGACTTTCTAAACTTTCCAACTTTTTATAAGTGAATGACCCTCAATAATCAACATAAATCCCCAGTGTTCCATTTCGATTTCTTTCCTACCTTAACCAAAGCAAAAGTTTTTCAACTGATGTTTCTTAACCCAATACTTTCTAATGCATAAACAGCAATAAAAGAACCCAGTATAAAAATCAAGAGACAGAATAAGCGGACCAGGAATTCTCCAAACTTTTAAGGTTGACTTTTGAATACTTTTGGGATAAGGTTCGGCAATTCTTTTAAAAAATCCGATGAATTTTTATTTGATTACGGAACAAAATTTGCCTTTTTTTTTCTTTTTTTTTTCGCCGACTTACTGTCAAGATTGTGTCTTTGTTTTCTGTAGGCAATATATTCCTGCATTTTTTTCAACATGCAATCCGATTTTCAGAAAGGCAGTAGTAAATATTAAAATATGTAAAATATTTTTCCTTCCCAAGTAATTTAAATATAAAAGTTTAAAATATTTGACAATTCTTTAACCCTCACATATGCGTTTTAAAAAAGATTGTATCAGAAACACTCTGACGAGGAAAAATTCCTTATAAAAGTAGAAATTAAAAATTTGTAGAACTTTCTTATGCTTGAATATAATTGTGCAATATCTTATGTAAATGATTTCAGACTTTTGAAGATATAACTCTGAACACACGTTTTGCAGGAATGTTTAAAGGTTTCTAGAAACACATCACAGTATTACAAATACATTAAACATTACATCGTATACAAAGTTGTAAAACGTTAAACTAGGGATTTCTGTAGTAATTTTCAGGAAAATCATATTTTTAAATTATTCTTGAGGGGTTCACTTATAGCTCGAAGCCTCTATAAAAGTCCAATATGGGACATGCAAAATTAGCAATATCAAGACTTAAACACAAAAGAGGCCTGGAAATCGAAGGTCGCACGCTTATATGTCGAAGTCGTCCTTATTAGAGCGTTTAGTAGCAACCCGCTCAACCCGCTTTTAAATAAATAAATAGAGGAGGTAGTCTGGACCCAGCCTACTCCAGTCTGGGAGACTGGGTCATATAGTGACCTCGTTTCATTGGCTGGTTGTTGTTTGCTGTTTCTCAGGATATCCTTTAAAAAAATTTACAAAGGTCCAGCGGAAATTCGTATATGTTTAACATTTTTAACCTAGCTTGTGAACTTCATATGATTTTTCCAGTCTAGGCTTGAATTGCAAAGGCGCTCATTAAGTGGTGAGCCGAGGGGCAGTCCAGCAAATAGTGATTAGTGTCCCCTAGATCCCTGCAGCGACATAAGCCAATATGTTTTTTGAAGTCATTAAGTAAGCTGGAAAGGGGTCGTGTTCTGCAGGGAACGCAGAGTCGTAGTTTGTCAAAAGTAGTTTTGGGATTCTGGTTTGAAATGAGGGATACTGTGTGGCACTCTTTAGTAATTTTTGACCAGTCTTTATTCATTCTTTTCTTTAACAATGTTTTCAGCTTTCCCTTTAGGAAAGTTGTCAGTTCTTCAATGGACACGTTTATTTCCGTCCTGTTTGTTTCCTCTTAGCTAAAATAATCCGTATGCATATTCCTCTGAAGGCGGATGTGTGTTTTAATCTACTTCATTGTGTGTGTGTGTGTGTGTGGTCTGGGGTAATTTTCGCAGTAGATTTTTGACTTTTAGAGTTCTTAGGTAGTTTGTACGATCTTGGGACAGTCCAGTCGCTTTGGATGACCACTTTGCTGATTTCAGTGTCTCTACATTTTTGGAGAACTTCTCTTATTGCTCGAATGTGGTGTGATGAGTGTTTACTCCTTCTTTGTATAAAACAAAGACTACAACTGTGCCGAAATTTGTCTTTGAGGCGTCTGTACACCCTCCAAAAAAAGCATTCGAGCAAGAGATAAATTTCCTATTTTAGATTTGCGAATAATAATTGAGTTTTTAAAAAACGCACAACTTGATAGAAATATGGAAAGTCATATTTATACATAGTCTCATTCATATTCTATGATAAACAATTTTTAATATACGAAACCAACGTAGGAAATTTCTCTATTGCTCGAATACTTTTTTTGGAGGGTGTATATATATGTGTTCCATATCTCACTTCTTGCAAAGGACTGCGTAGCTAAAGCAGTTGGCGGGGATTAAATTTCAGTACAATTATAATATTTTTTTGAACAGTACAATTTTCAAAATCTCAGTTGTTGAGATATAAAGGGTTGAGTAAAGCCATTTTCTGCAAGTTTTCTAGTTTTATCTGATCCAGGCCTCGCAGTCAGTCCTATTGTTTTTAATTTCCTACCTCTATAAATAATGGAGTAAAATATTCTGCTGCTTCAACAGTTGTTAAATGTTCTTTTAGATGTTAAGGTTTCGCCTATCAAACCATTAAAATACTAGGCTATATAAATAAAACTTTGATGAAGGTAGGAATTTTAAGAAAATAGGACCGACTGCGAGGCCTGTCTGATCCGATTACTGATATATATCTTTCGGACATCTATTTTTTGAATAATTGACGAAATTTCCTGAAAGTAAAATCATGTCCTCAGTCCTTTGAAGTGCATCCATCTTCTTCATTTCCACAGTTTTTATCAGATACGAATACTCATAAAAATAATTCTGACATCATTTCGAGAAATAATTAATAATGTTACTTGGGAATTGTGTGGTAAAATGTAAACGATCCTGTAGTAACTTTGTCACACTTAAGTTTCACATTTTATAAAGGTATTCTTCGGGAAACAAAAATAGGAGTGTTGACTAGCACTTCCGTACTATTCCAACAGTCAAAATGTCTCAGTTTTGTATACTCATGGAAAAATCACAGCACGTTCGTTTATTTAAAGTATGAGTGCAACTCCTATTTATCACTTTTCAACGTTTAGTGGAAGTCAGATTTTTATTTGCGAAAAGAAGATAGGAAAAACGACTGATGGTTCAACATTTGTGAGACCAATTGGTAAGCTGTTAAATTTTGAAATCTCAAATTCAGAATATTGTACTGTAACCCATTTCCACCCAGACATTACAAATATATTTTCCAATTCTTACTGATCCCTGTACGAAGAAATAATTTTACGACATCATTTATACAGACAACTGACTACATATATATTTTTAAATATGCATAAAAGTGAAAATTTCATCTGCGTAATATTCTAAATTAATACTTTGTGGAAATGACTTTATACTCGAGAGCTGAGGATAGGAAAATTTAAGAATTTTAATGCTTAAATATTTTTATGATCAGAAATAAAAATGTTAAGAATTGGATGTCCTATATGTACACCCTCCAAAAAAAGTATTCGAGCAAGAGAGAAATTTCCTACGTTGGTTTCGTATATTAAAAATTATTTATCATAGAATATGAATGAGGCAATGTGTAAATATGACTTTCCATATTTCTATCAAGTTGTGCGTTTTTTAAAAACTCCATTATTATTCGCATATCTAAAATAGGAAATTTCTCTCTTGCTGGAATACTTTTTTTGGAGGGTGTAGGACATGGGCTGAAATGGGTTTTAAAAATAGTGTTTTTGAATTATTCATTTTAAAAGTGTTGAATCCGTTACTTTCAAAATTTTACTAATAATATTATTTCAGATACGAAGTCCATTAAAATGAGGTAATGGCCCCATTCTAAAACGACAAACCAGTTACACTCATGCAACGAGTTTCCATCTAAGGTATTTGTAAACAAAACTCAGTGCTTTCAGTTCATAAACTAGAGCGTTCGTTTACAAAACTGAATGCGTTTACTTTCAAACTAAGTAAACTGACCACGGAGCACGTTCATCTAGTTGTTGACAAGCTACACTTGCTGCACGTTTCTGTTGTTATGAATTGGCGTTCGTTGTTATGAAAAGTATGTTGTTATGAAAAGTACACCCTCCAAAAAAAGTATTCGAGCAAGAGAGAAATTTCCTATTTTAGATTTGCGAATAATAATTGAGTTTTTAAAAAACGCACAACTTGATAGAAATATGGAAAGTCATATTTATACATAGCCTCATTCATATTCTATGATAAATAATTTTTAATACACGAAACCAACGTAGGAAATTTCTCTCTTGCTCGAATACTTTTTTTGGAGGGTGTACATATAGGACATCCAATTCTTAACATTTTTATTTCTGATCATAAAAATATTTAAGCATTAAAATTCTTAAATTTTCCTATCCTCAGCTCTCGAGTATAAAGTCATTTCCACAAAGTATTAATTTAGAATATTACGCAGATGAAATTTTCACTTTTATGCATATTTAAAAATATATATGTAGTCAATTGTCTGTATAAATGATGTCGTAAAATTATTTATTCGTACAGGGATCAGTAAGAATTGGAAAATATTTTTGTAATGTCTGGGTGGAAATGGGTTACAGTACAATATTCTGAATTTGAGATTTCAAAATTTAACAGCTTACCAATTGGTCTCACAAATGTTGAACCATCAGTCGTTTTTCCTATCTTCTTTTCGCAAATAAAAATCTGACTTCCACTAAACGTTGAAAAGTGATAAATAGGAGTTGCACTCATACTTTAAATAAACGAACGTGCTGTGATTTTTCCATGAGTATACAAAACTGAGAGATTTTGACTGTTGGAATAGTACGGAAGTGCTAGTCAACACTCCTATTTTTGTTTCCCGAAGAATACCTTTATAAAATGTGAAACTTAAGTGTGACAAAGTTACTACAGGATCGTTTACATTTTACCACACAATTCCCAAGTAACATTATTAATTATTTCTCAAAATGATGTCAGAATTATTTTTATGAGTATTCGTATCTGATAAAAACTGTGGAAATGAAGACGATGGATGCACTTCAAAGGACTGAGGACATGATTTTACTTTCAGGAAATTTCGTCAATTATTCAAAAAATAGATGTCCGAAAGATATATATCAGTAATCGGATCAGACAGGCCTCGCAGTCGGTCCTATTTTCTTAAAATTCCTACCTTCATCAAAGTTTTATTTATATAGCCTAGTATTTTAATGGTTTGATAGGCGAAACCTTAACATCTAAAAGAATATTTAACAACTGTTGAAGCAGCAGAATATTTTACTCCATTATTTATAGAGGTAGGAAATTAAAAACAATAGGACTGACTGCGAGGCCTGGATCAGATAAAACTAGAAAACTTGCAGAAAATGGCTTTACTCAACCCTTTATATCTCAACAACTGAGATTTTGAAAATTGTACTGTTCAAAAAAATATTATAATTGTACTGAAATTTAATCCCCGCCAACTGCTTTAGCTACGCAGTCCTTTGGAGGAAGTGAGATATGGAACACATATACATACACCCTCCAAAAAAAGTATTCGAGCAAGAGAGAAATTTCCTACGTTTTTTTCGAATATTAAAAATTATTTATAATAGAATATGAATGAGACTATGTATAAATATGACTTTCCATATTTCTATCAAGTTGTGCGTTTTTTAAAAACTCAATTATTATTCGCAAATCTAAAATAGGAAATTTATCTCTTGCTCGAATGCTTTTTTTGGAGGCTGTACAGACGCCTCAAAGACAAATTTCGGCACAGTAGTAGTCTTTGTTTTATACAAAGAAGGAGTAAACACTCATCACGCCACATTCGAGCAATAAGAGAAGTTCTCCAAAAATGTAGAGACACTGAAATCAGCAAAGTGGTCATCCAAAGCGACTGGACTGTCCCAAGATCGTACAAACTACCTAAGAACTCTAAAAGTCAAAAATCTACTGCGAAAATTACCCCAGACCACACACACACACACACAATGAAGTAGATTAAAACACACATCCGCCTTCAGAGGAATATGCATACGGATTATTTTAGCTAAGAGGAAACAAACAGGACGGAAATAGACGTGTCCATTGAAGAACTGACAACTTTCCTAAAGGGAAAGCTGAAAACATTTTTAAAGAAAAGAATGAATAAAGACTGGTCAAAAATTACTAAAGAGTGCCACAAAGTATCCCTCATTTCAAACCAGAATCCCAAAACTACTTTTGACAAACTACGACTCTGCGTTCCCTGCTGAACACGACCCCTTTCCAGCTTACTTAATGACTTCAAAAAACATATTGGCTTATGTCGCTGCAGGGATCTAGGGGACACTAATCACTATTTGCTGGACTGCCCCTTGGCTCACCATTTAATGAGCGCCTTTGCAATTCAAGCCTAGACTGGAAAAATCATATGAAGTTCACAAGCTAGGTTAAAAATGTTAAACATATACGAATTTCCGCTGGACCTTTGTAAATTTTTTAAAGGATATCCTGAGAAACAGCAAACAACAACCAGCCAATGAAACGAGGTCACTATATGACCCAGTCCCCCAGACTGGAGTAGGCTGGGTCCAGACTACCTCCTCTATTTATTTATTTAAAAGCGGGTTGAGCGGGTTGCTACTAAACGCTCTAATAAGGACGACTTCGACATATAAGCGTGCGACCTTCGATTTCCAGGCCTCTTTTGTGTTTAAGTCTTGATATTGCTAATTTTGCATGTCCCATATTGGACTTTTATAGAGGCTTCGAGCTATAAGTGAACACCTCAAGAATAATTTAAAAATAATAAAATTTTACTAATAATATTATTTCAGATACGAAGTCCATTAAAATGAGGTAATGGCCCCATTCTTAAACGACAAACCAGTTACACTCATGCAACGAGTTTCCATCTAAGGTATTTGTAAACAAAACTCAGTGCTTTCAGTTCATAAACTAGAGCGTTCGTTTACAAAACTGAATGCGTTTACTTTCAAACTAAGTAAACTGACCACGGAGCACGTTCATCTAGTTGTTGACAAGCTACACTTGCTGCACGTTTCTGTTGTTACGAATTGGCGTTCGTTGTTATGAAAAGTATGTTGTTATGAAAAGTACACCCTCCAAAAAAAGTATTCGAGCAAGAGAGAAATTTTCTATTTTAGATTTGCGAATAATAATTGAGTTTTTAAAAAACGCACAACTTGATAGAAATATGGAAAGTCATATTTATACATAGCCTCATTCATATTCTATGATAAATAATTTTTAATACACGAAACCAACGTAGGAAATTTCTCTCTTACTCGAATACTTTTTTTGGAGGGTGTATCTTAAGTTTACTTCAAGCTGCAAATATTATTTTTTCAATTACTACATTCATGCACGCATTAGAAATTGCAACGCAGAATTTTTCAACGGTAATCACTTTCTTGTATTTTTAGTTTTGTAAATTGAAAAATGCATACTTTAAGTGTTGAGATTGAAGTTGATTTAAACCGTTATTAGTGAAATTTGAACTACTCTAGCTAAATATTTTTTTTAAAAATTCCAGTTTAAGTTGAAATTTCTAAACTTTAATATGTGAACTTCAATTATGGCCATTCTTTCATTTATTATTCTGTTGATTTTATATTATGTTCTAAAAACTCACCTCGACAAAAGATATCAACAGACGCGAATAGTAAACAAACACATCTCCTAGGCTACGAAACTAAATAAACTGAATTTGTTCGTAAAGGCAAAAGAAACTGATAACACTGAATAAACACATTCCAGTTTTCTTATGAAAACTCGTGCAACGAGTCAATTGTCGTTTTATGAATGCACTCAATTGTCGCAATTGTCGTTTACGAATGCACTTAATTTCTACAAATCCTATGAACTATCAATGTCTTAAAGTGTAACGAACAAACAAGTAAAACGCCTTTGGATTTAGTGTTGGATTTATGCAAAAATCTATACTTGAGTTATGCTAGCGTATTCAAAGTAATCTAAAAGTTTGCCTTCTATTTATGTGGAATTTGATCAGAAGTTATTTAGTAAAAGCCAACAGCTGCTCGTATGACGAGACATGTTGTAAACCATTTTTCCCCATTAGTATGAATTTTTTTTTTTGTTTACACATGGGCTGTAATTTTTAAATGAAATTTAAACTATATTAGTTCTGTGATCTCTTAGCAAACTTTAAATACTTATATTATCGAGAACTACCTGCAGTTGAATATAGAAAATTTTAGAAATGTAAGCTTTCTACTTTTTGATTTTATATTCTTTATATTGCTATACATTTAATAAACTCCTTTCTAATATAGAAATTAGATTGAAAATGAATCGCCTATGTAACTGGGAAAATGAATTGCTTTTATTAATCGAAATCGTAGTGTGGCTTTTACCTTAGTAATTATCCAATTTCTTGTATTAGTGTTCTTATTCTTTCGAATCTGGTAAATTTTAGTTTGCTAAGTAACTAAACCTTCTTTTAAGTGCTACTCACAATAAAACTCTAAATAGTTACAATTTTAATCGATGATCCTAGGAATACATAAGAAATGTGTTTAACAACGGATATTTGCGCAAAGAGGTCTTTCATTTTTAATGTAGGCATTCCTTCAATACTTAAACTAGAGTCAATTTGGGTAATTTTCGCCAGATTGGTTTTAAAACACTTTCATTCCGTGCCTAATGAAGATCGTTAATCCACACATATCTAGTAGTTTAATTTTTTGATCCTTTAGTGACAATCCCTAAGAACCAGAAACTCTATGAAAGTCAAAGTTTTAAGGTATTGAAAAGAAGTTTCTTCAACATGACTAACATTTTCGCTATTTCTTGGGGTTTTGCCAAGATAACGCAGATCTTCTTGTTCAGGAATCATGGTCGCAATGCTGCAGAAAATAAAACTCGTCTCATTATAGTTCGATAATTTATTGAAGTTCATATAAATTATGACGCGATTTTACATTGTGAAAATATTTGGAAACTCTAAAATTATAGCTAATTTTAGTAAGTGATAAATTCCAGCTTTTTGAAATATATTTTTGCATAGTATACTCAAATTGGAAGAGTCTGTGAATCTGTTTAAATGCATTGAAGCTGTTTAATTTCAGATGGGCACACAGTCATTGAACAAAGTAGACTTCTGAAGTATGAAGGTCCCTGTCCGCACGACTGTGTATCTAATGGTCTGGAGTTTTAGTCAGTTTCCTCCAGATGAAGCGTTTAAACGCGTTAAAAACCTTTACTCCTCCGACTTAGGCGACCCGCCCCTTAAGCAGATATACCTTGTATGTGGGCTTGCCATAACAGTTGCCTTAGGATGTTGTTCGAATCCTAAACTTAAGCTAAAATTAAAGCGTACATTACTTGATATCACTTTAAACCACCGCTCTTTGGGAGTTAAAAGCCTCATAAAGAGGCTACATTCTTACTGATTTGAAAAATAAGCATAAATTGCTTTCAGAAACTTATCCGGTAAATCTTCAGAATCTTGCGCTTTTGTACAAAATGAAATTAATCTGCGAGTAACAACTCTGCTAGTGTACTAATGTCCGAATGGTGATTATGAAAATTTTTTTTTCCGCAAAAAAAATTATTCAAGGTGAATAGGAATGCAAGTACTTAATGCGACCTCTGAATTTGGGTTTGGTAAAAAAAAAAATGGGAATGCATGCTTTGATTCTAAAACATGTCATGTAAAATGAAATTTCATAAAGTTGTAGAAATGCTGTATATTTTGCGACTACTTTCTAAATTTATATTTTTGTACATTCTAGAATCTTCATCAGCAAACTTCAAAGTAATCAAAAGTGAAGATGCCTTTCCGTCGGATGTTAGTTACTTCCTCAATCATTCTCGCATGCTTCGGTTTCTGCAGATGCAATGCTCCTGCTGCGACTCCTGCTGATAAACTTGCTCTTCTGAATAATGAAGACCTGAAATTTTTAATGAACTTCATTCCAGGACAAAATGGCGGATTTATGTCAGTCGGAAATAGAGAATACAAATGCAGAATTCTAAATACCCTGTGAGTATAGACTTTAAATTTTAACGTGTAATTCGCTGCAGTGGGTTTTTAAATTAATAGTTTAATGCAGCTTCACATGCAGTGCTAACCTTATGTCTAAATAGACTAAATAAAGTCTAACCACTTGTAATTTACTGCAAAAGTTTAAATTTTTGAATGGTTTTAAAAATGTTTACAACCAACAAAGATCTCAAAAGATTACTTTAAAATCATTCTTGTATGATCTTAACTGCACTGATGCTCAAATTAAAGATAAAGTGAAATTAATAATTAAATTTATTTTTTACCCCCAAACTTTTCTTAGACTTTCCTATATTTTTGCATGCTTAGTGTCATGTTGAGGTTTATCTATTTCACACATCACATTTAAAACACTTTGCCTCTGAATTCTTGCCTGCTAGTGTATCTTTCCGATTCGTCCTTTACTTGGCCTGCTCGTTGAGATTTCCATATTCCCAACTTTAAACCAATATTAAATCTTGCTTCTTGTTAGAACTGTACGAAAGTCGGGTATACATTACTTTGGATTACATAATCAGTTAAATTTCAACTGGGTTCTCGTCTGTTAATGAGAATAAGCAAGAATTCATAGTTCTTATGCCGATGTTAATAGTAATAAGTCTTAACTTTTTCATGTGTTTGGACTCATAATTGAGTGCTCCTGTAATAATTTATTACAGGACAAATTTTGGGCGTGACAAATTCTCAGTGTATGTACTCTAACCGACATAAATCGCGTTTTCTCACACAAGTGTCTAGCTTTTCCTTCTGCAACTTTGGACACATTTTTTTAATACTCTTGTTTAAAATGCAGAATTTCCTATTCCAAAGGTAAACTGCACTCTACAGGACTGCCCTCCCCCCCCCCCATCCCGCCCCAAACCTTCTATAAATGGTTGCTTTTAGAATTCGTTGAAGTTGTGTTCAAAATTAATACTAATGCTTTTATAAGGCATAAGGCGTCCAGTTTCTGCGACGATCCTGGCAATTTTGTAGTGTTCAAGCAACTTGCAAAACAGTTTATAACAATTCCTAAAACCCCTAATGAAACTTCACGATTGTGACATAAACAACTTCATTTGCAATTAAAATAATTTAATTTTCTATTTTTAACACGGTAGTTGGCATAACATTGTTGCCTCTAGTTTTCGTGTAAGCATTGAATCTGGCAATTAGTCTTCCCAAGTTCTTTGTTTCGTAAAGCGAAAATTCATCAATATTGCAGCCAAATGAATGGCAAGGAAATTTTCTGTGCTCAAATGTGTAAAATATACCATTTTTATGGAGATGGGTTGAGCGGTAGAGAATGCCGCTTCAGCGCCACCTAGCGGGCAAGTTATGGCAAAATGAATAGCGTAAAAATTCTCGGTGTTCAAATATTCGTATGTTGCAATTTTCATTGCGATTGGATGAACGGTAGAGAATTTCAGGTTGCAGCGCCACCTAGTGGCGAGTTAAACGAAAAGATAGCATAAAGTCTAAATGATGAAACCCCTTGGGTGCACTAAATTTCATGGTGATCGGTCAAACGGTATTGGAGTCTTTCAACGCCATACACACACGGCATTAATTTATATTTATATATTTACTAGAATGAACCAGTTATACTAAAGCATTGTTTATTAACTTTTTGACTAATGATACTCTTTATTCTCTTACTCGTTAAAATACATGATACTCTTATTCTATTATGTTACTAATTTGCAAATGAAAGTGTTCTACTTAATCACGCATGAAAGGATTTTGATAAAATTAGTAATGAAGATGGCTTATACCTGGATTAACATTGACCATCTTTCATGCATATAGCATTGTTTTTACAGGCACTCGATAGAATTCCAATGCAGGGTGAGTACAGATGATGGACCCGATTTAAAATCATTTTCGAAGATACTTCACATATTGCAATAAGTGATACATGAATGTAAAGCGAAATAAACGGGTTTTTTCAGTTAAAAGTATTTGACCCTCATTTTACGCAGCATACACCCAATTTATGATCCAGTTCGTTTCATAAATTTTGTATCATTCTATCTATGGTTAGTTATGCTGCGCTGATGCGTTAAAGTTCTGGCAGTGTTTCCTGCATAGGTGAAATATAAACAAAATGTCTTTTGTTGGAACCTCACAAAGATATCGCATGGTGTTAACTGAGAATTTGGTCATTTGATTAAGGGTAAATTTGTTTCCTTAAATTATCAGCAGAATCCTTGTTGGTTGGTGCTTTTGTTTAGCGATTTGTTAATGCACGTTGCATCAAAATAACTGAAAAAAGCACGTGTATACTCTAACACGCAAGCTCTTCTGTCAGTCTTATGGAGTTCAATCCCAGCGATCTTGAATGTTCTGCCATCTATTGAAAAAAAACTTGTTGTATTTATCTTTACATTGATGTACAGCAAGTGTAAAAACTTAATGTATTTACATTTACTGTAGTGTGCAGTAGTTTCGAAAATATTTTAAAAACCGGGTCCCTCGTTTGTACTCACAATGTTAATTACGCTCTACGGGCATCTCTGGTAATTGGATTCTAAAACTTTTTCACTACATTATTCCTGACCTGAGTAACAAAGCTAAAATTAATGTATACAGTAAAAATGGTTCTTTTACAGGAACACTCAATAAATCTAATACAATATGATCTATGGGCATCTGTAACTAAGAAAGTCTCTACTAACTTTCTTTACTAATAGATAACTACACCATTCTTGAGTATTGTAGTTTACCTTTCATGCAAGTAGCACATGGTTCTCATAAGAGTCGCTCAAAAGAATTTTTAATACATTACGCTGTATGGGCATCTCTGATCTAAATTTAAGGGCTCTGCATATATATTGTACATCATTCAATATAAATAAAAAAATGCATAATATTTAGTCATTTTGTCTTGGCGCAAGTGCCATTGGACGAATTTTTTTCGCATATAATTTATCTGGACAGGATTCTAAAGTAAACGTGGACAAAGTCGCGGGTAGAAGCTAATGTATAGTACTCGCAGCTACACTTTTATAGCGAATTGTTCATCGTGACTAAATGAGTTTAGCTCCCGGTAAATATCGTGGTTGCTGCGTTTGGCGTGTAATGAAACTGAAAATTACTAAAAGAAACTAGTATTGAAAAGATACATTCATCATATATATTAACGAGAGCTTTTGAAATGATTTGTGTTAATTCTTAAATTTCGTGTTTTAATGTGTAACGGCAGTTAATTTTGAAAAATCGGATTTGGCTTGTTCCAGAAGTTTTCATACGCAAGTTTTTCATAAATTTTGTTTAACTCGTAAATCTACAGAAATTTTAATGTTCGACATTTTACCCATTGTATTTTAATGCTTATTTCTGGTAATCAGATACCAAAATGCTGAGAGAAACTTCCGTGGTTCGAGAGAGCAAAGAATGTTGACATGGCGAATGAGGAGCTTGCTTCAATCCTGTGCTACGAGCGATTTTAGAATGACTGAATTTTTCAACCAGTCTTTTATTTTTCCAGGTATGTGACTACGTCCCACTGTAACCTGCTAATTTAAGATGAAGTATGCAAATTAGACTAAGTCAGTAGACTAGTCAGTTGTACATTTTGCCATTTAGTCTATTTTACATCGGTGCATATTTGAATTCAAAACATCGGTATTCCAGACATTTTGTCTTAATAGAACTGACAGCTGAACATAATCTATATTTCCGAAGAATTAGTTTATGGTCATCTTGCTCAACACGGTTGTTGTATCGAAAGTACGTCGACTTTCAGCGACACTTTTAAAAAAATGTTTTCTATACTAGAAAACACATTTTAGTAACATCAAACATTTAAAGTTAGTAGACTTTAAATGTTTGATGTTACTAAAATGTGTAATACATTAGTATAGTTACACATTATGTAATACATTAGTATAGTTACTAAATAGATAATTAATCCCCTTTCAATATAAGTGTTTCATTTTAACAACTTGCGTAATTTAGATTGCTTAAACTTTTGCTGAAGAGATTCTCAAGCATAACCGAAAATAATGATCGGGTACCGAAAAAAGCATCGGTCATTTAGACATTAGTCCCTATAGTGTAATTTCTCGCCCAAGCTTTGAAGTTGAAATCTTCGAACTGTGTTTTACACGTATTAACCTGCTAAACTATCCAGCTGTACATCTACGGGCTAAGGTGTTGTCCAAATACCGATATAAATTGGACAGGGCGAACATCTTGTTTAAATTTTTAAGTAATCAGAAGTCTCCGAACTTCTACATTTTTAACTTTAAAAAGAGGTTTACATTTGTTTATAAATATTAAATTTCAGTCGATACACATTTTGGAAATTTTAATAGCGGAGTAATTTAAAAATGCACAATACTGTATTACTAGGAGTGAAACGGGCTATAAACTGCCCTTCAGATAACTTTCTCGCAACTTAATTATGAATAGTTTAAAACGGTTTAATGTTCGACATAAACACGAGTTCGGCAAATGTTTTCAATGGAAATATAATTGACATTATATATGTAGTTAATCTCAACAATGGAGTCTATAGAACATTACCGCAACTTAAGTACGTAAATTTTGGTGGCTTGCCTATTTACTTGAACACGCTGCGATGTTCATATGTACGTTCGAGTATTTGTAAATTGAAAATTCTGTTGCAGGTACGAAGTGGTGTGGTCAAGGAAATGCTGCAGAAAATTATCATGATCTTGGCACATTCAACGAAACTGATGCTTGCTGTAGAGATCATGACTTTTGCGACGACATTATCCAATCTGGACGAACGAAGCACAATCTAATAAATCCTTATGGTACAACTAGGTAAACTTGCTTTGCTAAGGTTAGCATGCATCAATTAGAGAATAAATTTGAAGCCTTTGTGCACCGCGTTGAAGTAAACGCTTTAATCTTTATAAATTTATCGTGTATACATCTGTTTGGGATATTGCATGAAGATAAATGTTTCCGGGTTCAAACCCAGTAATCATGCAATTAACTAGTTTTTCGAGGAACTACAAAATATGGTTGTGGAGGAATAAAAATTATCCTATTCCGTGGAAGAATAATATTATGGCAATTCCACTGGTTCAATTAACTTTACTAAATAGTCGCGTTAGCTTAATAATTGCTCGTTTAAAAAAAGAACTGGAAAGGTTCAGTTTCAGAGATGAAATTCGTACGTTAAATTTTTCTCTAATCGATAAGTTTTGAAATTGCGAATGCAATAGCTTCTCATCAATATCTAACGTTAATTAAAGAAATGTCCGAATGACATTATTTTGAAGTCTTTTTTTTCAATCATCCAGTAAATTGCGTCGCCTATGAATTCGGAGTTTACTGCAGAATTTTATGTATATTGACTAAGCAGTTGACCAGTAAATTTGCGCATCGAACTGGATTCACTAGCGACTCTTGCTAGACTGAATAAACTTGATACACCAAAAATGAATCTTGAAGCGGTGTAGCTTTAATGACAGAAATAGAATAACTTAAAATATATTTTTGCTAATACAATTTGGAAACATATTAACTATCAATTATTTATAAAATTAAATCTTTAATCCTCCAATACACACACGAGTATTTTGAAGACTTAAACTTAAGACTAATTTTTATAAATTCGTCTACTGCTTAAAATTTTTGTTTTTGCAGGTTACATTGCAAGTGTGACAAAGAGCTTCGACGGTGTTTCAGGAAAGTAAACAGTGTTATATCCAACACAGTTGGCTACATATTCTTTTCTTTGCTACAGACTCAATGTTTTGACTTCAATTATCCTACAGCAGGCTGCGCACAGTGGAGAAGGTAAACTTATTTTACCGGTTGGCTGTTACTTTTCGATTGGTGCAGTGAAACCAAAATTGATGAAATTCACAATTTTAAGGACTTCGTCCAGATTTAAGAGGTTACAATGTAAAAGAAAAAACTTTAATTTGCAGTGAATCTATTAGGAACTATCTTTTAGGCCTGAAGACTAAAAATAAACTTGTACTTCATATAGTAAATGACTGCAATGTCTTTAGTAAAAGCGCTTCTTATAAATGGATAGTTTGATTTCCCTGAAAATACTTTTAAAATTACTTATAAAACTGAAAGATTTTGAGGAAGTGTTTAGAACAATGCTTAAATATTTTTTTAGTTATGAACAAATTCCTTATTTATTCAATGAATGTTATACATACTTCTATTAGTGTAAATTTAGTAGGAAACTAAGGTAAACGGTTCCAAAGTTTTGAATATTTAAAGTAAAATTCTCAAATTTCAATATTTTTGAATCTATCAATAATGCTACGAAAGTATGAAAGAACTGGATTCTACATTTTTGTTCTCCAATCAATTTCAACTTGGACGAATCCATTTTAAGTATTCTACTGCAACTTTATTTATGGATCATTTTAAAAATTTGGCGCAATTTGCTGTCCGCGTGTAAAATATTTTTTTACAAGGTATAAGAAAATTGAAAGGTTTTCTACATTATGGTTTTAGTAGTTTCCAGTACTAAAACAATAGATTAAAAAAATTGAAATTTTGCGTTTTTTAAAGAAATTATTAGAGAAGATACGTTTCTATGATTCGTTCAACTATTTCAGTGTTATGCAGAATTGACGTCCAAAACTTAATTTCTGCTCGTTTCCTTTAACATGGTGAAATAGTTTAAATTACATTATGAAAAGGTTTTTAAGGTTTTTAGAAAGCCTTTTGATAATTAAATATGGCCGTGTGGACACTACCATGTCTGTTACCATACATTATTTTAAACTTTTTACCAAAATTGCAATTTAAGAACAGAAACACCTTTACCATTAGAGCATGATCGATATTGAAATATAAACATTGTTTTTGGCATTTGTCAGTGAAGGCAAAAGTCAGTTTGATTTAATTGCATGACAAGTGGTTTTATAGAATGCAATGTCGGTTACCTTAATTAGTATAATAAATTATCAATTTAGATCGCTAGTTCTTTGTCAAAATGTCCATGTTCTTGTGGAATTATTTACTCGTAAATTTTTCTTTGAAATGTCATGCTACTATAATAAGACATTATAAAATTGGTAAGACATGGAAAAAAGATTTTTAAATGGGAAAGACTATATGGGTAAAAGGACTATACTTATGCAATTTGCACTTGCATTAATTTGTGCTAAAAATAAGTGTACAAATTTCAAAGGAAATTCCCGGTAACAGACATGTGATTTAAAGTCTGATAACGGGAAAAATCATCTAAAACAGCATGAATAATTCTCAAATGTTCAGAAACAAGTTTTTATACTATGGAGAAAAACTACCCATTTTTTGAAATTGTTTTTTTGCCTCTTAAATTTCCAAATGGCACTCAATTTTGAAAATGACCCTTATGTGTAATTGAAGCGATTAATATAAACCGAAATTATCTAACATATTGCTTCAGAATTTCTAGTTTTTAAAATGGGCATGAAGGTTTCTAGTCTTAGAAAAACATAAGCTATATAAATCAGAAAGCTGGTTATTTCACTTCTCATTTGAACTAAAAATTATACTGAACCACATAGTTTCCTCTTTTAAAATAACTTGGTTTTGGCAATTCAATTAATTTTTCAGTGAAGGTTTACAGACGCAATCTTGATTTTTTAAGTTTCATTTCAATGGTCATTCACAGTAAAGTTATTCCAGTGTTTAAATTCTAACTTAATGTTTCTAAAGTAACTTACAGAGATAAGTAAGATTACCGAAGTAAAGCTCAAAAGTGATCTAAATGCCGACAATTCGTTAAAACTATTTTGTCATCAAATATCTTACGAACTTATCGCCTAAACGACCAATTCTTTAGATTGGTAACTGTAATGGCAGTGCCTGTGTCTTGATTCACTTTATTTTGTTGCAGGGGCGCTGTAAGACTGTATTGCGTAAAGTATGCACTAGATGAAAGTCAACCGAAAAAATGGCAATGGTTTGATCAAGAACCTTATTTCTAGCCATGTAATTTAGTCCTGGACATGTAAAATGTTTTACTACATAATTTCACCTTTTTTAAAGTGTCAGTGTTGTAAATATATTAATAAAATGTGTATGTATAATAGTGTGTTCACTTTAAATTAATGAAGTATGCAATGGGCGGAAAACTTCCTACAATGGCAAGTAACGGCAAAATATGCTGGATGTATAGTTTAGAACTCGTGGTATGTATTAAATAACGTTTCGAATATCTTAACTATTGTGTGTGCACTTATCTTTATATTAACATCCGAATGAGGGATTTCTGCAATAAACGACCAGATAAGCCAATGTTCATGGAGATAATTTGCAAAGCAGACAATTTTATTAAATGCAGAAAACACAAAACCAGTTTTCAACGGACCCAATTTTGTATGGAAAAATTTTAGTTTTCTGCTGAAAACTAAAAGACTAAAATACAAACTCCTAAAGATTAAATGGATGGTGTAGCACAAAAGGAAGCTTAATTTCTTGTAACGATATTTTTCAACTGAAACGAAATCCATAGCTGCCAACTCTCGGATTTTATCGGAAAATTTTCCACAATTTTTCAAGCATTTTATTGTACATTAAAATTTTTGTCTTATTTTAAGCTTAAATTGCTAAATATAAATTAGTGGTGGAAAGACTTTCTGTAAAATCGGAAGAGTTGGCAGCTATGGAAATTGTTTACAATATCAGTTAACTCATTACAAAGAGTTAATACGAAGAGGCTTTATTGCTTGGGCTAAATCTTGGTATTTGAGGTGACTATCCAGTTGCATTCAGTAAAGCTATCTTTCAGGTTCTATAAACAAATACTTTAAGGAATCCGAAATTAATACTGTGCACATTTACCTACTGAAATCAAATTATGTATAAATCAAAGCATTAAGAACTTAACTTGAACTTCTTAAAAACTAAACAGTTTCAATTAACAAAGAAATATCTACATTTCGCACAAATACAACAGCCTTAAGCTGTTCATCCTTAGCCCAAGACGACTAACAACCTTAGGCTATCGATAAATCCTAACACTGTGGAACGTTCGGTTTTTTTTTTTTTTTTTTTTTTTTTTTTTTTGGGTATACTGTCATTGCATTTACAGGGAAATGCTCGGTTCAAAATGTCTCAATGCTCTAATATCTGTCTCAATACTCTAAGAAAATGATATCACACTCACTTTTAAACTTTCGCTGTAATTTCCATAAAGAGTTAATCTAGATTATATTTTTACAGAAACAAATATTTGTAAACTAAGTTCCCGCAATGAAGTGAATATAGATTTTAGTATTAGAAGAAATCCGTATATCAGAGGCTCAAACATACATTATTTTTGCACTATTCATAAGATAATTTATCGCTCTCTGAAAGAATATGCATAAAACGTAACGAATAACCAGAAAATTTTGACGCAATTAAGTCACAACAGGTATATTATCAGTAACTTGGCGTGCACTTAAAAGTATTCTAGGTTTTATATTTTACCAACGCCATATTCTAATCTGAAGGGTCAAGGATACTAAACAGCAGTCATAAATCTTTGCATTTGGAAAGATGTGTGAATTGAAAATTTTATTGAATATGGCAGTTCACTAGTTAATACAGCAGTCTGCAGTCTACTTGTACACACCTAGTGTACCTTAAATGCTTATTGGACAATGCCTTTGAACATTTTTAAGTCATGGACACAATAAGCGTTAGTTTCGCGGAACAAATTTTTTTGCAACAAGTGGCAGGATTGTCCCCAGAGACTTTATGTACTCTAGTAATGGTTTTGACTTGTCGCTGTACTTATACCCAGCAAAAAGTTTCGAAACGCATCGCGATGAGTTGTAGGGTTATTCCATTACCGCTGTGGCATTTTTACAACCGTTGGTAAACAAAATGCCACTCAATCAAGCTACAAAAAAAAAAAACTTGGGCCAGTTCCTACACCATAAAAATACTCTACTTTGCTTACCATCTGGAGTCTGTTCTCCATGCAGACATCGAAGGGTCGCGCAGCATTATTGTATGTTCCCATTTTTGATGAGGTATTTCAGACTTGCCACATTTTGGCCGCATTCGTAAACTAAAATCAGATACTCGTGCAACGAGTTTCCATCTTAAGTGTTCGTAATCAAAACTGACAGCAACCAGTGTTCGTATACAAAACTGAGTGCGCTTAGTTTCAAACTAAGTACACAGCACGGAGTAGGTTCATTTAGTTGAAGATACACTTGCTGCACGTTGTTATGAAATGACGTCCGTTGCAATGAAAAGAATTTAAAGTTTACTGAAGCTGAAAATATTCGAGAAGGAAATTCATGCACACGCTCGAAACTGCAACAAATGTGCAGAATTTTTCAGCGGTAATCATTTTCTTGCATTTTTCATTTTAGTAAATTCAAAAATGCATATTTTTAGTGTTGAGATTGAAGTTTGATTTAAACATTATTAGCGAAATATGAACTTCTCTTGCTAAATACTTTTGGGAAAAAATGCTAGTTTAAGGTGAAATACGAGAACTTCAATTATGGCCATTCTTTCTTTTGAATCTGGTTTTGTACCTTAATTAGTTTATTAGGGTACAAAATTATTCTTAAAGATTTTATATTGAGCATGTACTTAAACTCTCCTCGATTTAAAAAAAAAAAAAAAAAAAAAAAAAAAAAAAAAAAGGACGCGAATTGTAAACGCATCTCAGAGTCGAGGCAACTAAATCGACTGAAGTTGTTCGTAAAAACCTAAAAAAAAAAGATGCCACGGAACAAACGCATTCAAATTTTCTTACGAAAACTCGTGCAAGAAATTTGTCATATACGAATGCATCCTCTACGATTTCAGTTCCAAAACTGAAAATATTGCAGAAAAAAAAATTGCAACTTTACGCGTGGTATGTGTTCAGCGGTACTTGATCAGTAAGTGTATATTGAAGAACAAATATCGAAACTTTGCCAATACAATACAAGACTTGCAGCATGTGTACCAAGTTTTGGGAACACGCAACAATATATTTCAACATTTCTAATTTTTCATACGAAAGTGCATTAACTTCATTAGCACATTTCAAAGACTTTAGTAGTACGCATGTTTAAGGCAACTTCTGTTCATTACATTCACTGAAAATTTCAAGCGATAAAATAGCGTTTCGAGGAAGTAACATTTTTTTATTAGTTTAGTTTGATATTAGGGTACAAAATTAGATTATTAAAATAAATGCTTGGAGGGATTCAAAGTGTATATGCCAAAAATCCAAATAAAAAGAAATCATTTCACTGAAAGAATGTTTTGCTGAATCGTCGGAAATTATATTAAATCAGCATTATCCAGTTAAAGTAGCACAAACAAGACTTGGCATCATTTTTTTTTTGTTTGCTTTAATTATTTGCTTTGTTAAACTTGGATAAAATTGGCAAATGAACATTTAGTATAAATATTGCTTCCTAACCTTTTTCTGAGCATTTTATTAGCAAAGTAAGATTCCAGTACATAACGTATTTCCCTGAAATTATTAATCATGATATCTACAATCTCGGTGCAATAGACTGTAATTCAACTTTAACACTAGTTGAGAGTACTCTCGCTTACGTTTGGCTTGCCGCTTTGCAACTAAAATGATTTATGCAATATTGGTTAACTTTCCTTAGGATTTCGGATTAACCCATATATGCCCAGATTTTTTGGCGACTTCCTTCGATCTTTGCTAATACCAGTAATAATAAATTTCTGATGTCAACTTCTCACACAAGATTTCTTTTAAAATCATTAAGTATAAAAATTGAAATGTCAACATCCTACTTGGTCATGTTAAAATATTTCGTGGATTTGAGCTACTATACTCGCGAATACGAGCTGGGAAAAATAAAAACTTTGGAATGATATCGAAAATGCCGTCCCAAAAAAGGTACACTAGGCGTGAATGGGTTAAATTTGATAAACGGAAACCCGTTAATTTCCTTTTCGTTTTAATGTTAACAAAGAGGCGTGCAAATTTTCCTACGCTTATTCTTAAAGGAAAGAAATTGTCATATTTATAATTACAGAAGTCGTATACAAATATAGGAACTCTGTATAAAGGATTGCCCGTCAAGGTATTGGTGGATAAAAATATTGCTCTTCATGCGAAACACAGCCTAAAACAAATTCTGTTTGAATTTGATAGCAGCAAAAATAACATTTTATTAATATAGAACTCTGATCTTGCAAGAAGCATATAAACTGAAAAGTGCATCCATGTAAATACTGGACATGCGTGAATTTTGAGACTTGCAACAAACTATTGGGTTGTTCGGAAAGTCATTTAGTTTTAAGATCACAAGAAACCCTTAAGTCAAACTTTGAGGAGTTTCAAATAATCATCAATGGTCAAAGTCGATAAATTTAATCTTTCAGCGACCTCATCTCACGAGTTATTCCTCGTTTTTAATCAATTAATACCTTTGTTGAATCTTCACCTTTTAATTGGTCTTTCAGAGCGTGGTACGTGTTCAACATCAAAATTGCAAGATTAAAATTTTGAAAATCGATTTTGGTGTTCTCTTACCTAATACACATCGGATAATTTTGTTCTTTCTTGAAGTATTTTTAACCTTGCCAATAAAGAAAAACCTGTCGAAAATGCCGCTTTTCAGTTTCCATATTTGAATCTTTGATATTTCCAATCGAAGACTACTGCGTAAAATCAAACTTTTCCACAAGCAAGCGTGTTGTATATAAGTTGTCTAAATATATGATTATGCGGCTTAAGTGTGAAATGGCCTCTGTAAAAGTATACAATTAAGTCCTCTGTTGGGAGAAAACTAAATTACCTTCAGAACAACCCAATAAAATAGTATGCTAATATTGGTTATGCGTGAATTTTGAGACTAGCAACAAACTAAAATGGTAATCTAGTTTGGTAAATGAAATCCGAATGAAAACTGGAAATTATTTTTTATTTAGACCTTCGCAAATTAACATAATTATTGGGTATCTACGCACCTGTCGCTACAGACATCTGTGAGAATAGTTTGTTCTAGTTCAAATCCCGTTAACCATGGACGTGGGTTTGATCGATTACTTTCATGTAAAATCATACTTCAGAGCAATCGAGCTAAACTAAACGAGACATAAATCTCGATAAACTCTCCCAAATAAAACTGAAAGCACAAATATTGCACTGCATTTTTATGAAATAATTGAAAAAAGCATTTTCTTTTGCATTAAACAAGCTAAAACACTCCATGATTTAAAAACCTTTTAGCAAACTTTAAAAAGAAATCTATATGAAAGAATTCTATTTAAGTACAAAAAATTTAATGAGGACACTGGCGTTTGACAGAATTTTGGCAATTTTTTCTAATCTGCTTCAACCAGTAAAATCTACATACAAATACTTACTTTTCTGTTAAAGTGAGGATGTTAGATTTTTAGGCGCGGGCACTTGCCCATCAAATATTCGACGTCCGAAGTGTAAGCAATTTGTGTATGGGCAGCTAGTGTGTGGCGGAAATTGCACCTTATGAAGGATATATTAGTTAACACAAAATTCTAAGTCGGGAATCTAACTGGAGCAAATATGTGATAGAATGGTTCATTGAGCTCTATATGACCAGGATTAGTGTCCCTTATTTGGGATCAAAAAATTTTTTTATTGAAATTTTTTTGATAAAATTTTTCCTTTTGATCATATTAACTTGCGTGTAAAGTTTCAGTCCTGTAGGATGAAATTAACCCGTGCCGACTTGAGCCAGAATTTTCAGTATTAGAATGGACGATATGATCTATTTAGAAAAAATAAATAAGCATTATTAATTAAATATTTAATATACAACTCATATATACATCAATAATATCACATGCTTGATGCTACAAAACTTAAAACTAGTACGGATATTTTCTTTTTAAAGTGGATTTTTTGCAGTCTGGGTATAAGTTGCGATGATTTTGCACGCAAAGAAGAACAAACTGTTTTTGCTCTTCATCAGCAGTTAATAAATCATTAAAGTCCTGCATTAATTTAAATCCTCTCTCAGCAATGTCATTAACTGCTTTCAGTAAACTAATCTTCTGTTTGACTTCTAAATATGACTGATTATTTTCCCAAGTTTAAGGGCATTCTTGCAAAAAAGGAAAGGTCCATACGAAGACTATAGAAAAAGTTTCTGCTTTTAATGGAGAGAAAATAGTTCTAATGCCTTATCTAAAATACAGTAGTAACAGAATTAGAAAGTTTTAATACAAATTTAGCATTCCTAAATAATAATAGGAACAATAATAAACCTTGCCAAATAATCCACCTGCTGTTTCTTGCACTGAAGGAATATATCATTTTTCCATGTGTAGACACTCAAGATCTAGGTTCGAAACTATTTTCAATTTTACTTGTGCATCAACATCCTCATCGAAAAGGGATAAAACTGACAATTCTTCTGATAAATACCACAAGTGGTGTGTAAATTTCTTTAAGGCTGCTCTTGAAATTCTTTCATCAATCCTTTCGTAAGATTTTAAGGATTTTAAAAAGCATACCCAGCAAACACACACCTGCTGGCGGAGTACCTTGCCAGTGCCTTTACGTCCAGAACCGGCCCGACTGCAAAAAGTAACTGAATCGTACATAAAGTGGTCGCCCGAGAAGCACCTTGCCAGACGCCCGGGAAGGCAATGGCACTGTGCTGGCGCTACTGCATGTGCCGGCCATCATTTACAACAAATGCACAGACCCATTAAGTTTAAAATGCCTAAAATGAAACGCGGGGTGCCAATGATTATTAAAAATAAAGGCACTGGCCTGATAGCTTAACAGTGACTTTGATATAATGGCACTGTGCCGGCTTAGTGCCTATTCACAGCAATGCTGCCGTAATTAAAATACGAGCCAGTATCGTATCCAGGGGAGGGGATAGGGGGCTTATACATCAACCCCCCTCCCCCCCCCCAAAAAAAAATACATTGCTTAAGGGTAGCATTTGGATTTACTGTACGTTTCGTTTAGATAAAATAAGCTTTTATTAGTCTCTATCCAATCAATTCATATTCAAGCCATTTTTTAATCAATAAATAATAAAAAGCTCTACTATGGTTACGCACACACACACACACACATAACTTTAGGTTAACATTTTGCTATGTATTGTAAGGGTTGTGTAAATGATTTTTCTTATGTTAGCTATTCTAAATAGAAATTTCTACATCTATACCTGTTGCATAACTACATAACTCAAATTTTATGGAGGAAAATAATTTTATACATTAAAATACGCTATGCGATTATGTATATTAAAAACAGTGAAAGTAAAAATTTACCTGTAATAGTGTTATTCAAGTAATTTGTAGAATCAATGTTGTATCAAAAACTAACAGGGTTTCAACATTGAAGCAAATGCTATTCTTATATTGCTCCAAACGACGAAACCAAATTAGTTGTCTTGAACAGCTTAACATTAACCAAAGCAATTAAACTTTTCGAAAGTTCAATGAGAAACAGGAAAAAATGTGTATCCTAAAAAGTGTACTTGATTCGTAATTCATCAATTATAACTCTCTCGTTGCTCAACGTTTGCGACCGAAATTAAAGACCCCCAAAAAAAAAGAGAGAGAGAGAATGGTTGCTGCACCGGAAATGCGCCAAACTCACCAATGTTTTCAAAGCATAACTAGAGCGGTCCCCTCCCCGCACCAAATTAACTTCGTGTTTCGTATTTTCTGAGCATTATATATATTGTAATTATTGAACTTAAAATTTGCCTTAATAGCTGTTATATTAAATTTTATTATATTAAAATAGTTTTCCTTTTGCTGTGAAGCTGTGATTTTTGTTTTTCTCAATTGTTCTGGAAAGTGAAGTGCTTCTTATTTTATGTTTGTAAGGAATTTGAATATAATTACACACTGTTCAATTAGCCCAAACGTAGTTAAAAAAAATTTACAGGTCCCGATTATGACCAACAGGGCCCCCGGGCATTGATGAATCTATATAAATAAAATTAGACTTTTGTCTGTACATTTCTTGGAATTCAAAAATTTTGCGATTTCTATCCGTTTCAAGCACCCGGGAATCCGATGCGACCCTCAAAAAAAAGTTTGTCTGTCTGTCATTCTGTCCGTGACGCTTTTTTTGTTTAAGCATCACGTAAAAACGACTGAAGCGAATGATATGAAATTGAGTGTCATGATAGGGGGTCACTCAACTTAAAACATAGGCGTCCAATTTTTAAAAAATCTTGATTGGATTTTGAGATTTTGCGAAAATCCTTTCAAACTGCGTAAATTTGTGTTCAAGCATCACGCAAAAACGACTGAAGCGAATGATATCAAATTGGGTGTCATGATAGGTGGTAACTCAACTTAAAACATAGGCGTCGAACTTTAAAAAAATCTTGATTGGATTTTGAAATTTTGCGAAAATCATTTCAAACTGCGTAAATTTGTGATCGCACATCACGTAATAACTGCAAAGGTGAAAAAATGATATATGGTGAAATGATAGGTGGTCACTCACCTTAAACTATAAGCATCTAATTAAAAAAAATCCATCAGATTTCGAGATTTTGTGAAAATCGTTAAAATTGAGTGAATCTTTGTTCCCGTATTACGTAATAACGACTAAAGCGAATGACATGAAATTGGGTCACGCGATAGATGGTTGCTCAACATAAACTATAGGAGTCCAATTTTTTAAAAATTTTTATTAGATTTTGAGATTTTGTGAAAATTCTCTCAAAATACGTTTATATTTCTTCAAACATCACGTAATAACGACTAATAAGAATGATACGAAATTGAGTGATATGATAGGTAGTTGCTAATCTTAATTTATAGGCGTTGAGAGAGAGAGATAATTTTTAAAATATTTTGCTTACATTTTGAGATTTTTCGAAAATCGAGATTGAGATTTTTCGAAAATCGTTAATCGAAGATTTTTAAAATGCTGAAAATTTGTTCCAGCATCACGAAATAAAGACTGCAGGGAATGAAACGAATTTGGGTGACAGGATAGGTTGTCCCTCAACTTAAATTCTAGGCTTCCAATTTTTCAAAAATGTTAATTAAATTTTGAGATTTTGCGAAAATTATTTCAATATGCGTAAATATTCGTTCGCGCATCACATAATTACGACTAAAGCGAATGAAATGAAATTACTTAGTTACTCTCTAACCTGTAATATTTTGACATTACATGAAAATTATAACTTCGCTTTGGCAACATACTACATCCATTCTGTGTACTCCTACAATGCTGACGAAAGTTCTTGCTTTTTGGAAATTTTCATTCACTAACCCGTCGAGGACGGGTACTTCAGCTAGTGTATCTATAAAATTTGTTTTCTTTTTCATAAAATTTTGACATATAAAAGAATATTTCAGAACAACTGGGGTCATTTGAAACTGGGGTAACTTTCGAACCGGGGACCGTGGGCGAAGTCCCGATTTGCCCATGCGATAAGGGTCTGAAAATTTATCAAATATATGTAATCAAAAGAGTCTGAATATTGTATAATGAATACTGAAGTGTGAAGGTCCGGGTTTCGGATCAATTCGCGGAGCTGTCGATCTAATTGTCTGGACTTTTGGTCGGTTTTCTCCAGATGTAACGTGAATGCCCATTAGAACCCTTTAAAAAGTCCTCCGACTAAGGTCCCAGGATAGTATTCGCCACTGCATCTTTTCAATAATGAGAGCGAAAAGGTTAAGCATGGAAACGCCGTTAAATGCTTAATCTTTTCAATAATGAGAGCGAAAAGGTTAAGCATGGAAACGCCGTTAAATGCTTAATCTTTTCAATAATGAGAGCGAAAAGGTTAAGCATGGAAACGCCGTTAAATGCTTATATGCATATAGAATGTTATTATAAACTCACTTAAACAAAAATCATATAAACAGTATGCACGTTTCGGATGGTACAAAAGGTCGACCTTCCTTCACCACGCTCCTGTAAAGAAGAGTGGACCCTTTGTACTACCCGAAACGTGCGTACTATTCTTCCGTGAAATTTGGATAATGCGAATTTTTTGACGATTCCTAGAATTTTTTTATTTATCACTTTTTTCTGGAGAATATTTATTGTTCGGAATTTTTAGTTATTTCGAATTTTTTCTCTGCTCTTTTCTATGTATTATTATGCTATACCATATTATCTATTAGGTGTACCGGAAAAAAATGTCGTTGCTTCAGATAAAATTCAAACAAATGGATTTTCATCAATTATTGAATTAACAAACAAGCTGTGCCTAAGCTCAGGACTCATAATTTCAAAGCGAGAATTCTATAGATAATATTTTTTTTTCCCTCTCAGAGAAAAATGGCCACCCTCCCCCTTTTTTCACGTTTACCCTCCTTGGAGCATTCTATTCGAAATTTTCTGAAATAGATTTTTAAGTATTCGTGAGCATTGTATTTTAAGGCAAGAATTTTATGGATATCTCTTTTCTTCTTTGAAATCACACAGGATATCTAAAAAGAACGTTTTGGCTCCCTATCCCCCATGAATTACAAATTTTGGAAAATGCTCTGTTTTCTAGCGCCTAGATCTTGTTTGGGTGCTTTTACAGCTGCACTGCGCTTAAGTCATGGTATCACATACACAGTTGCAATGAATAATGAAATGTCTCTTAAAGCACTGTCTTCTTCGACTGATAGTGCAAGTTGGGATCTGAACAAAAACATTTTAAAGGAATAAATTGCTCTTGCCATCCACCGAGCTTGGTGCATTGCATCTGGAGGATGAATTTTAAACTTCATTTCAGCATCTACTCCCTAAAACATTATGCACAGTTCAATGAGTTCTTTAAAGTCGCCTCTCAGTATTTGCTTGTTCAATTCCTTCTCCAAAATAGGTAATATTTCATTAATTTCTGTCTTATTAAAATGCTGTTCCACAAGATCTTTCCCACTTTGAATACTATCTTTGAACACTATAGTTTGAATAATATTAATGCATTTCCATTTTTTTTCTGAAGTCTTTCAAAAAATGTATATCAGGACTTTTTGATGTCTCACATACTTTTCTTTCAAATGCACTTCGTAAAACTAACTCGTATATGTGATTACGGCATGGGAAAAACAACATTTCTCTGTTCAGTTTCTGTTCTAAACGAATACATGCACCGTTTAAGCGGCCAATGTTTGAAGCTGTTGTCTCACTACACAAAATCTGCTCCTTATTTTTCAGACCCTAGTGTGTTAAAGCAGTCCAAACAGTATTTGCTTGATCTTCTCCTGGAGAATTTTGTAATTTTGGAACACCAATGAGCTGTTCTCTGTCACCAACTGAAAAAAAAAATATTGTCTCTCTTCTTTCGTATCTCTTACATTTAATGCTGGTAATAGTTTACCATCACAGTGAACTGTAAGGATTTGTGGAATATCATTTTGAAATGCTACTTTTATGGATTCAGCAGATTTCTTTCTGTTAATTTTCTGGATTCTATGAATCGATGATTTATTAATAACAAACTCTGCAGTATTAAGGCCAATTGCTTCGATTACTGCATGAAAAAAGTAAACAGAATCTCTCACACTCAGCTGACATCTATCTAATGAAAAGTTTTTTTAACCTCTTTTTTGCAACATCCTGACTTTGTGTACTGTCTGGGAAATGGCAAGAAACGTCATTATCATCCATTTCATCAGAAGTGAATAATTCGTTAACTGATTCATCAGATGAGGACACATAACTCACAGTAGAAGATGTAGAGGCTGAAAGTTGGTACTTTTCTCGTCTCGTCTTTTTCTCTCTCTAAAACCTTCTCCTCTTTTTCCTGTTTTTGTCGAGCCTTTTCTTCTTTTTCGGAAAGTTTTTTATCTATACCTCCAAGATAACTTACACGTCCTGGCTCTCTCTGTCTAAATAAAAATATTTTGTCTTCTTCAATTTTTATCAGCTGAAATGCGTTGGCATGAGCAATATCAAAAAGATTGTCCAAAGAGTCTTCGAATTCCTTTTCACGTCTCTTAAAAATACCCTGTTGCTTTTTTTAATTCTTTTGAAGATTCCTCCAAGACCCTCTGATAATGGCTTTCACTTTTCACACTCTCCCTCAAAGTCAGCACGTGTTAAAATTGGTTTAGCGACCCAAAATTTTTTTATGGGTCGATCTTGAAGCAAATGGAACCAGACTGGAGGGTGATCATTTAAAAATTTAAAAGTTGAAAAATAAGGGACACCATAACCAGGATGGTTGTAGTGTGTGTGCGTTGGGAGGACGGTTCTATCACTCGCAGTACCTCATTCAGGTACTCTCTTACCTCATTCAGGTTTTTTGAAAGATAACTTAAACCGTGTGGACATAAGACTTCTTATGTCGACACAGTTTAAGAATAATTCTTCCTTCGAGACTTTCACTCTTTCAGTCTGACAAAGCGCTAAATATATTTTCGACCAAGTTAATTATGGCACTTGCTTTCGAAATAATTGCTAGCCATTTCTTTCTTTACTAGAAAAAAAACAAGTCGGAGAAAGGATTTACATCTATACGTGGGTTTGAATAACCATTTTTTTGTTACAATTTCTGAAAGTGCCAGCTGATAACACCGCAACGGTATGTATACGAGCAAATAAAACTAACAATGAAACCATGGTATACCGAGATAGTCCAAATAACAATGTATGAAAACCTTGATATTGTATCCAGCCGACAACAATACCAGGTTATAGGAAATTTTAAAGCAATGGAAGAGAGTGGAAAAATTTAGTTTCCGTGACGCACATGAGGGCCATGCCCAGCAGGTATATATACAAAACATTAAAAGTATTATTAATTTTTCAGTGCACGGTCGGTATTTGCAAACTTCTCGTGAAAAATTCGATAAATATTTTAAATTTACAGCACGATAAGGTTGCAGACGAAATGTGCATTTCCACAAATCGAAGAAAATTAATATTCAAATAGTAATTCTCAACACTTCTAAAAAAACTTTTTTCTCCAAAGCGTTCATCTGGTTGCGATTCCCGTAAGATTTCCTGTCACTCGTCCCGATACTATAAAATTAACTAGCGTCTTCCCGCTTTTAATGCAACTCGCATTCCAGAAAATACCAAAAAAGACTTATATACGTGGACTAGAAGGCCACGAGGAAAAAAGAAAGTTCAAATTAATGCGCCACCAGGGAGCGCCAGTAATGGATAAAAAGTACTATACTGCTTTAAGGAACATCCTTGCATGAAGTTGGGTTGTTTTACAGCAGGAATTTCTGAAATAAGAAACTCCTTTCGATGTGGTAGACTTTGTTAGTTTCTTTTAAATTGAATTTATAAAAACGAATGTATAGAGAGAAACATGGCTATGGCCTGTATTATTTGATTTTTGTGACTATTCGAGAAAGATTGTTTTCCCAAAAATTTTCGAAGTAATGTATACTATGTTATTTTTTTAACTTTTCAAGAAAGTGATTCTTCTTTAATGACTCAAAAGACAAATCAAAAGGTATTCATCTGAATACGGAATGCCTTTCCTAAAGATGGGTTTTAGTTGATGAATGTTCTATAAATGCTTTGAGTGGGTGTTTTCTTAAACCATTTACTTTTGGGAAAAAAGGGCCAATTTTAAGTACACTTCAAATTCACATAATAAAAAATATTGCAAAATTCATGCAACAATCCAATTTTCAATTATTATTTTTTTTTGTGCATCCTATATATCAAAATTTAGCTAAAAATAATAGGAAATAATTACACTGGTGTAACATATTTTGTTGAGTCAACAAAAATTTTGAATCAACAGAATTATATAGTCGAAATATCGTAACAAAATTTTTGTTAAACTAACAGAATTATTTTGCTAAAATGATTTGGTAATTTAATTAATTGTTAGTTTAATAATTCGTTAATTTAAATTTTTGTTTTGTTAAAGTTATTTCTTAAATTTGGTTAAAATCAACCGAAGAATTTTTACAGGGTCTTTGCTTCCTACCTTTTTTCTGTGCATTTTATCAGCAAAGTATTATTCTCGTACAATACTATAAATCTCTTTCGTAGACAATTTTAGTTACCAATATATCTCATATCAATTCAGTTTCAATTACCAACGAATGACTAAACTTTGATCATTTTAATGCTAGTGTTTGCCACATTATACGATTTTATCGAATATTTGTGGTTTTTAATCCATATAGTACGGAAATTTCTATGATTTCTATAGTAGGATAAAAGGTACAGTGAGGGGAAAATGGCTATGCTCTTTATATTCAATGAATCCAATTTGATGATTCTTTCTACTTTTCTGAAAGTAAATGGCAGTTTTGTACAATACAATTCTATTTTGGTCATTTGATTTATTTCATGTTATAAGAACCTCTCATCCTGTTCATGCATACTGATGGTACCTCAGCTGATCTAAGCGGCATTTACTTTAATTGACCAAAGAAGTGACGCTTTCTATACCTACAATCTAGTATGATTTACGTCCTCATTATTATTCCGGGTGAAAATTGAATGAGCAAAGTTGTGAAGGATGACATGCCGTAGTTTCAGCATTAATAATTTTCGTTCCAGAGTAATACTAAATTTAAGAAAATACTTTTTATTTCAGTATAAATTATTGACTTTTTCAAATTGCATTTATTCAGTGTGACAGAAATTTTATATTTCTAGTGAAATTTATCACTTTTTGAAATTTTGGTTGACATTACTCATAAAAAAAATCAATAAAAACATAATTTGAAAATAGTATAAAACAGAGCAATATTTCATGTAGTGTGAAACTTTTATGATCAATTAATCAAATTTTTGTATAAACGTAAAAAAAAAAATAATAATATTTTTGAAAAAGCATAGCATGCTGTTGAGAAAATATAGCACTTTGAGCCCAAAGAAATCATCTTAATAAATAACATCAAATCTGTTTATGTTGCTGGAAGTTATAAAATCAAATACTTAATATTTATGGCTGCTTGTGAGAAATTCGAAATTTCTCGCACAAGATTCTAGTACATAAATCATCAAAAATTCAAAAGTTACGTTCCCTTAAAAATTAAAGAAAATAATACATATCTAGGAAGAATTTAGATGCAATTTTGCACGTGACAGGACGAAAATTCGATAGTTTGAAATTAAAATGAGAGAATGTTTCGGAAAGTTCCAGTTATCACACTTTTAATATGATTTTCAGAACGTGATAAAACTGAATTTTCAGAAAAATAGTTTGAAAGGAAGAACATGATTCATCCATTATCAGCCATTGCTTTAAAATTATTTTTAGCAAAGGAATAACTTCTTTTTTAGAGAGATTCGAAGAAATACTCTAATTGCATTCTTGTGTTTAAAATCTCTAGAAAAGATAAATATGATTGTTAAAGTAAAGTTATGAATGAAAGGAAAAAATATTTTATTGAATCCGATCTGTGCAGTTTACATGAGAAATATACTGTTTGATGACCCTTCTTGTAATCTTTTTGAGATTTTAAGTTAATAATAGGGATTTTATTTGCTGTCACCCTGTATCTGCTAAAACTTAAACATTATATCTAAAATCTTTTTTAAAAAAATCCGCTTCCTTTCATGCTCCCTCTCAAAAAAGTATTCGAGTAAGAGATAACTTCCTACTTTGTTTTTGTGTATTAAAAATTATTTATCATAGAATATGAATTACTCTTTGTATAATTTATAACTATCCCTATTTCTGTCGATTTGTGCTTTTTTTGAAAAACTCAAAAATTATTCGTAAAGCTAAAATAGGAAGTTTCATTTACAGCCGAATAGATTTTTGATTGGTTGTAAAAGCTACAGCTAATCCAAACTTTTAACTCTTACCAACCGAAAAGTATACGAGTTTGAATAATTCCGAAAGTCCCCGACATCACTCATAACTTGTAAAAAAATAATTGCATTATTCTACGTCTGCAACAACTATGCAACTTTCTGTGCTGCTACCTTCTTTGGATTTAGTAAACGTGGTTTAATCCAAATCGCAAGGTCATAGGATCGTGACTGTTGTGTGTATAATTTTCAGGGTGTACCTAGCGAGTTAGCCTGAAATTTGTTGAGCAGGGTTGACACAAACTGAAATCGTTGAAATCATGTATTATCTCTACTGCTAGTACCTTATGCAGTGTCTGGTTAGCGATTAACCCTCTCCACAGTAAAAAAATTTTACCAGACATAGTGACTGGTAAGGCTTATTTTTTGTCAGCCACTTAGACAAATCTACCATTCACATACGTGATAAAGAATGAAGCATTAAATTTATTTAAATCTCTCAATTTTTTCAGTGCAAGCAGGCAAAAAGAATAAAAGAAAAACAATAAGAAATTTGAGTAATTTTAATAATTGCAGTATAATTATTTTCTTATAATTTTATTTGATGTCGATTAGCAATTGCCATTTACTGTCGAGTATATGTGTTTTTTTTTTCATCCTTTGTATCATTCCTTTGTATCATCCTTTGTATCATTAAGAGTTAAAAGCTGAAACTGGGCCATAATCATCAATGGACATTCTCACATTTTACCATCATTAGATCATCCAAAGACTCTTCTTTGAATTGAAGAACAAAAAGTTGTTTTAATTCTGTTCATTTAAGAAAATCCCCGTTCACATGGAACTGTGTTGACGGAAACTAGCTAGATCATTTCCATAAGTTTTAAAATCTTCGTATACTTTTCTGTTTTTTTTTTTTCGTTCTATAACTAATCAGACATATAAATAATTAAAAGAAACTCTTTCTCTAGTAATCTTAATTAGATTGCAGGAGTAAATTTTTGACCTTGAATACTCTACTAAAATAGTTTCCGTATTAAAACTTGGATGAAGGACGTGGGGTGTAAACTAGGACACAATATATCACGTCTGTTGAGCATCACTCACCATTGTGGCCAGTGAACCTAAAATTTTACCAGCCAGTAAGAATTTTTTAATCGCCATTTGGCGAGTGGCGACCGACATTCGCAAGGGTTAAGCCGTTATCAGACGACGCATTTTCGCCCTTCAAAATGCTCGTACAACTCTTTCGGCTTTCATTTTTCTTGTCAAAAGCAAGGTATAGGGTTGTATTGCAAGGCAAGAAAACGATCTGGTGGATTGGCACAGGGTTGCCGATTTGGCGACGTTATCGCTCGTTTTGTGACAAATCAGTTATTACGTCATCGCTGTTTTTGTCACAAAAATCACTCGTCCTGTCGCGCCCCGTGCATTCGAACATTGACATTGACGGTGGAGTTCGAAGGTTAAAGTTCGAAGGTTTTTAAGTAAATACAGTAAAAAAGTTTATAATGGTTTTTGATTTGCACTTCGGAAATAAAATCGGCTTCTATTTCCGCCGTCCGCATTGCAGGCATGGAGGTCGCCATCTTGAATGAAGGTGTGGACAGTGTCTAGAGCTCCGATTGGCTGATTTCGCCATTCATACCAAACATTTTTCAACATTGTTCGAAACAGTCCGGTGTCAAGGGAAATACTATCACACAACGGTTTTCGCCTGACTGAAGGGCAAAACTGCACTACAAAAGTGTTGTACGTGCATTTTGCAGTGCGTAGAGCTCTCGTGTGATAGCACCTTTACACTGCATAAGTCATTTTAATCATGAATACCCACATAAACGTAATGGACGCAGAAATTATATGTGTGAAGTATTACAATCTCATTATCTCTTCCATAGCAGAGTAACGGCTGCATTTAAAAATGCAATGTACTCCAGACAAACTATTGTTAGCAGGATAATGGGATTTTAAATAATAAAAGAATGGCAGTTGTATATTTATATAAATGCTTTCAAAATATAATATTAGTATTTATGGGTCTAATATCTGTTTTGTATTTTTAAAGTCCACTATTCTACAGGGGGGGCCATAATTAAACTGCACGTGTTCAAGGGGTGCTGGACCGAAAACTACTGGGAATATTCCAGTGAAATTTGGTATCTACACGTTTCAGAACATGCGCAAGTCAAATATTAAAAAAATCGCCATTTCGACCGATAGATGGCGTTGTATCGTATTTCAACGCTCCCCGGTGGCATGTACAACTTCCAAAACCAATAGACAGAGCATAATGACATTCTAAGAGGCATATAAACAATATAAAGCATCATTGACAGTTTATCAAAATTCAATACAATTCGCTTCAGTAATTAAATTTTTACACTATCATGTAATCAAAAATTAACGTAAATTAAGATCACAAATTAAACAATTCATAAACACGCTTTGTAAAACAATTTAAACATTATTTATTCTCATTGACACTCATTGGACCTCTTCTTAATCATTTCATACGCCGGTATTCTTTCAGAGTAGCTAAATAACTGCTACCATTCTGATAGAATATCTTCACTAACAATGCACGTTCCTTCTTATTCAGAGTCAGGATTGACCATTACTCAATGTCGTCTTGTTTTTATACTGTTCGATGAGCTTAAAATTTGCATATATGCCGCCGATAAGCGTTGAAATACGATACAACGCCATCTATCAGGCAAAAATGGCGATTTTTTTTTCATATTTGACTTGCGCATGTTCTGAAACGTGTAGATACCAAATTTCACTGGAATATTCCCAGTAGTTTTCTCTCCAGCACCCCTTGAACACGTGCAGTTTAATTATGGCCATCCTGTACTTAAGTAGTAAAAAGGCTTTTGAATCAAGTGCATACAAAATACTTTCATGTCATTGAGAGAAAAAAAAATTACACAGTAAAATATACTATTGGAGATTTTACCTTTCAATTGAAAAATATAGCTTCCAAAAACATTGAAAATTTATATTTATTTTAGTGCCATATACAAAGTCATGTTTTTTCAACAAAACTGCATTCTCCAAATTCTTTTAATTAGTCTTCCAAGAACTTTGAATGACTTTCAAAGCGAGGTATGTGACAACTATATCAGTCATGACCATGTAAATAATTGCTACGATACATTAAAATTGTACAATGAAAATAATTTAGAAGTTGTTTCTGTTTTTAACATTCTTCGTCCGTATTGATCTTTGAAATACATTATTAAACAAACGATTATGTGAAAATGCCAAGATTTTAAAGTTCCATGCTTAAAATAATCGAAAACAAATAAATTTGGTAAAAACTTGATTTAAAAAAAATAATAAGTAATTTCTAGTAATATTAGTTTCTTTTGTTGAACACCCGATTTTTCCTTTTGCGTATTTTAAATTAGCCCGTAAAATGAGGTTGTGTGTTACTATGTCATGATATAATAAGAGGTATTGTTTATTCAGATTTTGGCAGCGGAAAGAAAATTGATTAAATTTACCGATTGCTAAAATTTGGTTTTTAATTTATCCCAATTAAACATTATTTATAACAGAGAACTCAAGATTCCACGTTGTTACTTTGAACAGCCAAGAAAAAAAGAATATAGTATCTAGGGTTTATTTTTTTTTTTTTTTTAGTATGGAAAGATTTGACATGTAACGCCCATTTCTAAAACATGCGCATATTTTTCTTCACAGAAAAATTACATACACTTGCGCAAAACTAAAGTCAACAATGTAAATTTTAATCAGCCATTAAATTGGAGAAAAGGGGTTCTTGCGATCAAGTACATTGAACACGCTATTCAGTAGAAAATTAATGCTTATGCAAACTTCAGGCACAAAACGTCACAGGTGACAATAGCGTATGCAAAAACGCTTGCGTTCGGCGTGTGCAACTCAAGACTATAATGAAAAGAAGGATGGTTAAAGACATTCTCGATGCAAGTGCAAGTGAGTTCTTTCGTGAAATACAGCTAGAAGAAAACACCTGCACGACTTCACGCGTGGAAGGATGATCGGAAAGCCGGAGGAGGGACGTAATGCGACCAGTGTAGCTGAAGAGTCCGAAATGAACAAAAGGGCCGTTTCGCGTGCTTGTAAAGTCTTCCAAAATATGGGTACAGCTGATAAAGATTGGCGGTGGCCGCCCCAGGAAAACAACTGCATTGGATGACAGATATATCGTCCTGCAGGCGAAGAGAGCTCGAACCCAGTCAGCAAGCGGTATTGCTCATCAACTGTGTACAGCAAACGGTGCGACAATTGTCGCGGTTTACTGCCCACAGACGCCTTCAGAAAGGTTTCCTATTTGCTCGACGTCCTGAACGCTGCATCCCTTTGAAAATTGGTCGTCGGCTCCACCGTTTAGAGTAGTGCAAGGAGCGCAAAAATTGAACATCTCATCAATGTTGTCTGTCCTGTTTACGGATAAACACGGATTCCCGGTTACGTCGTTTCAGTGCCACAAGCGGTTCTGAACGCCAGTTGATTTGGAGAGAAGGCGCAACACGGTTTCATCCCAGTAGCATCACGGAAAGAGACAGTTAAAGTGGTCCTGGAGTTCTGGCCTGGGGAGGCATTATGCTGAATGGGCGGACGGAGCTCCACGTTTTCGACAGAGGTTCCGTAACCGAAGATTGCTGTTGTCAGGAGGTGATCCTTCCACACGTGTGTCTGTTCCAAGGGGCCATTGGAGCAGACATCGTTTTTTTGGATGACAATGCATGGATACAATGGACTCCTGCGATTCAGGAGCTACTGAAAAGTGAAGCTATCACTCGAATAGATTGGCCAGTGCACACCCCTGATTTAAATCCAATAGAACATGTCAGGGATGCGTTGGGGAAACACCTCGAGACACGATATTACATCTTCCGGGGAACACCCAGCAACTGAAACAGATGTTGATTGAGGAATGGAAACTCTTACTTCAAGAACTGTTGGACAATCTGGTGCTGCATATGGAGAGACGGTGCGAAGCAACCATTTCAGTAAGGGGGGGGGCATATCCGATATTTCCATAGGAACACCTGCTTGTTAAAGTAATTAAAAACTTTGTAAAAAACACACATAAGAAGTAATAGGTAAGAGGATACGCACGTTTCGTTCAAAAATTGTTTTGAACTTCATCAGTCACAAGCCCTTCGTCGTAAAGAACACAGGGAACTGAAAAGAGATAAACAAGCAAGATGTTGCCACAAGGGGCAAAGAAAAGTCGAACAAAACCACGGAGAGGGGAGAAAAAATTTAAAATATGGGATAAAAAGGAAAGGAAAGAAGCACAAAAAATACAGAAATAAAAAAGGAATAAATAAAATAAAAAATAATAATAAAAAAGGGAACACACGAGTACAAACACACACACAAAAAAGAGAAAACAGAACAAACAAAAAAAACAAATAGAACACTTTTTTTTAATAAAATAAAAACCACGAACAGGACAGCACAGTTTTTTTTTAAAATAAAAACGTAAATGAAAGACAGTAACACACGTACATACACATTAAAGAAAAAGAAAAAATAAATAAATAAAATAAAAAAGGGGGGAGTAGACGAAGAAAGTGAAAAGAACCTTACAACAGCAACTTCCAAGCAGAATGAACGAAAGGAACGGAAGAACCATCGTTCACAAGACGATCTAAGTGCTGGGTAATGGAAAAACCTTCCAAAAAATCCAGATGGGACAAAGACTGAGGTATGATATAAGGAACAGAGTCATTGGAATGCGAAAAGTACATGTATAGAGTAATGGTCCTAAATAAATCTTCAACACCTTGTGATCGTACAGGAAAAATTCTACCCTTGCAGGTTCTAATTAAAAGGAAATTCTCTCGAGTGGTCCGACTCCAATAAATTTCAAAAAGGGCACATACCTGTTTTATGGATGACAACGAACGGAGAGCAGTGATGCCGAAATCTTGTACACTAAAAACGCTCTAATTTAACACACACATATATAACTCCTGTGATGCGTTGTTTATTATGAAGACACCAAATTATATAAGAAAAAAGAACTTTTTTTTTATTTACGCATGATAAATATGGGTGAAATGGTGCTGGTCAACTAACACAAATTATAAAGTTACACAAACAAGAATTTTAAAAAGAAAATGGCACATGGGGCCACCAAGGACTATGCCTCATAAAAAAAAAACTGTACACACACAGCAGGCCGACGAGCAGAGAACTGACTCTCACGTCTTTGCGATCCGTGGGCTCGGAGCTCGCCATTTTCGCCAAGCGTGGCGAGATAGACTGCTGTAGCCAATCAGGAGCCTGCACAATGTCTGCGTACCTGGCGATATGTTCGCCATCGTAGCGGTCGTCTTTTTGTAACCCTACGCTAGCAGGACGGAATTTCACGTGGCGGAAGGTTCGACGATGTTCTAGAACATTCGCCATTTTTCAGGAAGGTTGTAGCACTTGTACTTACGGGGACGAGACATCGGTACATCATTGCATGACGGCTAGCTAGGCCTGGGAGCAACTTCCACGTGGGAAATTAAAGTTATCGTCCTTTAGCTCTCAAGATTAAAAAAATTATAGTAGAAGGAAAATTTCCTTTTACAAGAACAAATATGGCTGAAACATTGGGGGATATGATAAATCAGAGAAAAAAAAAGAAAATTTGCAATTCTTTGTAGTATGTTAAATTTTAGAAAAAAGTGTGAACCAAAATTTTATAAAGGGGTGTCACTATGTGACATCCTCCCGCAAAACAGGGAAGAAAAAAAAAAACACAACCAGCACCATGGGCTACAAAGGGAATTACAATGTCGACGGACAACTGTCGACCAAAGGAACAGATACAATACATTTTCATATATAAAAAAATACATACAGAGTTAAACAGTTGACGCACCTACAAACTGTGCGTATAACTTCAGAACACATTTGTTGCCTGGGAATAAAAAAATCATATAAATTTGTACATACATGGTAAAAGTGTTGTAAAATTTCGCAGTTCTCCTATTAGTTTAAATTTTACAAGCATTGACATTATTCGTATCAGTATGTGCATATTTCAACTAGGTTACACGAAAAGATACATCCATTATGACAATGTTTTATATATGGCACTAGTATAAAGAAAGTATATAATAGAAACATACAGAAATACACTATAAAGAAAACATTTACTGTAAAAGGTGGGCATTGGTACCAATGGGGGAACACAAACTTTTGTTATTTACACACTTATTTATACATTTAGGAGCAAACTAAAATGAAACTTAGGTGTATTACACAGTACATACAGTTATACGCTGATACACGTGTTGGCATGTGCACATGCTGAACCAGTATAGAGTGACTTATACTGCAGGAAGATTATGTACATTCACTACATTAATGCAAGTTCATGAAGGAAAAGTCAAATGAATATGGAGAATCACCATATCCCTGGTACAAAGAGAAAAAAACCAAAAACTGACCATAGGTCACAAAAAAGGAAGTGAAATGGACAAAGGAAGGAAACGAAAAAAATTGAACAGTATGGTGCAAGGGCCAAGTAAACCTTGTTCAAAGATTGAAAACAAATGAGAACCCTCTGTTCTGACAAAGGAAACACAACAAAACATGGCTGCGAAGTTATATTATTCTTGCAATAGACAAATGTAAATCAATGAGTATACAATATGTTATATAAATTGCATTTACTTGTTTTACCACGAAGTTACACAACATTATTGGTATGCAGGTACTGTATGTAAATATCACATCTTAGAGCATTTTCAATTGATCAATATTTGTATGTTTAAATACACTTTACTATTGGATACCTGAGAAACTGTGCTGTTAAGGTAAGTTTTAGTTTTATCGTATTTGTATGTATATCAGTTCAAAAGTCCTTGGAGTGTTATCCAGGTGGAAAGAGAAGTATAAGGCAACTTTACACCCGCCAGCAGGCATAATAACAAAGCATTTGTGAGAAGAACAAACCTGTATCTAAAAGATGGTAAATTGTTGCAACATTGTTAAAAGGATACATGGAATGCAGATCTACTTCTTTGTGCGACTTCTGAGGGGATAAGGACTCCTGGCTCGAACTGGTTGGATAACAGGCAGATGTGAGGGGATGTCATCTTCATCAGTTGTTTGGTCTGGACTGCTCGGAGGATCTTGCAGCACTTGTTGTTGGTTTGGCAGAGGCTCAAATTCATCAGGAAAATCACAGACTGTGGGACTGGTATCACCGTTTATGTCGTCATCCATATTATTGTGGGACATTAAACCTGTTGGTTGTGCCGCTGATGCAGAAGGTTGAGAGTGCTCAATCAGATGGGGCTTACGTTGAGGGACAAAAATAAGTTTGTTTATGTGAACTTTCTTTATAGGTGCATGCGATTCTTCTTTTCGCTGAATCGATACAATGACTGGACTATGCACTGTTTTGACGATGTATGGTCCTGTATTTGATGAGTGAAATGCACCTTTATTTTTTAAGTAGACTGTATCATTCACTCTTGGTTTTCTTATTTTTGCCTTTTGGTGTTGTTTACTATTTTGAAGGTGCTGGAAATTTAGTAAGTTTTCATGGACTTGCTTGTATATTTTTTCAAGGTTTTCTAACATATTGTTGTAATCACTTTCTTCATCGAGTATACGTGTTTTCATAGGTGTAAAATTGTCATACATTGTCGCCAGAGAACGGCCAAAGTGGACCTTATTCGGTGAAAAGCCAATTGTTGAGTGTGCCGAAGAGTTATATAACATTTGATGAATCTTAATGGCGTGGAAAAATGAAAGATTATCTTGCATAAGTGCTTTAATTGTTGCTTTTATAGAGGTGTTTATTCTTTCCGAGACTGAGTTAGCCTGCGGGTGAGCAACTGTAGTGTGTTGTATCTTAATGCCCAACATATTGTTAAACTCATGCATCATAGCTGAGGTAAACTGTGAACCCTGATCGGTCAGTATTAGTTGAGGTCTTCCAAAGGTGCAAAAATAGTCAAACAGAAGTTTACAAGTATTCATAGCAGTAATTTTTTTTATCGGATACAGGTATAGGAATTTTGAGAAGTGATCGATTACTGTCAGAATAGAATAGCCATTTCTGAACGGACCTACAAAGTCCAGTGATATAAATTCTCCCGGTCTGGTTGGTATATGTGTGTTTTGAAAAGGTGCAGGTGGAATTGTAATGGGTTTTGAGGAGAGGCATCTTGAGCAGGACTTGACGAAATTAACTGTATCAGCAAATAAACCTTTCCACCAAAAATTTTCCAGGATAGCATTGTATGTTTTGATGATGCCAAAGTGTGCTATATGATGGATTCTTAAGCACTTGGCCTGTAAGGATAGTGGAACAACAACTTTAAATTGTGTGGAAATCTGGTCTTCCGTCTTACATTGTTGCATGAATTTTAAAAGTCCAGTACTGGGGCATATAATATAATTTTTGTGTTTGGTTGGGCCAATTTTTCTTATGTCTTGGATGATCTTCTTCAAGTCTGCATCATTATTCTGTTCATATAGCAATGTAGGAATTGAAATTTCACATAAAGGATCTGGTGGTGGTCTAGAAATTATATTGTGGTCATCTTCTGCAGTGTAGGTATGTAATTCATTTATGTTTTCATTATGTATTGGGATTATGTCATTACTTCGTATTAAATTAGGATTCGATTGAACATCTTCAGAATTATGTTTGAAAGATGTCCTTGAGAAAAAATCAGCAAGAACATTCTGTTTACCAGGTACATGTTCAAAGACAAAAGTATACTCTGACAGTTCCAGTAACCATCTTGATATAATATCTGCAGGTGAAGTGATCTTTTTGTAGTGTTTTAGTGGTTTGCTATCAGACAGTATGGTAAATTCTCTTCCATACAGAATGTTTTTGAATGCATGAACTCCTTTTACAATAGCCATAAGTTCCAGCTTTATAGCGGGGTAGTTCTTTTCAGCATTACGAAGTGCTTTAGAGAAATAGGCAACAGGTAAAAGATTATTATTATCTGGTGACTTTTGCATTAATATGGCCGAAATTGCATGCGCCGAGGCATCTGTGTTTAAATAAAAGTGCTTGTTAAAATCCGGTTGTTGAAGGAAGGGTGTTTTAAAAAAAATATCTTGGAGTGTCTGAAAAGCAGCTTGATGAGTGGGAGTCCATTTAAATGAAACCTTTGGTGATGTTAGTAAGACAAGTGGGTCTGTTAATTCTGCATACCTGGGAATAAGTTGTCTGTAAAAGCTGCAAATGCCTAGAAATTTTTTGACCTGCCTTTTTGTTGTAGGAACAGGGAAAGAAGTTATCTTGCAGATATTGGAATTTATGGGAGCTATTTTAGATTGAGATACCCTGAATCCAAGGAAATTAACTTCTTCTTTGTGAAAACTACACTTTTTGAGATTCAGTGTGAGATTATATTTCTTGAATAGATTGAGTAGCTTTTGAAGTTTGACTATTGTTTCAGTAAAACTATTGGAACAAATAAGTATATCATCTTGGTAACAGACTATTCCGGAGACGTTACACTCTTCTTTGATGGTGTCCATGAGAGCTTGAAAGATGGAAGCACTTGTTTTGAGCCCGAATGGGAGGCGATTAAACTTGTATGTACCCCACGGAGTGGTGAACGAAATCCTTTCCCTATATGTTTCCGGAAGTTCGAGCTGATGGTAAGCTGAGGGCATATCAAGAGACGTGAAGAAACGAAAATTGGCAATGCTGTTGATTATCTGACTAATTTTTGGTAACGGGTATGATGAGTGTTGGACAATAGAATTTAAAAGGCGTAGATCGAGTGCCATTCTGTATGTTTGTTTATCTTTTTCTACGGCTCTCTTCTTGACAAGGAGCATTGGACATGCCCATGTGGCAATATTTTTAGAAATTATACCAGCAGCTTCCATATCATTAAGTTGTTGCTGTGCTTCCTGTTGTAACGCCTGAGGTATTGGAAACGGTAGACATTTTATGGGGTAATTTGACGTAAAATGTAAAGTGGGTTCAATTCTATCTGTGTGGCCCATAGTAGTTAAAGATGAGGAAAAAGCCTGGAAGTTTTCTTCTAAAACTGTGTGGAGTTCCTGCTGTTCCTTTTGGGACAAGTGAGAAACGTCATATTTGCTATTGTGGAATTCTACGTATCTTTGTTGGATTATTTCTTGAGTAGGCTGAATAAGATTTACTATTTCTGCATGACCTGGAGGGGGAATTTCGGTGTTAAATTTGTTGGGCTGAGACAGGAATGGACTTCGAAAGTCAGCAATCTGAAAGATGTCTCCGACATGAGAATTCTTCTTTATGTGTTTTGCTTCATCACTGGGGTTTTCACAATAGACATCAAATTGGATTTTAAAGTGTGGTTGTGTGTGCTGTGTCTCCCGGTCTTGTGTGAGTTTCTGCTGGTCTGCCTGCTGTGTGCCGTGTGAAATTGAGTGTATAGACTCAAAAAAAATAGCTCGATGTGTGTCATTAGGTATAAATAAAAATTCGGTTCTAAGTAGCTCTTCTGGAATTATAGCATACATTGTGACGTATCTCTGCTCACCAGGGGCTAAAAGAGCCTTTTGTGTTGCTCGAGCTTTGCAATTAACATGATCTTGCTTATACTGCTGAGGAATGAAAGGGGGGGCATGTACATGTTTCCTCAAATCACTATCGGGTGCATTTTGTTGTTCTCGCATCTGATTTTTAAGGATGTTATTGATATGACGGTTTGCAAACTTTTGATCACTATCATTTTCAAAAAAAATATGACTTTGAGCTATTTTACACATCTTGAAGTCGGGGAAGATTACGACATTGAATTTATGGATGAAGTCAAACCCTAACAGGACTTTGAATGATGACAATTCTGATAACTGGAAGATATACATTGGATGTTTAAAATTATTATCCTTTATTTTAAATGACACCTCTACACATCCCTCAAAATCAACCTTAGAATTTATGGTACTTATTTCAACATTACGGCTGAGGTATCTGTAATTAAAACAATGTTTGTTTTGATGGAAAAACACCTTATCAATAATTGATATTGAGCTTCCCGTGTCGAGTAATACTGGGATATTGTGGTCAGCGAAGGCTGCAGTTATAATTGGAATATGAGGTTGTTTCTTGTTGACATTTGCAATGAATTCTTGTATTTGTGAAACTTGTAGAGGGTTCTTGTCTATACTGATATTTATCGATGCACTTGATGTATCTTGAGATTGAGAGTACTGGGCATCTTTCAGACTCTCGTTTATAAGTTTGGGTGACTATTGCTGATAGGTACTATGGAAGTTGAGGATGTGGGGAGCGGTGGGATGTTATGTTTGTTTAAAGATGCAAAGAAACGGGTGGCATGTGGACAGATAGGAGCAGCATGTCCGGGTTCATGACACACCTGGCAACTAATATGGCTATGAAGGTAATTGTAGTTGTTGTGATTGGCATTATGAGGATGAGATTGTCTGTGCTGAATAAAAGATGAACGTTGATTATTTCCCCGTCGAAAATTTCTTCTGCCATTGAGTCTGTTGTGACTTTTAAAATTGTAAAAGTTCCTTTGAGGTAGTGGCTTATGCAATGGAACGTTGTGTGTTCTTGTTCTCCTGTTATAGGAGGGTCTCCTGGCACTATAAGTTTCTGGATCTTGCTGGATCTTACGATCTAATTTGTCCAATTTTTGTTGAATTGAATTCAAAGTCTCATTCTCGGGAGTTATAACGCTGGGCTGCTGAGCTAAGATATTATTATGGATGATACATTCTTGTACCATGATCGCTTTGCTTACTGCCTCCTCATATGTTTTGATACCGGACTGTAAAATTTGTAAACGAATTTCCGGTGGCATAATTTGTGTGAGTTTAACAAATTTGATTTGTGACAGTGCATTTTTGTCTGCAACGGATGAATAAACTTTTGATGCCAGGACATCAAGTCTATGTGCTAAATTTCGAACTGTTTCACCTGGCAACATATTGAAAGAATGAAATTCCAAGATTGACGTCGCTTCCGATCTGTTTTGAAAAAAATCGCTGAGTAATTTGAATAATTCTTCAGATGTCTTCACCTGGTTTATTTGCGATGACTGTTGAATTAACTTTAGGGCATTTCCGCCAAGTTTGGATTTTGCATATGCTAATAAGAATTGATCATTCCACCCCTGAATGGTGGCAACTTCACGGAGCTGGTCAATAAAAAAATTTAGTTGATCAGAATCCCCGTCAAACGACTGAATATGGATGGCAGGGAGGCTGTGAGGCCTTAAAAGATTATTGCTATGCGTATTATTTCGATCTGTGGCTTCAATGCATGGGACTTCTGGTATTAAGGTAGGTGGCATGTCTGACACACTTGCGACAGTCTGCGATCTCTTTTTCTTGGGAGGCATAGTTTAATTCTATCAGATACTATTATAGGTTGCTTATTTACTAATATTTATGAAATTAAGAGCATCACATATATATATACACAAAAACAATTTCTATTTTTAGAGTACTTGCACCATTTTTTTTTTTTTATACAATCATTATGTTCTATACTATGTACGATTATATTTCAAAATCTCCTGATAAATTATATGTATATCTATTTCATACTTCTATTAAGGTTCTTCATTTGATCATTCAAAAATTGACAATTTTACTAGTGCTCATTTTTGCCGATCTTCACGCATATATTAACAACAATACTAACGGCAATCGGACCTTTGAGAGGCGTCACGGTACCATATTATGATATAAGGAACAGAGTCATTGGAATGCGAAAAGTACTTGTATAGAGTAATGGTCCTAAATAAATCTTCAACACCTTGTGATCGTACAGGAAAAATTCTACCCTTGCAGGTTCTAATTAAAAAGAAATTCTCTCGAGTGGTCCGACTCCAATAAATTTCAAAAAGGGCACATACCTGTTTTATGGATGACAACGAACGGAGAGCAGTGATGCCGAAATCTTGTACACTAAAAACGCTCTAATTTAACACACACATATATAACTCCTGTGATGCGTTGTTTATTATGAAGACACCAAATTATATAAGAAAAAAGAACTTTTTTTTTATTTACGCATGATAAATATGGGTGAAATGGTGCTGGTCAACTAACACAAATTATAAAGTTACACAAACAAGAATTTTAAAAAGAAAATGGCACATGGGGCCACCAAGGACTATGCCTCATAAAAAAAAAACTGTACACACACAGCAGGCCGACGAGCAGAGAACTGACTCTCACGTCTTTGCGATCCGTGGGCTCGGAGCTCGCCATTTTCGCCAAGCGTGGCGAGATAGACTGCTGTAGCCAATCAGGAGCCTGCACAATGTCTGCGTACCTGGCGATATGTTCGCCATCGTAGCGGTCGTCTTTTTGTAACCCTACGCTAGCAGGACGGAATTTCACGTGGCGGAAGGTTCGACGATGTTCTAGAACATTCGCCATTTTTCAGGAAGGTTGTAGCACTTGTACTTACGGGGACGAGACATCGGTACATCATTGCATGACGGCTAGCTAGGCCTGGGAGCAACTTCCACGTGGGAAATTAAAGTTATCGTCCTTTAGCTCTCAAGATTAAAAAAAATATAGTAGAAGGAAAATTTCCTTTTACAAGAACAAATATGGCTGAAACATTGGGGGATATGATAAATCAGAGAAAAAAAAAGAAAATTTGCAATTCTTTGTAGTATGTTAAATTTTAGAAAAAAGTGTGAACCAAAATTTTATAAAGGGGTGTCACTATGTGACATGAGGAGTGCACAAAATCTTAGCCTTAGAAAACTGAAAACGATGATTGGAATTCCAACAATGTGAGGCAATAGAAGATTTGGAAAGTTCGTGCTTAGAAACATATCTCTCATGTTCTTTGAGCCTAAATTTGAGAGCTCTTCTGGTCTGACCAATATAGCCCAAATCACAAGATCCACAAGGAATATAATGAACACCCCAACGGTTCTCAGTAGGAATAGGATCTTTAAGGGAAGAAAATTTAAGTTTATTAACAGGTTTAAAAATGACTTTGAAACCGAAATTTTTGAGAAGTTTAGAAATTTTGTAGCATAAAGGTGAAAAGAAAGGTAGTACAATTAATTCTTTGTGAAAATTAATAATATTAGTAGAAGTATTAGGCTTATTAAATTTAGAAACAGCTTTATCAATAGTAGAGGGGCTAAAACCACGAGAAACAGCTAAGGATTTTAAGTAACTAATTTCATTATTAAGAGATGAAGAATCAGAGCAAATTTTGATAGCACGAAACACATAAGTGTAAAAAGCAGAAAGTTTTTGCTGGTAAGGATGATTAGATAGGGCATGAGGAGGTAAAGATATAGAAAAGGGTTTGCGTAAAACAGAAGTAGAGAAACCGTCAGGATTCCTAGAAACAAGAACATCCAAAAAAGGTAAAGAATTGTTGCACTCCTCTTCTAGAGTAAATTGGATACACGGATCAACAGAATTAACAATCAAAAGTAAATTAGAAATATCACAATTGGAATCCACTATAACGAAAGTATCGTCAACATATCTGACCCAGCACGGAAAATTAAAGACCTTGAAGAGCTTCTCTTCAAAATAATGCATATAAATATCACATAATAGAGGTGAGAGAGAATTACCCATAGCCCCACTTTTATATATATATATATATATATATATATATATTTATTGTGCTGTACTGTTCGTGGTTTTTATTTTATAAAAAAAAAATAGTGTTCTATTTGTTTTTTGTTTTTTTTTGTTTGTTCTGTTTTCTCTATTTTGTGTGTGTGTGTTTGTACTCGTGTGTTCCCTTTTTTATTATTTTATTTATTCCTTTTTTATTTCTGTATTTTTTGTGCTTATTTCCTTTCCTTTTTATCCCATATTTTAAATTATTTCTCCCCTCTCCGTGGTTTTGTTCGACTTTTCTTTGCCCCTTGTAGCAACATCTTGCTTGTTTATCTCTTTTCAGTTCCCTGTGTTCTTTACGACGAAGGGCTTGGACTGATGAAGTTCAAAACAAATTTTGAACGAAACGTGCGTATCCTCTTACCTTTTACTTCTTATGTGTGTTTTTTACAAAGTTTTTTAATTACTTTATCGTTTAACACCAGTATTTTGAGTGATTTTTCACCTGCTTGTTGTTCTTCCTGTTGCACAGACTATAATGTGTAACGATACTCTGAGTTCAATAAAAGCTTCTTTTGTTTGATTCCATATTGTGTGCATTGTATTCGTTTTTGCGCAACTATGCTTTCGTCATCGTTTAAATACAAAGTGCTGTCTGTCATTTCTGAATTTCATGTCCCTCAGATGATTTCTTGTGGAGTTATGGCAAAAAGAACTCCTGTTGCTTAAGTTTAGCACACCAGTGTATAATATATTTAAATTAATTCATTTGAAATAAAATTCCTATAATAGGGGCACTACAACACTGAAATTGCAATTATTAAGGGACAAAATGTTAATGCTGCTTATTTCTTGTTGTTGTTGTTTCCAGAATAACCGTTTTTCTTTTAAACTACGAATAGTTTCTTGCATCAAAAGTCTCTTAAAGATGTATATCAATGAAAGATAAATACATCTATACATATAAAAGAGGAAAGTCTGTCTGTCCGTTTGTTCGCTATACGTGTCCAGACCGTTCGACGGATCTGAACCAAATTTAGCACACTGACTAAATAGGACAAGAGAAAGCTAATGTCGTAAAAATGAAATTAATCGGATTAATAGTTTTCGAGTTATTTTATATTTTGTACAATTTTTGGCCACTTTTTCCTTATCGGAAGCGTAGGCTGAATGAAGGGGGGAAACACTCATTTCTCTCGGATTTTTCATTCTCAAGGTCAGCGCGTTGCCATAGCAACTAGGTGTAAGCGACAGGCACAAAACGAAATGAACAGCGCGCGGAACAGAGCTGTTTCACCTACGTCATTATCACTACGTCACACCTTAGCAACCTTGAGAATGGTCATTGGCCGAAAACGTGGCTTTGTATCCCTAAATATCCGACATTGACCTAAAAAAATTTCAGTGACGTCACGTGAAAATACTCTATATCTCCCGCGCCCAAGAATAACGATTAGTACGCAGGCGCGAGTTGAACGGAGACTAGATCTTTTGAGTCCCTGTACGGTTTGCTTTACTGCTAGAAGGCTTTCCGTCAGAGACAGGCGGCAATAGCTACGCTTCGGTCTAGCTCGAACCATGCGGGTCTAGGGGTGGGGACACTGGCGGAATTTCTGATATCAGGCAGGATGTAACTTTTATAATAGATGGTGAACCTAAGGGTATATATTTGTGTATTTAAAATGTAGTTATTTTCTTTAGTTCTCTTTGCAAAAAACAAAATAAAAACAAATCTTTGAGTTAAATTTCATGTAATGATTGACTTTAGTGAGCTATAAAGTTATTGTAATTGCTAATATTTGCTACTCTCCTCATTATTAGATAAATAACAACAGAAATTGAAAAAAACACTAAAGTGTAACATCTGTACGCTGGCAAGTCCCCTGTTCCTTTCTTTTTTTCGTTGCAGAGGGAAGTCCCAGGTCCTTTTTTTTATCATTGCAGCGGGAGGATTCACATCCCTTCCCTTTACAATCCCCCTACCGACGAATAGTGATAAATGACTGAATACAGACACCTAGAAGGGGATAAGCCTAGCCATGCCCAATTTCCGGTAATCTCTGTACGCTATCAGGTGCCGTGTTCATTTTATTGTTGTTGTTGCAGCGGGTAGCTCTATGTCCTTTTTTATCATTGCATCTGGAGGATTCACATTCCAGCCTAGCCAAGTCCCATTCCCGGTAACCTCTGTACGCTATCAGGTACCGTATTCAATTTTTTTTAGTTGCAGCGGGAAGTCCAATGTTCTTTTTTTTATCATTGCAGCGGGAGGATTCACATTCCTTCCCTTTAGAATCTATATTTAAGGTCATTGCGCATTTCTCTTCCATTGCACGGGCAACGCCGGGCCACGCTGCTAGTAAATTTATAAACATGTGCACCATAAAAGAATAAAAAAAGAGAACTTTTTTGCAAGCAATGCTTGCGAAAACTTTGAATGAAACGATTCAGATTAGAGTTTATTCTTGTATAGACATTAAGAATTATTCTCAACGCATTTCTTTCAGAGGTATGAAATCCATGTGGGAATGATTTTAAATGATCGCGTTAGAACCGTTCAAAGAAAAATTTTATATTTACCTACAGAAAAGCCAATTTTCTGTTTTCACGATAACGGATAAACACATTAAAATGAACTACTACTACGCTTATCTTTAGAATATTAAAATCTTTCAAATGTAATGCTTACACAATTACATTTCATTTATACACTACTCCTTTAATTAGTAGTCTTTTATCGGTATGTTTATTTAATAAAAAAGTACATAATTTAGGTTCTGAAACCATTTTACATTTATTAAGATGAATGAGCTTGTTACAAGGAAGACGTGATAATACTGAAATTAAAATAAATTGCTCTTTCCTTCTCTCCCACCAAAGTTTTGGAAAGAACTTTTCTCGGTTTCTGTAATAAGTGGCAGACGCTTTTAACATTACTAATATAAATATTTTCCAAATAAAAAATAAATTGCTGCCATATCTTTAAATTTAATGTCCCAATACATATCTTGCATTAAAAATTAAGTTTGTTAATTATATCCTTATAAATAATAAATGAAATTCTGTTTGTTTGTTTGTTTGTTTGTTTGTTTATTTGTTTGTTTGTTTGTTTGTGGATTTGAGTCGTATACAAATCCACAAAAATGGACCCATCAGCCTGAAATTGGGCACAGATGTGTAAAATAATATAGAATAAAAGACAGTCCACTTTAAAACTTTGAAAGTCCACCCGTTCCCGGAATTTAAGAGATTTTTTATGTTCTCCACGCAAAAAGCTTTCCGTAATTGTAACCCCTGTAGTCAAAAAAGTGTGAAATAAGGATCGTGGTTGCCATGTGTGGAGATTTTGCCGAATAAAATGTTTTAAATTCTCAAAGTAAAAATAAAAGAATAATAATGATTTTTTTTTGTTAGTTTATATTCGTAATGTTATTTTTTAAAATTATAATATCGTGTGCATGGGAAATCGGAGCAGGAATGAAATGTTTTATACGCAAAACAATAAGAATTGAAGATTTCCGAGGCTAATATGTTAAAATTTTTTAGTTTGGCGAAAAAATAAAATGGCTCAAATGCCGAGAAAGTGAGTTCTAGAGGTGTACACTGTTTCCGGCTTGGCGCAATTTACTGAGAGCTTAAGGAAACGGATTTTTGAAAACAAGTGAAATTCTCCATGACAGGTCCCGACACATCTCGAAGCGATTTTTTCAATATTCGAACTATTTTAGGAAATATCGATAAAAACGTATCGCAAAAGGCTAATTTTTGCTTTCCGCCATTTCGTAATTGTAACCTCACAGTGCATTAAGCGACAATTAAGCTTATCTAGGTTGCCACATTCGGCAATGCCACATTCGGCAGTTCATTAAATGATTCAGACTCTTGAAGTAAAATTAAAAGAATAACGATTTTTTTTATTTTGACTAGATTATTTGTAAGGTTGTTTTTAAATTAAAATATCGTGTGCATGTGAAAGCAGAGCGGGAATGAAATGATTTATACTCAAAAGAAAAATATAATTTGGAAATTTTCCGAAAATAAATGTGTAACTTTTTAATTGGGCGAAAAATAAAAGGGGTTGATGTCCGATTTTGTGGAGGATTCTAACGCTTGGCGCTATTTATCGTAATTTAATCGTCTGATATTTGGGTTATGAATACACCTGCGTATAAGTTTTTGAAATTTTCATTCAGTTGGAATTGTGCATTTTTCTGAGCAGCTTTTCTGCATCTATTTCTAATGTATTACATCCAGAAAAAAGGATGTTTGAAATATCAATTTTAATTTTGTTTAATCACACTCATGAATAATGATACACTTTCCAAGTTAATAAAAGGAACGAAAATAGGGAAGACCCATGGATTATAACTCTTTTTATATATAGCACTTTAGTGCGTATTTTAAATCTGAAAATGTGTCAGATTTTCTTTGATTCTAGCGCTTGGCGCAATTTAATGAGAGGGTATTTTTAAAAACAAGCGTAGGTAATCTTATAAATAAAAACCAAATTCTGTTTGTCAATTTGTTGATTTGGGTAGTATACAATTCCACAAAAATGGACCTGTCAGCCTGAAATTTTACACAGATATATGTAAAATAATATAGAATAAATGATAGTCCACTTTAAAACTTTGAAAGTCCATCCGTTCCCGGAATTTAAGAGATTTTTTATGTTCTCCACGCAGAAAGCTTTATGTAATTGTAAACCCTGTAGTGAAAAAAGTGTGTGAAATAAGCATCTTGGTTGCCATGTGTGGGGATTTTTCCGAATAAAATGTTTTAAATTCTTAAAGTGAAAAGAAAAGAATAAATGATTTTTTTAGTTTATATTTGTAAGGTTATTTTTTTAATTATAATATCGTGTGCGCATAAGAAATGAGAGCAGGAATGAAATGTTTTATACGCAAAACAATGAGGGTCGAAGATTTCCGAGACTAATATGTAAATTTTTTTAGTTTGGCGAAAAATAAAATGGATGATAGGCCGATTTTTAGAAAGTGAGTTCTAGCGGTTTGCACAGTTTTAGGCTTTTTGGAGCAATTTACTGAGAGCTTAAGGGAATAGCATTTTTGAAAACAAGTGTATAGGTTTTCTTAGAATACAGCATTAAATTTTAACTATCCGTGCAGAAATAATGCAGTTATTAGGGCATTTCAAGCGATGTAGCTTCAGAATTCTCGCCAATTGAGTACATTGATTTAACTTGGGGGAAATCCGCCAAATTTCAGAAAATTGAAATCTTCGCATTTAGTACATCGAGGTAACGATGAATAAAACATGTTATAGTTGATAATTTAAAAAATGAGGCTGTATTAAGGGATTCCACTTTTCAAAAAAATGCCTGGCGGTCGAACCATTTCCCATTTTGATTGCTGCTAAGTCAATGCTTCGAATGATTCCCTGAAAAATCTCTTGCAAAATGGCGTATGCTGGCACTTTGGCGAGGCTTAGATTTGAAACTGGATTTTACTTGAGACTGGTATATATAATAAGACTGGTTATAGATAAAAATGAATGTTGGTATGTGTGTAGGATGTTGAAAAACTCAGCACCGTTTCACCAATCACCATGAAATTTGGTTCACCTAAGTCTTTTATCATGGAGAAGGTTTTTATGCTATCCGTTTTCCTCTAACTTGCCACTAGCTGGCGCAGCAGAACGTCGAATTCTATTCCGTTTAGCCGTTTGCTATGCGAATATCGTCCAACCAATTTCGATGAAATTTGGTACACGCGGATATTAGAACACGGAGAATATTTTTCACTATCCAATTGCTGTAACTTAGCGCTAAATAGCGCTGCAACGCATCAACTTCTATACCGTTCGACTGATCGGCATAAAATTTTTTATACTTACACATTTGAGCACGAAGAATATATTCTAACTGTGTTACTTTTGATGTTACTCACCACTAGGTGGCACTGCAATGCATTATTATTTTAACTCGCCCCTAGATGACGCTGCAGCAAGCCAAATTTTTGACCATTCAAACGGTGGCTATGAAAATCAGTACTCATAGCTATTTGAACAATGAGAATATTTTGGCGTTATCCATTTTCCTATAACTCGCCACGTGACGGCGCTGTAGCAAATCATTACTTTAATTAACCACTAGATGGCCCTGCAGTGTATCACTTCTTGACTGTGCGAATGATCGCTATGGAAATAGGTATACATAGATATTTGAACACGGGGAAGAGTTTGGCACGATCCATTTTCCTATAACTTGACACTAGATGTCGCGTCAACACATGAACTTCAGGACTATTCAGTCGATCGTCATGAAAATTCGTATGCATCGATATCTGAATGCGAAGAATATTTTCGCCGTATACGTTTTGCTAAAACTCGCCACTAGATTGCGCTACGCCGCATGACCTTCTGCACCATACAAACGATTGCCTTGAAATTCGGTATGCATGGTTATTGAACACAATATAAAGCGATATCCATTTTGCTATATCTTTTTATTACAATAAATAGTAATCACCACAAATCGTAATATCAAAAAGTCCATTCATTCCCGTGCGAAGAACGGGTACTTCAGCTAGTATACTTATATATTAAACATTAACTTTATGAAGATAACTTTTTACGTATGTCGTTTTCTTTTGTTTATTCTGCAGAACAGACTGCGATTAAGCTGTTTGTTGTAATAGTATAAAGTATATTATTAACTGGATTTGAAGCAAAGGTTTAAAAAGTACTTTCCTTAAAGCTTAAAACATATGTTTGTGCTATACGGATAAGTAAAGAGAACGACAGTTTGCTTGCTAACTCATCGTTGAAAGACGGTGCTATTGAAGTTAGAAACATGTACAGTGTGTAACAAAATTATAAGACTACTGTGGATTTTGTGATTTTTATTATAAATAGTATATATATTTTTTTAAATTAAATTAGGTTGATGTTAATAGATTAAATATAAAAAATATATATATTATTTTAAAGAGATATTTAAATGTACTATTTATTTTATCAATAATTTAAAATTTTTCCAATCAAAAAACTGTAACAAAATTATAAGACCACTTGTTAAATTTTTTTTAATAAAACTAAAATGGTGTTGATCTACCATTTTTCTGAATAACTTCAAATACTCGATTTTTCATTGAATTAATTAGGTTTTCGAGCAAAGATTTGGGAATTTTGTCTCATTCATCCACCATAGCTAGTTCCAATTCATACACAGAATCTTCTGATACACTTTATTTGCATACACTTGATGAGCCAAATGGCCCACAAGTTGTCGGTGGGATTCAGGTCTGGACTACGGCTTGGCCAGTTGAAGGCCTCGATTCTTTCATTTTGAAACCAGATTTTAGTTGATTTAGACAAATGGCATGGCGCATTGTCTTGCGGAAATTTCCAGTTTGATCCTCCTAAAAATGGGCCAAAAGCTATAAGGTGTCGGTAAAGCAGCTGTTGATAACAAATGGAGTCCATATTTCAAGAAACTCGCTGCAGATCATATTTCCCATCATATGCAAAAGCTCCCCACTCCATCACAGAGCCACCACCCATCTGCCTACTGAAGAAATCCCGAGGTTCCATTCGTAAATCATGCCAATAGTAAATATTATCGTCCTGACCATCCAAATTAATTTTTTTTTCTTAGAAAAAATATTTTTCCAAGTAGCATCCCATGTCATGACTTCGTTTGCCCACTTCAGCCTTTGAGTGTTCGCTGAAGTGGACACTCAGCGAACAGTTCTTTATGATGCTTTAAAAGTCTTGGTTTTCTTCTTAATTTCCTAAGAGCAACATTTGAATTTGATAGTAAAGTGCGCCAGACTGTCATGTGTGAAATAGTTTTATTTGTGTGCTGCGTTATTTTACGAGTAGACAAGTTCTGTTTCGTTGCAAGCTTAAAAATTTGTCTTTATCGCGAGCTGATACTTTGTTCTTTCTGCCAGATCTTTTATATTTTCCATAAAAATCTCTTTTACTTAAAACATTATGAATAGCAATTTTAGAACGTTTAAGTATCTTACGTATTTCACGTTCCAATTTTCCAGAGCCCTTATAAAACCAAATTTTTCGAACTTCTAGTTCAGATAATTCTCTTCCACGCGGCATTCTGAATATCCTCATAAAAACAAACAAATGAAATTCTATTTTCTTTTACATTATTATCGTTTGGACTTTTTGTCATGTAAAGTTACAGTTTATCTACAATTGTGAAAGAAAAAATAAAATAGTTCTGAAAACGCAGACGATTTTAAATAAAAAAGTAAGTGGCCTTATATTTATGCTACACCGAGATTTAAAAAATCGTTTGCTGTGCGAAATTAACTCTTTTTTTTTTTCCTTTTAGCGATTTATTTGAGAAAATATACCTTTTTTCAGTTGATTCAAATTTTAAAATTATTTATTTTATGCAGTGTAATATTAGAATGAGTGATTTTTTTGGGTGCTCTTATAATTTTGTTACACACTGTAATTGAAATAGTAAGTTATTTTCAAAGTGCAAGCTGTAGATTTCAATTCCAAAGAAGTGTCTTATGGAACAAGGAAGAGAAATACGGCACACTCATGGAATCTGATACAATTTCCAACATAATGAAAGAAAGAAGAGACATAGGCATGACGTTTGGATTATGTACTTAAAATATGAAAGTCTTTCAGATTTTCTTTTTTTTTAATATTTATCGTCGTGATTTTGAAATAGTTGCAATTAACGGTTTCATTTACTCTATAAAATATTTTTTTATGTGGTAAACCATCTACTATAATTCTGTTGACAAATAAACCTCAAATTCATGATTGTTTTTGTACTTCACTGGCGAGTTTTGAATTTTTGTTGATAGTATTTAATCCAATTATTGCTGTTCGAAGAAAAGGAATCATACTGAGAGCGCTGTTCATCCAATATTGGTAATGACAAGAGGAAAGTTAAATCGTTTGAAGTCGTCCAAAAATCGAAAATTGCCAAGAAATGGCATGTACATAAACTCCCGCACAATATTGAGATACGAGTACATGATTTGGAATGTATTTTCACTGAATGGGTCTAGTGACAAAATAATCACCACGGTTTTCAATTTTTTGGCAATAAAGTGCCGATTTTTTTTTTGGGGGGGGGGAAGCAATTGTTTTCATGAAATTTCATGAAAGCTCAATGATCAGTAAAACTTCTATTAAACATTTGATTTTCGACAATGTGGAAATTTTGCCTATTATTGTTTGTAGCGTGAACTAAATCTGAAAAAGGGCAGATCTTCCAAAAGCTTTGTATTCGCCAACCCTTTCTAAACTCTGCTACACATTCAAGAAAGGGAAATACCCTATGAAGCGGTGGAACATAACACAGTTTTCTTCCAAAAGTACAAAATTCGGAACAAAGAAAAGCATCATCCTAATTTAAACTATTAGTAACTCCAATAATTGAATCCAATAATTTTTTTTGTTTCATTTGATTGCCACACACAGTACCTTGTAATCCGTCACAGGCTACAGGACTGAAAATACATGACTGCATAATAAAGACATTACACAAACATAGAAAAAAAATCCTAATACTCTTTAGCAAATTATTTAATAATTTTCCTCAGAAATGGAAGTTAGCAGATAACGTTTACTTTCATAAACAGGGTACAGACGTTCATCTGAAATCATGGCATTGGCCAATTACACTGCTCCCATCGTTTTGGAAAGTTTTAGAAAAACTAACTTTAAAATGGAAAGAACATGTTTTTCACATGCATAATAAAATAGATGAAAAACAATACGGTTTTGCCGACAGTACCAAAACTGCAACTACAAAAATTCTGGAACAAAAACAAGATACAACACAAATTCTCTACAATAATTTCAATAAATTACCAAGCAGTTTTTGTCTCTCTTTTCTGGGACGTCACTCTTAACAATTTCAAAAACCTTAACATTCCTGCCAGGGGCGTAGCCAGGGGGGGGGATATCGGGATATATCCCCCCCCCGAAATTTTTGTATTAGTGATAAAATTCCGTCTATTTGTACATATATAAGTTCATATCCCCCCCCCGAAATATTTTCCAGGCCCATATCCCCCCCCGAAAAATTTTCCTGGCTACGCGCCTGATTCCTGCCTATCTTCAATAGACTCTTTAATCAGCAACAGATCTTCTCTTTATAAATGGTGTCTGGAAGAATCTGGGTCAATTAAGCCAATCTTTTCATGTGCTCACTAAAAAACGCAAGCTGCTTGTCCACCAGCTGACTGATATGCAGAAGAAAGGTAAACAAGTAACGTCAATTAAGCGTTAGAGTTGTGAACTACGGGGTTGTCGCAACATATGAGGAAATTAATAAGCAGGATTATTAAGCTAGTTTTTTGACAATAATGCAAATCTTAATGGAAATTGCTCATTTTTTTTAATGCATATGTGCACTATTTTCAAGGAGGAATATAAAAGCCCTGCTGTCGAGTGAGTCGAGGCAGTTCAACAGACAACCGTTTTGAAATAGTGAAGATTCTGTGGTTACTATCCGTTAGGAATAGGTTTGGGAGCTAGCTCATGCGATGCGGCTTACAAGAACATGGAACTTTCGTCTGCTTCAGTCCAGGTATTGTTTCCCTATATTTAGTTGACCGAAGAGCAGCCGCTCATATTATAGTATGACGAGAAGGCTCTTCAGCTGGTTGCTAGCTTTAAACTTCAGTCGATTAAATTTATTTAGTTAATGCAGCCAGCCTGAAAAAAAAACTAGCTAAAGGGGAGGTTCATAGCCATACTATATGATCAAATGAGCCATCGCTACGATTGGTAATGAATACTTTCAATATAGAAGTTTTTTATTAAGTTGTTAAAGTTCAAGTTTAAATAAAGTTTTACTGCTGTTGTTGATGACCACTTTGTAAATATATTAATAAAAAATTGAATACAGTGGATACTCTTAAGGGAGCTGTTCGAAGAAAAGAAATATCTCTCACGAACTTTATACAAAAATGAAAATTAACTAATCTATACAAGGACTCGATTATGATTCTTTATATGCTGCACTACGCACCATAATAAATAAAACAACAGTGTCCTTTATGAAACTTTCTGAAAGAAAAATTTCAACATTATGTTGCACAACAAAAATTTTCCAAGAGTGACATACCCTGCTAAAATTTTGGATTTTTAAGATTTTTTTTTTCTGAAAGTAGTGTACATGATACAGGTTTATCATTTATTATTGTATATAGCACAGTTTGTAAAAATATAATAGGATAAAAGCACTGAAGGGACTGTCATAATTAGTTCATTTGTATTCGTGTACTGAAATCCCATTCTTGTTGCGAAATACACTGTTTTTAAAATTCTTTACGTGTACGGAAACGTTATGCTTTTTTATCTTTATTTTTCAAAAATTCCACGTTCATAAATGGCAAGAAAAATAGAATATTATATTTTTGTCAGGCAGAACTCCTGCCTATACTTCAAGCAATTACATGGTTTCCACCTTCTTTCTTCGATTCAGAAATTATCGTTTCCAACAATCAATGGGCTGTAAAATCCTACGGAAGACCCAGATTAAAAATCAAAACGTTCAGAGAATACTGCACCCAAATAATAGCATATCAAAATAAATACACATAAATTTTGTTAAAAAATTAAGTTGGTATTAAATAGTTAAAAAATTAAGTTGGTATAAAATAGCGGATTTACTTACAAGACAAGTAATTTCAAACACACATAACCAGTTTATTCCTATAACTCCATTTTTTCCTTTTAAAAGCATCAATTACTGAAAAAACTCTCTGAATCTCATTGGCAGTATAGTTTGGATTTGGTAACAACAAGCCTTCGCACCTTTAATATTTTCCCAAAAGTATCAACCTTTATCTGGGATTTCGTGGGTTTATTGGGGAGAAGTTTGGTTACACAAACTGTAAACCAAAATGTCGGCTGCCTATTCCAGGAAATTTGTAGATCGTGGTACCCAGGCATACAATTCACTCAGACTCAGTAGTAGAAGTTATCACATGCCAAATGGACGCTTCAACTATAAAAATGTGGCATGAATGGAGGTTGTTCTTCGATTTCGGGTGGCTGAGAAAGCAATATGTCCATCTTCCGGTATCATTATAACAGTGGGAGAAAGACCAAAGATCTTTGACTACTGTTTAACTTGTATGGAATCGCTTCTGCATTCTAGAAATTACAGAATGATGAATGCCGAAGAAAAGAGCAACATCTGAGCCATATAGTCCTGTTTCAAGGTGTCCCACTGAATGTCAACGCTCACTGTCCATCATTCGTCTTCTGAAAATTATAGAAACACGTTTGATTTGAAAACTAATTTTACGAAAGTTATAAACAATTTATTATCACTTACTTACAAATCCTCTAATCCTTCATAATGCTAGTTCCTTACGAGACTACCTTTTCTCCAAATGTATTGACACTAAACCTTGATTGGCTGTTTAAAGAACATGCTTCTGTATATTCAGCAGCACAATGTAGAATTTCAAATTCCGAAAATGAACATTTTCCTCTCTGAGCTTAACTTTTGACAATCAGAAAATGCTTATTGTGACACCCTTGAGCAATAAGACTGCCATATATTGGATGTAATAGCTCATGATACGACAAAATATATAGATTGTGATAGTCTGTGATTCCCTGATCAGCTCAGACGGCATATTTTATGCTAGATTAATATTTTAAACTGAAGTGGAGGTAAAATGGAAAAGATTTCATACAGACACGATATGAACAAAAAATAGTTTGACTGGACATATAAAATTTAAAGGTTAGCATGGTAATGTAACTAAAAGCTTTCAGCTCTTTAATTTTACGCAATTTTTTGAAAATTGCGTAAAATTAACATAAATTAAATTTCTTTTGCATGAAAATACTAAAAGTTAGCGGTATTAAAAAATGACAAATTTTGAAGCAAATAAATTGGAGGTTTGTACAGTTTTATGGTGATTCCATAAAGCGTCTATTGTCTCTTCGCTATGATTCCCCACCAAAATAAAATATCTTCCATGCATAGAATTAAATGCTGTAGATGTATGTCTTCCAATACAACGTCTTATTTCTGAAAAAGTAACATCCTTAGCATTCCAGGAATGAATTTGATCTTTTTACATATCTGAAGCACCAGGTCTTTGGACTTCCCCCTATTTTATCAAGCATTCAACAAACATTCAAAATCCCATTTTTCTGCCTAAATTTCATCTGACTATAAATTAAAATACCGCCAAAAGTCTTAAAAATATTTCACATTGCAGACGATAATACTAAATGAAGATAGTGAAATAAAAAACACAGTGATAAAATAGGGTCGGCAAAAAAGTAGTTGCGTTTTTTAAAATGAAATTCTAACAAATAAATTTTCAATCATGAAACCACTCTTCATGTTCGACCGAGTAACTTTCATGCTTGTAGTCAGAAGAGCAGAGAATAGATTCTCACTCCCGGCAACATTTCACCTGTCTAAGAGAACCCTCAAATATTCAATAAAAATTTTAAAATTAGAAAGATTTTCAAAATTGTTAGAATTCCTTTTGCATTTTTCTTTAAATCACGTATACGGACTAAGGCAGTTTTGGAGTCACGGTTCATTTGGACCACTGACTATATATTCTAATTTCTACCCGGCAATCTAAGTAGAAAAGACTAGAAGCAGCATTTTCCCTGTAAATAATATTTATTTCTTTTAACTGTTACGAGCGAAATTAAGGAAAGGCGAAAAGTTCCGAACCTACAAAGAGCGTTTTTCAACTTGCAGAAAGGCCCTTAAAATCACGCAAAAAAGAATTCGCAATATCTCCGCAAATTATAGTTGAAAATTGGTGAATATATATATATATATACAGGGTGGTTATTAATTAACGTGAGGTGTTCAGAGCCCTCTAACGAGTAAAGTATTAGACGAAACCTAACCAAATTTGATGAGCATGCATAGTAGACCATGGGATTTTGATTTAAAAAAATAGTTCCAAAATTTGCCACTGGGGTAATTTTGGCGCTGCAAAAGTGTCCCAGAGGTCCCCCGATCTCGATCCTTGCGATCTTTGGTTGTGGGGATTTCTTAAAGGTGTTGTTTATCAAGGACGTATCTCCGATATCGCAACGTTAAAGGATCGAATCAGGCCCGTAGCCAGGAAACGTTTTTCGGGGGGGGATATGAGCCTGGAAAATTTTTCAGGGGGGGGGATATGAACTTATATCTGCATAAATAGACGGAATTTCATCACTAATCCAAAAATTTCGGGGGGGGGATATATCCCGATATACCACCCCCCCCCCTGGCTACGCCCCTGGATCGAATAACGTTACACGTGCGGCAAATCTACTCTGATATGCTGCGAGCGGCAGTAGAAAATGTCGTGCATCGTATGCAGTTCTTGGAATTTACCAATGGTGCGCATATTGAACCAAATTTGTAAGTAAAATTGATGTTTGCTCTATTGTTTGTCAATTAACCCTTCAATATTTATGCTAATACACTTTTGCAGCGCCAAAATTGTCCCAGTGGCAAATTTTCGAACTAATTTTTTTAAATAGAAATCCCATGGTCTAATATGCATGCTCATCAAATTTGGTTAGGTTTCGTCTAATACTTTACTCGCTAGAGGGCTCTAAACACCTCATGTTAATTAATAACCACCCAGTATATATATATATATATATATATATATATATATATATATATATATATATATAGGGTAATTTGAAGGTTTTCTTTAATTAAGTCAAAACACAGTGTTGACATTGAGAAAAACGAAGTTGATGCAGGATAAAATATATATACGGCCCCTTATGCAAATTAAACTAATAGTAAATTAAAGTATATGTTATTTGCAAACGAATGGTACGTATAGCTTTGCGGTATGACGAACGACGGCCAAATAAAGAGCAAGTGGGCGGGATTTTTTTTCCGCAGCTGTACATTTTGTAAAGTGAAGTACTTTTTATAAAAACTTTTATATAAAATGTGATTTTAAAGTAAATAATTTATAAGCTTTTGTAGAGAAGTTTCTTTGTGTTTCCACTGGAAATTAAAAACACCTATTTGAAACAAAAATACAAATTAGTCTTAAAATCTCGTGAAACTGTTAAATAAGTAGAAAAAAAATGAGGTAATAATTTGTAAAACTCTCATGAACAAATCAACACAAACGCGAACGTTAGAAGGAGATAAACTAAATATATTTAATGTTTAAAAGCTTTTTATGTTTCTTTTATGCAAAAGCATATATAAATAGCTTTGCTTGAATTAACTTAACTTAAAAGAAGTAAATAAGCAGATTTATATGTTTAGATATTTTATTTAATGCTTACTTAAAGAAGCTTTTACATTTTACAAAGTAATAACGTTTTTTATGAGAAAAATGTTGGAACAGTAAATCAAATTATGTCAGAAAGAACGCTTGAAACTATTACCCCACTTTAAGTGGTTTTGTTGAGATGTAGAAACAATTTAAAGCCCGGTCATAACTATTAATGCTTACAATATGTTTCGAGACCTGCAGTGATAAAAATATTTCTCTAAAATGAACATCAGTGGTATAGAAAATGCATCATTTTCCTGAAAATTATGTATAAAAAGGTGACTAATTTGCATGTGCAAATTTTCCACTTCTATCTTTTTTATGTAATATCAAACATATTTGCGCAAAATTAAAATATATAATGGAAAAAATTTATGTATTATTTCAAATAATACTCGGTGTTTAAATTTCGTATTCAAGAGGAACAACAACTATCTAGGCCAATTAAACCAGTTATTCTCAAAATGTTCCGAATGTACCCCCTAGGTCTACTCTGAACTGGAAGTTGCCATGTCATTATCAGAAATAACAGAGGTATAAAAATGTAAATACCACGAAAATGTAGCTAGTTTTAAAGGCAAAGGAGTGCCAACATTGGCTGAAAAATCTTGAATATTCGTTAAGGAAAGCAGCGATGGAAATTCCAATAGAAGTGGTGTATGAATCGATAGATGGTTGTCCATAGACTTTTAAATTCTGTGTGAAGTTAAAAGGTTATCACTTTGCGAAAAAATGCTGTACGTTACATAGGTAAAACAAAACTTTAACTGATGTCTTTAGCACCGAGAAATATTTTATTTGGCTGTAGTGGCAAATATCCAAACTGTGCCTCCTATAAACCGATAATCTCTTTCTAATAAAGTTATATATGAATCAAAATGAGGTTGTTGTATGAATGAGGTTGTTTTAAGCATTCGTTTGATTCTGTTGCAGCTGTTTCCGGCAGGGCCTGATTAACACTCTCTGTTACTACAGGGCTGCTATATACTTTCGAGGCCCCCTCCACCCTACTCTTATTCCATTCTACAAGTATAAATAACAAGTATTGCAGTTTTGAGGTACCCCAGATTATTTTTTGCTATAGGACAAGGCCTCATGAGCCTATTCGGTAATCAGGGCCTGGTTTTTGCTAAAAAGAACTAAATCGTCGCCATTGGCGTAATAGTATTGGTGCTGCATCAACTCGTCATTCCAAGATCTTTGGACCTGGTTATTGAAAACTAAAATTTTAAACGCATTTCCCTCATCATTTATACACAATACGGCATCAGTTACCTGAAATTAAAAATTATTAGTTTAACTCATTTTAATAAAATGACGAGCATATGATGCAATAGCTCATTACTGCTTTATTACACCATACTGAAAAACAACGAAAAATGAGCGCCATCGGATTCTCATGCTACACAACTCTCTGGGTAATAACACTCGTCATGAAACTTAAATAGTTTTGAGTAAAACAAGTTCTTGTGTAAAGAATCTGTCAGCAATATACAGGATAAGGTAGGGTGAAATAGGTATGAAGACAGGCATTTTTTGTTGGTAGTTTTCTGTTATTAATAATGTTAAATATGCAATATTTTTGTGTTACTTTATGCAATGCATTCATCTCTTTCACACCTAAAGCGGTTTTATATAATGATAAGAATTTTAAATACAAAAATAAAGGTATAAATAATCGCAAAGGTATAAATTATGTAATGCACTAACATAATGTAACAAGAATGCGTCGGATTGACAATTTTTAAATATGACTCCAAAATTCTGGAAATACATACTAATTTAAAATTATAATCAACTTTTCATAAAATCTCCATTTTTTAAAACCATATTTAATAGCATCAATGTACGAGTTCTTTAAAAATAGGTTCAGGGTATTTCCACATGATAAATTCATAAGCATTTTAAAATTTTCACAATGTAATTAAATTTTTTATCACATTTTACACGTACTTTGATATCTAATTTTTTTTAAATATCAATACTTTATAAAGTTATACACTAAGTACTGAAATAAACTTCATCAAAAAAATGATCAATTTATTCTAGACTCTTTCGCTATCTAAAGTTAAAGAAAAACCTTACGAGAAAAAAGGAAGTTGACTCTCTCTACTTCTTCAAAAACAAGCAAAAGTTTTACAGCTAATCAAATTTTTCTGGTACTTTTTAATTAAGTTTGGGGAACTCGAATATTTCAAAGTGACTCTGACAAAGTCAGTTCTATTTGCAAACTCTTAGTGTCATTCGTTGTCATTATTATAAAATTAATTCGTTTAAAACTTTATGAAAACTGATTTCTTATCAATGCAAAACTTAATCTAATCCGGTTTCAGATACCTTCACTTCATATGATGATATTATAATTAATAATTCATTTTTTTAATAAATTTTTATTTCTGCATTAGAATTATTACACTTTAATATTCTTTAAAATTGAAGTAATATACGCATGTAATAAGATTCAGGTGCAACATATATTTTAATAATTATTTATGTGAGCATAAACTATACTTTAATTCTACTTAAATTTCTTTTATTTCAAATTCTCTGTTCTGTTTTAATAAGTATATTTTTTAAGGATAGATTGTTTTAAAGTTTCAAATTATTTAAAGATAAATGTTTAGGCAGTTAATAATAAATTTTGTTCAATGAATAAAAAGTTACAATAATTTAAATTTTCACAGAGAAGAAGGATTTTTTTAAATAAGAGCTATGGAAGTTACGTTTATGCACATACTTGTATTAAAAAGTGTTTTCAAATTATATGATTAATGAATTTAGCACGATTAGCTTTCTTATCAGTTTTTGCAACAAATTATTATCTGCATCAAAAATCAAAAGTAGCAGTATGTAATAACTTCAAAACTATTAATTACAATTCTTAATCAACTGCCGAAAAAGAGTATTTTTTAAGTTTTCATTTACACCATCAATTCTTTAGGTATATGGAGAACTTTTTAAAATCTTATGATCAATTTTTACTTATTTTTAACCTTAATACAGCTACGAAATTCAGAATATTGATGTGGAAACGATGAAGATAAAATTTATGGGAAAAAATTGAACATTATACTTGATTTAAACATAACTACAAATTTGATATTAAAAATTTAGCCGTCTATACCCAGCAAACACAGCCCTATCGGATAAGTTTTGGGCCGACACTGGCATGCCGGCGCAGAATGTGCCGGGGCGACATCGCTCACGCGGTACCAAAAACGACAAAATTGTTTGGCAATTTTCTACAGATTCTACACGAATAAGCATTTTTTTTCCAATGCAGCAGGCGATTACAGACATTATCCTTACGCCGTACAGAGCTCAGAGAAACAAAACAAACTAAGACTATTTAAAACATTAAAAGCACTAAAAACGCAAAATCAGGCAACTAAACTGTTCAAAGAATCTCTAGCCTCCCAGTATCGGAATAGATACCGCTCTTAGAGCAGAGCAAACAGGGATATGATCGGTCCATTGAAGCGGTAAAGATGGGTATATAAACAGTCATGTCCAGAACGAAATTAGAACCCTTTGCATTAGAACCCTTTGAAAGTCCTCCGCCCAAGGCACACTCTCCTAGGCAGATACACCTGGTGTAGTTTTTGCTTAAGACGTAGAACAATTAATATAGAGTTCTTGAACAAAATGTTAATTCATACTTTAGTCGTACCAACATTACAAAGGCCTTTTATTTTATTTTATTTTATTTTATTTTATTTTTATTTTACGAAAATTTAAGTAACGATCTTGAACTTGAAAATGTTTTTCTAGTACATTACTTAACATTGTGTAAATATATTTCTCTTTGTTAATGTGGTTACTCAGCAATTTCATTAGTAATTTTTTATATCATAAAAATATCTCATGCATTTTCTATTAAAATATCATTATTCGGTTTCAGAAATTTTCTCCAGACTTTTCGATATTCATCACTTCAATAAAGAAAAATAATAATAACAAAATATACATTTTGATGTGAAACTGAGAGCAATTTCAGGTATAAAAAATATGACCCGTTGCACAAATTTTGTACAAGGCTGTGTCCCTGGAAATTTAAAATAAAAACATGTTTAATCTATTGCCAAATGTTCTTTTACAATATATAACATGTTCTGCCATTTCATGCATCAATGAACATGAAAAGTATTTCTCATAGGATAGACAGTTTTAAATTTAAAAAAGCACTTGCTAAGATCACATTCTACATCTAGACAGGTGTACATTCATTCATGTAAAATATTTGATTTAGCATTTCGATTTTTAAAGAAACTTTTTTTTCATGTTTATAATTTTAGAAATTTATATTTAATTTTTTATTCATTTTACAGGATATATTTTGATGCTTTAGTGCATCCAAAATGCCTGAAATGTTTCCATATATGTCTACATAGATTTTATTTATTTATTTATAGTTTATATATATATATATATATATATATATATATATATATATATATTAGAATAAAAATATTGTATGAATAATCTGGTGATGAATTTGAAAACAAATAATGAAGAAAGTTGCCTATATTTCGAAAAAGCACCTTCAAATTGAGTTCATATCACATACGCTGTATAAAGCTAATTATTTTCGGAATACAAACTAGTTTTTATTTTACAATAAATTACTTTATGTAATTCATTTCTCAATCCCACTCATATTAATAGATATATTTGTTGGGAAATTCCTTCAAAAAATTGATGATCGACATTTGCACGAATTAGTAGTCGGAAATTTATACAGCACCGAACGTCGGAATTAGTGCACACAACTTTATGTGTCCAAACATTTCATCAGTATCAATATTTCTGATATACCATACAAAATGCCAAAGATAAAATATTCTACTTAAGAAGACAGCAATATATTATTCTCTAGTTCTACAAAAATAGAGAGCTATTATAAAATGCATTCAAAATCATAGCATTTGGGGATATTAATAAAACAGTATTTTACCATTTTTAACATTAAAGCATAAAGTTCTACTTAATAATGTTTTGTATAATCTAGTAAAAAATAAAGTTATAAAAACAATTTAATATGAAATATTTACTGTGTTTTTCTAAAATATTATTTTTTGCTACTAATGTTATAAGCAAGATTGTTTAATGAAAGGTTATAATTAAAATTTAGTTTTTACAATATGAAATAAAAAAATCTCATAAAAATACTCGAAGACCTCCTTGTATGTCTGTAAATTTTGTACATTATTTGGATTAAATTTAAACTTATTACTCTTGAAATTGAGATACGTCAGCTCAATAGTTTTGGCCCAAACAATCATTGACTGTAGACGTTTAATTTACTGATGGTGTCTACAGAAATTGTCTGATAATAAAAATACACTAACCGCGCGAAATTTAAGGTACAACATGCTTTGTTTTGTTTTTTATAAATCATATAACTCAAATGTTAATAACAATAAAATTAATATAAACTGTAGAAATGTTACTTTAAAAATGTATGCAAAAATGATAGCCAATAGTTTTGTTTTCAAGAAATGGAAATTTATATAAAAGTGAGAGAAAATTTAGAAAAAAATAAAAATTTTATAACTTTATGTGCAAGTTTTACGGATGTCTTTGTTACAGATGATTTGATCAATTTTTGTTAACACTTCTGTCGAAAAAAATGAAAGGCTAGAAATGTGTAGGAGAAATCGTCTTTCCAATTTTAAATGGTGGCGGTCGGTCGGATGAATAGAAATTAGGTTGTCATAAGCTGATACTGCTAGACGTCTCAACTCTCCAGGTTCGTCCAACGACGTAAATCAGTTTGAATATGAAGATTCTGTGTCAAGAAGATGAATTCTAGGAAGGGTACGAGTTACAGGACCATTTTCTAGTTCTTTCGGTCCTATGGAGGAGAAGTACTTCTGTTCCTCGTTGCAGATTATAATAATAATAATAATTTTTTTTGACATTAGGAACAATAATTTTTCCTACAAACGGTGCTAAGACACCGGCACAATCCAAAGCTCTCTGCGAGATGAAGAGCTGTGCATGTCCCCCTGAACCGACCTCAGACAAGTGCCTGTTGGTGCCGGACGAGAGAACACGTTTTCTGGACCAGATAGCAATGCGCTTCTGTATTCTGCACAGTCGTGTCAAGGTTGACACTGGAGAGTGATTTAGAGCGTCTAGTGTTCTGAACGGACAAAGTGCCAGATACAGCCCATCCGACATTGTCGAAAGACACAGAAGTGGTGGAATCAAGGCTTGGGAAAGGACCTCTCTCCGTGCTCAAAATGACCTACATGTGTTCCGTGGGAGAACTCTGAATAGTGTGGGACAAAACCCTTGTCCGGTTTAGACTCGATTGATTTGTTTGCCGCTATTCTGCTCTTAATGGTAATAACTTTATTTTGATAGATGATAATGGGCGACGTCGTCGAACTATGCTTGTTGAGAAATACCCGGAACGAAAGGAATGATCAGTTCAATTTCCAGACCCGAATCCCTAAACCATGTTACGGACAACCTTGGCAGACGAGTAGCTGCTTTGTGTATTGCGTTTGAGGCAAATCTACACCTGGGGTATCTGAATGGTATGGAGTAGGGCCTTGGGCGGAGGACCTTTTTTGTTGCTGCTTTGAGCTTTCCAACAAGCGTTACTCCGTTTCTTGTCTTCGTTATGATCTCCCCTCTCTCTGAAGAAAGAATCAAATATTTCTTTCTAAATAGAATGGGCATACAGACAAAAGAAAGATGCTATTAATGTGATAATATACAGTCTGTATCACAATTCCCTCCAGGGTTTGGAAGGCTTATCAAAAATACATATTACCAATACAGCAAGAAATTTGACTTTATTGGAGAAAGAAATGTTACAAGATTTATTTCACAAAAGTCCAATATGTTAACCTTTTGTGACAGCGACGGATTAATGCAATTTTGACGGGGGTGAGGTAGGGGGAGGGCAGTTAATTCGTTGAATTATCAGCATAACGAAACAAGGACGGATTATGCGGAGGGGCGACCGCCCCAATTGATAAAAAAGAAATTAGTGTAAAAGATCGTATTTTACTTCCATAAAATGGATGTATATGTCAATCTTCTAACTAACAGTCCCCACTGACAAACTAAATACCTTCCCCACCCCCGACAAAATTGCATTAATCCGTCTCTGTCACGAAAGGTTCACATATTGGACTTTTGTGAAATAAAACTTATAATATTTCTCTCTCCAATAAAGTCAGATTTGTTGCTGTATCGGTAATATATATTTTTATAAGTCTTCCAAACCAAGGAGGATATTGTGATAACCTCTGTATACTTCTTTTTCTTAGTAACATATGTACTTTTAATATTTTACACACACTGGTGAGTCATCATTATGAGTCACATTTATATTGTTATAAAATAACTACCATAAAATATATTTTCGATTTAGGTAACCCCACATAAAAATTTTATTCACTTTTTAACATTTCAATATATTTCCTTTTATATTACTAAATGTTAATTACATGTACCTGTCTTTAGTTTTTTTTGAGAAATTTGTATAAATTGCCAGTTTCAATTCAATTAAATACATTCTCCGATAACTCATTAAAATAAAATAAAACTGTTTTTCTACAAAACTTTAAAGATGATGCATCGAGATCTTAAAACAAGACTCAGACAAAAGCAGAAAAAAAGCTTTTAAAATTTAAGTGCTGCAAAATAGCATTAAACCTTCACGAAAAATCTCCCTATAAATATTTAGGTATTCTTTCTCTTGACACTTTTTTAAGAAGTTCTCTCAAATGCTGAAGTTCGCATTTCTTTTAAATTAAATTAGGTCTTCGTCTACTTCTTCGCATGCTCTTAACAGTGAAATAAAAAGAAAAATTCTTGGCAGTAGAATCATCTAATTCGTTCCGAAATAGTGATTCTTATTTTTTCCTTTATACTTCTTGAAATGTTAAAGATTTTTTAAATTCTTTTTACATAAATTTAAATTACTAAACTGAAAACACGACTTCAGAATGTAAAGCTCTCTTCTTCTTTTAAGTTGTAAATAATTTTACTCAAACATTCATTTAAAAAACAAGAAAGATATACCCGAAATTTGCCAAACGCATTCATCATAAAACACTTTCCAACACATCAATAATTTTGCCCCAAATTTGGCAATGTACTTTCCTTAAATCTGGCGAGATTTCGGAGATAAGATAATGTTGTATTATAACCATAAATGCAATTTTATGAGACCCTGTAAAAGAGATTTGAAAAAAGAAAAAAAAACTCCATCGTTTAACTGAAGAATCTAAAAATTTTATACACATTGCCTTGTACTAGAAATGTATTAGTGTCTCTCAAATGCCACAGATTGTAATGTATTGGAATTCTTTTGGGTGTTCCTGTAGAAGAACTATTAATAATAAAGACACTATTTTCAGTGGAGAGCATTACTTTGAGAGCCTTAATATTATGTATGCCAACATTATTTACTTTCAAAACCCGAATCTTTAAAATAAGTTTTCAAGAAGGACTGCCCATAGAGTGCGATGTATTTTTTTCTCCTGTAAAAGAATTGTAATGCTATTTACAATAATTTCAATAGGGTACAAGGTACTGTACATAGAAAAAAAAATTCGCACATATATTTACGACAGTTAGAACACTGGACGGGTGGACAACAGAACGGACAAATAAACTGAAATCATTCAAATTTGTTGGTAAGTTAAAAATATAAATATTCATTTTATATAACATAACGGTATCGGACGAACACGGAGAACCAGAATCTTATTCTTTGAAGAGTTAGCAGTCTAAAATTCATTTTCCAAGCACTAAAAAATCAAAGTTTGCAAATTTGTTCCACGTAAATCCGTTTACCCGTTTTGAGTTCTTACGCATTAACGGATTTTCGTCGGTCGGAGAAATTCCACTTACGAAATCCCCCCTTCCACTTCTACACAGATAGGCCTTAGCCATTCCTTAACGAAGCACAATACATTAAATCGGTTGATTACAGCGCGAGTAACGAATTTTCAAAATTCCCAATCGTCATTAGCTTAATATTACCACAATAAGTATTTTCGATTTACCGCCAAATAATGAAAATATAGCCAATCTCGGTTCATTTTTGGAAGCATTTTTTTCGTACAATATTTGACAATTTATCACAAAAGTCTACTACATTGGCAAATTTTGGCGCAATTTGAGGGAGGGCGTTTGTCGTCGGATTATTAGCTAATTATATTGTAGTTTATAGTATAATATGCTGTAAATACATGCCTGTCTCTAAACTGAGATTGGCCGTATTGTATTGGAAATATTTTGAGTGCTCTTGTAGAAGAACTATTTAACTATACATCTAGCTTTATCTTGTAATCCTTAACAACATATATCAATTTTGTTTCATTTTAAATAGCAGAATATCTCTAAAACTAGAAGACAAAGCCCGTGGTGAAGGCAATTGCAACGGGCTCTAGAAAAAGACGTTTGACGAAAGCGTGTCTACACTTTTGAATCCTAAATATAAAGTTTCGACATTCTACGCCTAATTGGTTTTAAGATAGATACGCGAGTTTAATGAATTTCGGCCCATAGAGCGTAATGTATTTCGAATCTATTAGGCGGTCCTGTACCAGTGACGTGCAGTCCGCCCAAGCAACCCAAGCAGTTCTTGGGGAACTGAAAATAAGGCTATTATTGTTTTTAAATTTTGCTTTCTATCACAAATTGAAAGAAAATACCATCTACCTTATTTATTCATAATTTCTTAACACAAAGATAAATGTCAAGTGGATAAACAAGTATATTTTCTTTCTGACTCTTCATTTCTCTGCCGTGAGATCAACCCATCTGCAATGTCTGCTGAAGGGGTGTTGCTATAGAAACATGACTTCATCAGAGAATTAGCCAATCAGAGACGACACTCCGAAACCCATATTCTGCCTTACCCATATTCTGCCTTCTTGCTTGGGTTGCTTGGGCGGAATGCACGTCACTGTCCTGTACATAAACTATTCATTCGATTGAGACCAAAAGGGGGGGGTGCACAACTAGATCATAGAAAAATCCTAAATATAAAATTTCAACATTCTACGACCATGAGTTTTTGTTACATACATACGCGAGTCTGTTACATACATAGCGAGTTACATACACATACGTACGTACATACAGACGGCATGAAAAATCTGGCCAAAGTAGACTCGCCGCTGGTCAAAATGAGTTGCAGACGCGTTTATAGGATCGTGCATGCTAGCTTACGATGAGATGCATCGAACAAATTCTTATAAGTAAATTTAGAGGTAGTCAAAATCGAATTTTTTGTCGAAATTTGGCCCCCGAAATTTTTTGGGATCACATTACTTAATTATGCTCCGTACAAGGAAGTAAAAAATTAGCGGCTTTTAACGTTGATTTTTAGCCCTTTCGAGACGGGACGTGCAAACGCGCACTCACCCCAGAAGCTAGCAATCTCTCAGAAGCTCTTACCGCGTTGTTTAATAATCCTCTGAAGAGTATGTAAACAGCATCAGCTTTATATACATTTTATTATTATTTACATACTTAATTAGCTTATTTCTAGATTAAATACATTTTTTACACATTTTATTTTCAGTATTTACTTAATATCTAATGAATTTTTACGTCTTACGGTTAAATGACACTTAATTTGTGGTCATGTAGTGACCAATACACAGACAGTCAAACAGAAATCACTATGATTATTCATAGTTGAAATCAAGGAAACTTGTCTTTGATTTCAACTATGCTCATGACCTCACTGCGACATCACCGTGATGAATATTTTGTGACATTCTACTCGCGAAGTAACGAGAAAATCCCCATTCTGTTCTCAATAGTTTGCATTGTCACTTCAAGAAAACATTATGACGTGGCGTCGCCTAGCAAAAGAACATTCAACCGCTATGCTCACATCTCAAATTCCAATGTGCCAACGTCACATTTATGCCACGCTGCTATCATATACAGGATATCCCAAAAAAGTCCATCATATCGATTACAGATAAGTGGGCAATGTAAATTGAAAAATGTTCAAAATAAGAAAAATCCTCTCGTTCATTTACAAAAAAGTTACACTTTGTAAATTTGTATACGAATGAGGGGATGTACCAAAATTCAGCCCTTTATCAAACAACTTCTCAGAGATATCTTAAAGATTATCGGGGGCTTTACATGATGTTGAATTTAAACGTTTATTGCTAGAGTGGAAAAAAAAAATATTTTCTTTCGTAATATCTGTACGACTCCTGAAATGCGATCATTCGACGTGAGTTTTTTTCCTTTGACAGCCATTGAAAAGTGGTTTAAGTCAATGTTATATTTATCTTCACATCTGTGACACTTTTAAGGATATAACTCTCAAATTTGTATGCCACTTCATTGGTGTATGGGGCACATTTTACTAAGAATTTTTTTACGGGGGCCGTATACAAATTTAAAATGTGTAACTTTTTGAAAATTAACGAGAGGTATTTTTTCGTTGTTTATTTTTTTTCTTACGTTATTTTGAACAATTTTTCAATTTCTTTTATCGATTTATCTCTAATAGACAAAGAATTAAAGCCCGTTACCAACGTTTTGGAACACCCAGTATTTGTAACATTGGAATTCCCTCTCGGCTCCCTGCAGAATCGAGATTAACAGGACCGCTAACTTTCTGGCAAAAAAGGAGATTCTATGGCTCTGTTACGGCTTTTCTGTTTTATTTAGTGAATTGCTCACAACTTGACTTCACTTATATGTCATTTAAATCTAAAGCGTTAAAAGTCATTAGATATTAAAGTAAATAATGAAAATAAAATGCATAAAAAATTTATTTAATCTAGAACTAAGCAAATAAAGTAAGTAAATAATATTAAAAAATGTATAAAGCTTATGCCGTTTATATGCTACGCAGAGCATTATTAAACAACGCGCTATTCGGTGGCACTGTTCCGGCCATTTCCCGGTCACTATTGTCCCCGAAAACACCTTCATAGAATTCCGGATCCTGTTTGTCCCTTGTCCGACTGCGGAGAGGATTTTGACAATTCTCACTTTGTCTCCTGTCCTATTCTACCTCCTGTGTCCTTATGGAAGCGATATTCGGTTTGCCAGATTTAAAATGACGGATTAACCAATGTCGTTCCATTTTTATGTTCGTTTCTTCGTACGTTTCATTCCTTTTGCGTAAAGATATCTTTTGTCCTGTCTACTTGCTATTCGAAACAATAAAGGGTAAAAATAAATTAAAAAGTCCTGTGCTTTGAAGTGCATGAATTATATTGTTATTGTATATGAATTATATTGTTATTGTATATGAATTATATTGTTATTGTATATGATGAATTATATTGTTTGTTCACTAAGTGTTTTATTGTGGAATGTTAAACTGTCTGTCATAGTTTCCTAGAAACTTCGTTCTCATGATGTTCTTTACCTGTACGACAGTTCAAATAATACTTTTCTTTCGCATTTTACAAATCTTCTTAAGATATCTACTGTGGTAATGAAATGTAGACAAACGATACAAATATAGTCTATTAGCAACTTTAAAAATGAATATAGAATACAGCTATTTTTCAAAATAACAATCAAACGAGACTCACAAATTACATGTAAGCATATTTGCAATACGCATTTCTAGTGCCAATGAAGAATTCTTTAAGATAAGACTGACAAAATTTCGTTAATTTCCAAACACTACTAAATAAATTAGGTAAAATAAATCTCTCACAGAGAATGAATCTCAGCACTAATATGTATAAAAATACATTCCTCTGACACTCTTTAAAAAGACTGCTGTCTTCTTTTGTAAACCCAGTCAGTTTTCCTTTTAGATTAAATTAAGTCTGTCTTCACGGATTGGTTAAAAAGGCAGAAACAAAAGCTAATATAAAAAGTATTTCACTTCGCGTGTGCATTATTTCATCAAGAAATTTATTTTTCTTTGCATTTCTAGCTGCTACATTGTTTTTCATTCGCATTTCTTAGAAATTCCTACTTCAGTCTGAATTAAATAAAAGGGTGCTTCAGTGAATATGAGCGAATAAACATGCGCTAGTAAGTAAATAATGCAATTTATTCCGTATAGTAGAGAGATTGACAAGAATTGAGGAATACATTCTTACTGTAAGAGTGTGTGATGGAAAAGACTTGTCCTATGTTTTAGCATTTTTTTTTATTTATTCTAGAAGTCTGTATATTTAAGTGAACTTGATTTTAAGTACGCTTTACTGTTCTATGAGTAAGTATATATTTTATTATCTTATTATATGATGAACACACGCCGTGAGTATTTTTCAAATATCTCTTTATGTTAAAATTTTCTCTATCTCTGCATAAATAAATATTTTTTTATCTTATCTTAAAACTATATAAAAACTTAAAGTGGTTTATAATACTATTACAAAGTACTCTGCTTAGATTTCGGATTCGTCGTTTGAAATTCCAGTGTATCTAGAAAGTTCTAGTAAACAGTCCACTCGGAAGGATGGAACACGAATTTTATTGCTTCTAGAACTTCGTCGAACAATCTGCTCTGCAAAATTCACAGGAATTAATAAGCAGTAACTGGATTCATTACAGTCAACTTATCACAGAAGCTTCCTCAGATGATATATTTCTCACGCAACAAAGTATTTTCACAGGCTAAAATTCAGTAAAAATTCTCAAGGAAAATCATGAACAGTTTGTCAGGATCCAGCAATGAAGAATTCTCACACAGCATGCAAAAACAAGCAAAATATCGCTTTCAATGCACAGTGCTCTCACCAGTACGGAGTGAGCTGGCTACGAGCATTCACTAAACTGAACACCCGGCATGTTTTGCCTCCTTTATATAGGTACCACCGATGTTAAGCGAAATTTCCGTAGAAACCCATTTCCGGAAGAATCCCGATCAATCGGCACATGGATTTCGTCATAGAAAGATAAATAAGTAATACTAGACCCAGCAAACACAGCCCTATCGGATAAGTTTTGGGCCGACACTGGCATGCCGGCGCAGAATGTGCCGGGGCGACATCGCTCACGCGGTACCGAAAACGACAAAATTGCGTCCGCCTGGGCGTGTGTCGGGCCGAAAGGATGGGGTGGTTCTGGTTCGGTGTCGGTAAAAACGATAACGGCGTCGGCCCAGCCCTGTGCCACTTTTGAACCAAAACCATTACGTTTTTGGTGTGGTATCGGCAACGACAAAATATCGAAAACCGGCTAGCACCTTATTGATTCCCAAAATACCCTAATTAGCTCCGTAGTTAGTTCTCTAAAGTATTAATCAACAAATTAAAGAAATAATAATTATTATTATATAAATGACTTTACACCACTAGGACTAAATTTATTAAAAATACCTAATTAGCAAATTATTTTGTTTTTAAGAAAATATTTAATGAATTTAAGAAGGAAAGCTCTTTTTAAAATTAACCGTATTATTTTTTTATGCATCAACCAATGGTTTACTTTTTTTAAACGTGTTACTATATGTTTATCAGACCATATACATTTTTTAAACAACATATTAGGCTCAACTAGACAATGTTCCTTTTTCTCTTCCAAAAATTTTTTAGAAGCCAAGAAAATTTATAATTTTCTAGAACCAAAGATTATAAATAAACATTCATGCAATGCTAAAAAAAGAGAGAAAAAAATATTAAAGTTATACAACATGCTTTTTTAAAAAATGTTTTAATTTATTTTTTTGTTAAGTTATGTCATAATACAAAATAAAGTTGACTTTTGATTTTATATATTATTTTAAAGAAGAATGTAAACAACATACGTTAAAAGAAATTAAAATATTGGCTGATTCTACAAATAAACGGTTAATTTCATAAAAACGTTTTCTCTTCAAAATAATTAAACATTTTCATATACAAACAAATTATTTTGTTTATACTTAATAACTAAGTATTTTGTATATTTCAAAATTAGCCCCAGTGATGTAAAGTAATTTATATAATAATAATAATTATTTTTAATAGGTTGATTAGTGCTAAACTATATATGAAACTAATAAGTATTAATAAAACCATGTTTATTATTAGAAGATACTTACTTTAAGTAAATATTTTATATATTACTGAATTTTCATAGGATTATCCTTTAGTAGAAGAAAGGAACTTTCTATAACAGAATATACTTATTTTTTTCTGTTGTTTTGAGTAATATGAAATTAAGTACTTAAGTAAATAGACACATTTTTCAATGCAGTATGTAAGTTATTTATTAAAAATACCGTCCTGCTTGTTTATTAATAGTTTCCAAGTTTGCTTATTTGAATTATAAATTTCATTTTCGCATTATTTAGAAATAATTAGCAGTTTTGAACTACATCTTATTTTAGTAGTCCCTGAGATAACATAAAAAAATCTAGCTAAGAAAAAATACAAATTCTTAATATATACTTAAAAATCAACTTACCCCTTTTTAACTGTCGTGAGAACTTAGCAAAATGAAAACCAAAAAGCACTAACCACATTTAGACAACTTTAAAATTTTTGTCTAGTTGAGGTTAATACCAGTTAGTCATTAGAAAAAAAATCACTGTTTATCCAGAGAAAACTACAGCAAAGTCCGATCTAACTGACGTAAGAACTTAGCCTATTTAAAACTAAAAAGCACTAACCACATTCAGACTATTTTAAAATTTTTGTCTAGCTGCATTCAGTGCCATTTAGTCTAGGAAAAAAAAATCGCAATTTATCCAGTGAAAAATGCAGCAATCTCCCATCTTCATTGCTCTGAGAAAACTCAAAATCCACGTTACTGAAAAGTTTACGTTGCGAGATGATTTCTGTTACAGCCTTGGAATGGAATGGACAAGCAAACGAAAAAAAAAAAAACAAACCACCAACTTCCGCTCTTCGATTGACCATGAATAGGGACCCAAATAATAAGGAAAGGCCCATTTCGTCTTCCTGCGTAATACTGTGGTTCCTACAAGGGGTGGAAAGCTCTTAGGAATGCACTCGTCCCCCCTCACCCCCCCCCCACTGCGCCTGTGCTACATGTTATGTGTACGCGGACACGGGGTAGTTGGAAAAGAAAGTCCGAGGGATTTTAGCTTTTAAATTATTCACTTTAAATTAGATCGCGTGGAAAAAAACAAAACAAATTAGTGTTATTCTACTGCAAAATAGTTTATACTTCAATATCTGCAATGAATTAATCAATTAATTTTTAGAAAGATAAAGTACTATAATCAGCAAAAAATGGTTATTTTTATTCATTTTTAAGGAGATAAGAGCATTACATTTTATTTAATTTGTAACAGCATTTTACAATGCTGTAGCAAAACATGATTTTAGCGTAATTTTTACTATTATTTTATTTGAACAGAAACATGACAAACAAGTTGTTCAAATAAATGCTATTAAATTAATTATTCATAGTGATAATTTTAAAATGAAACTATTATTATTTTTTTCAATTTATAATTATTCAGTATAGTGAATTAAAACTTTTATTTATTTATTTAATTTTATTATTATTATTTTTTTTAACAACAGCAGCTAATGTATTATAAAAAAAATTCCTTAACTATAAATTATACTGATATTTTTTATTTTTATGGAAATACTAATGAAATGGTATTTTTTCTACTATTTTAATCCAATTTAATTTCAAAATGTTTTGTTGTTTTGTGTTTTTTGTAAGGCAAAAACACAGGACTTAAGCCTTAGGGCGTCGGTGCCCTGAGCGGAAGAAGGCTTCTAGCGTTTGTTCCAATATATAAAACAATTAGTAAGCAATAAAATTGGGGTTGAACAGTAATTATAATAATTATTTGTTCCCTAATTTTATAAAAATCAACCATATTTCCTTCATTTTATAAATATTAGATAATGTTTTGAATTTATATAAAATTTATGAAATATCCCCAATTTTTGTTCCAGAATTGGGGATACAACGGTGATTTGTCCTCAATTCTATGTTCAAAAATCTGGTTAACCTTTTACACGCCAATGTTCCATAAGTGGAACATCCACTTTAAAATTCTGTGAAAAATTCACTTTTATTCCAATTGCTCTGTAAAAATTATTATGTAGAGCAAAAACTTGATTTAATTTTTTGGCATCGCGATTATGCTGCTAAAATTAAAATTGTCTTTGATAAAAAAATCTAAATTTTGTCCTTTTTCGTATATTTCCTGGAGTAAAATAAAAAAATTCCTGTAAAATTCAAAATTTATCAGATGTTTTTCTAACTAAGTGAGAATAATTAAAAATGTTCATTTTCTTGATAGAAAATAATTAATAAACTATAGATTCATTTTTTAAATGTAATATTAGGTTAGAAATTTGCATGTTCCATAAATGGAACATTGGCGTGTAAAGGCATATTTTTTAACAAGATAAAGTTCTTTTGACTACAGTGCGTTGTGGCTTCGATAAAAAGGTTTCTCGCATAAGAACTTCGACTAAGTGTCAACGAAAGATGTTTATGATCGCACATCCCCTTTCCATTCCACTAAATCCCCCCCCCCTTCCCCAGTTGCTATGACCACAGATCGGCTATGACGGCGTGCAGTTGCCGCTTGAAAACACGTGTGTTTGTTTATACTTAGGCGTAGTTTATGGCTCAGATAGAGAATGCATGCTGGAAACTCACGTGAATTTTTTTCGTTTCCACTTACGTACGAATTTCTTCAGTTAGTAAGGATACGCTGCACCGATCAGATGTCTCATTCAAAGCCCTTTCGTACCGTGGAGGAAGCACTAGATTATTTTCATACTTTATCAGATGATTCTGATGAATGTATAGATATATGTCAACTGCCTCCAGATGAAAGTGGGTGTTTGACTGACGAAGAAGACATTACTGAGGAAATATTTGATGCTGTTCTGCCTGCAGATGTTTGTGGTCAAATTGAAATATCCACAAAAATAGATGTCAGTGAAATATCCGATGAAGGCGGTTTTGATCCTGAATTACCATCAACTTCAAAAGGGCAGAGTTCAAAACGAAAGTTAAAAGAGAAAAGCATCCAAAATCGTTGGGGAAAAGATATTGGTTATGAAAATACTCTAAAAACAGAATCCGTTGAAAATATCTGTGAAGTATTTCCGCAACTGTCTAATTTAACGCCAATTGAAATTTTTCAAAAGTTCATTCCTGTAGAATATTTACTGCATTTAGCAAAAATGACAGAATTGTACGCATTACAGAAAGGAGAAATTATATCTGTAGATGAAAATGATATAGGGCAGTTTTTTGGATTATTGCTATTTAGTGGATACCACCAAGTACCTGGAGAAGATTTATATTGGAGCACTCAGGAAGATCTATCGGTCCCAATTGTATCTACTGTGATGCCGAGAAACAGATTTAGAAAGATTAAGAAAAATTTTCATATTATAGATAACAACACCTTGGCAGTAGGAGATAAGATGGGAAAAATTGCTCCCTTTTATGAAGTGCTAGAAAAAAACTTTCAGCAATTTGGATTCTTCCACTCTAAATTGAGTATAGACGAGTCAATGGTGCCCTATTACGGTCATCATTCTGCCAAAATGTTCATCCGAGGTAAACCAATAAGGTTTGGTTACAAAATTTGGATGTTGTGTTCAAACAGCGGTTATCCATATGCTATGAGGATCTATAGTGGGAAAAGTCCCGAAATAGAAAACTCTCCTCTTGGATCAAAAGTTGTGTGGGAACTTTTATCCACTATTGAAAATCCAGAAAAACATGAAATTTTTTTTGACAACTTTTTTACTTCACATAAGCTGTTGATTGATTTGTCGAAGAAAGGTTTTAAAGCCACTGGCACGATTCGAGAATTTCGCACAGGAAGATGCCCTCTCAAATCATCGAAAGAAGCCTCAAAATGGGAAAGAGGAAATTTTGAGTACCGATGTGATGGCCAAGTTTACATTTGCCGCTGGAAAGACAGTGCCGTAGTAACTATCGCGTCTAATCATTTGACACATCAGCCTGTTGGAAAAACTAAAAGATTTTGCCGAGCGCAAAAAAAACGAACTGATGTTCCTCAGCCTCATCTTATACAAATGTACAATGAGGGAATGGGAGGAGTCGATTTGCTCGACAGACTTCTTGGATCTTATCGACCTGTGCTCAGAAGCAAAAAATGGTACTGGAATCTATTTAGCAATGCTCTAAATATGGCTGTTGCAGCTGGATGGATTCTGCATTCGCATTTGCACAAAGGTACAGCAACAGAACTTTCCCATCTAAATTTCCGGAGAGATGTAACTTTGTGTTTGCTGCGCATGAAACCTGTAATTCACTCTGTTCCTGGACCTCGCGCACATCGCTGTGAATCTTTGAGACAATCAGATGCACACTATCTTGTGCCATCAACCCAAGGACGTTGTGCTGTGTGCCAGAAGAACACTAAAAAGAAATGTTTTGAATGTGACAAAAGACTGCATGAGAAATGCTTTCCTAACTACCATGGGCAGTAGGAATTTTTTCTTGTTCCTCTTTCTTATAAGAATTTTGGTAAGACTTTTTCCTTGTATCCTTTAACTTTTCTTTTGTGTAAATATTCAGTATTCATAAAATATTCAAAATTATTCATATGTTATTCTTTCTTATTCATTATTACTCATTATTCATCTGTCCTCCTGTTCGCCATGTATTACGCCAATATTTTTCATTATTATTCATATATTGTTCGTTCTCTGGGAAACATGGCTCAGTTATTATCCATCCCTTCCTATTTCCTATTGCCATTTTTATTGTTTGATTAACATCCTAATAAAAAATTTAAAACTGTTTTGATGTAATAATTCTTGCTTCATAGTGATGTAATTATTTTTTTACATTTAGTAAACAAGCTTTTTTCTACATCTTGACAAGTCCTGTCGGAGTAGTTTTGAGGACTACCAATGCTTGACAAGCTCAGCCCCGCTAATTTTCGAAGTGTCTTGTATTATTTCCAAGTATCTTTTGAAAAATTTACTCATAAAAAATTTTAAATTATGCAGCGAACACGAATTTCGACTTTGAATTCAATTGACCACATTTTATAAAAAACATGTAGAAAAACTAAGTGTTTCACGCCAATGTTCCACTTCTGGAACATGTTATAAATCATATACAAAATTTTTTTTTTGAAAAAAAATGTACTTAGGGTTCTTAAATAAGAGTTTTAATCATATTTTTATCTATAAATAACTCGTGTTATACTTCGATCATAGTGCGGCGTGTAAAAGGTTAATTTATATAACTCATATTCACATTACATCTGGAGAAAATCACCCAACATCCAAACTGTAAATTGACAGATGCGCGGTAGACCTGAACCCTGGACCTTCACACTTGAACCAGCGGCGGATCCAGAAAAAAAAATTCTGGAGGGTGCACAAGACAATTTTTGTTACATTTTCTTATAGAATGACTTGAATTTACAAAACAAGTCAATGCTCTATAGTGTAAACTTCATTCGTCTGGGGGGGGGGGGGGCTCTGGATCCGCCAATGATTTCAACCATATTCGGTGTCTTATCCACTCGGCCATGGTGGGCTCCTTTTGTGAACTTTTAAAATGCAGCGTTTAATGTTCTGCATTGTATGTATTTTATTTTTAATTAATTAATAAATTAATTTTATTATTATTTTTAAATTGGAAGTACTTAACAACTATCACTTTATATAAAATGAAATTTATAGTCATATAATTATTTCAGAGTTGTGAAATACTAGACAGAAACTGCCCCAATTGAGGGGTGGGGGTGGGCGCTTAGAAACCCCTTCAATACTAAGTCATAAAAAACTGGTTAACTTATCTAACGCATATTCACAATACATCTGGAGAAAATCACCAACATCTAAACTGTAGATTGACAGATGCGCGGTAGACCAGAACGCTGGACAGGACCTCAGGTAAATTAACCAGATAGAATGATTGCCCCCTTTCCCTCCTTTTTTTCGCATGTGAAGGAGGCACTTGAATCCAACGGACTCAAAACATTGTAAATAGTAAGTATTGAAATCATAAATTAAAAATAATTATTATAACAATATATATGCGCTGCTTGTGCTGGCTTTATACCGTTCAGTTTAGAAATTACACTTCTGGACCGATATCGGTTTTGACGTTTGGTGCAGTACATCGCCAAAATCACATGTTAACCCTAAAAGGCTAGCCGCTATCGGACCGTTGCATGCCCGAAATCAACTTTTATTTGCCTACGCCAAATCGTTTTGCCAGCACAGAACCGACACCGTCCCAATTACCATTATGCCAATGCCGACATCGAAACGGTACTGCCGATGACGGCCCATCCCTAACCCGATACGGCTGTGCTTGCTGGGGACTATTGTGTAATACTAATGCAGGGACACAAGTATTACAGCTCCCATTGGCATAATTGTAAATCTTTCTAATTTTTCACACTGCTCTGAGCCTAGTCTGCACCGCAGCTTAGACCATATGAATCCAAATCTAGAGAAAATTCTCTCAATGGAAGCAGAGCTAGATGGAACAGAATGCTGAGACTGAAAAAGAAGTGTCTGAGATTCTTTCCATTGGACAGCCTCAGTAATTGTCTGTGATTGGATGATTCAAGAAAATTTCAAAACGAAACAAACTACAAAATAATGTTGTCAATAAATATAACCACATGAAAAAAATATTTTTATGGTAGTAATGACTGGCTAGAAGCAAAAAATATTGTTTATCAAATATCAAAGTAAAGTAATTTTATTAATAACTAGCTGAAGTACCCGTCCTCGACGGGTTAGTGAATGCAAATTTCCAAAAAAGCAAGATCTTTCGTCAGCATTGTATGAGTACACAGAATGGATGTAGTATGTTGCCAAAGTAAAGAAAGCGAAGTTATAATTTTTATGTATTGTTAAAATATTACAGGTTAGAGAGTAACTAAGTAATATCATTTCATTCGCATTAGTCGTAATTATGTGATGCGAGAACGAATATTTACGCATATTGAAATAATTTTCGCAAAATCTAAAAATTCAATCAACATTTTTGAAAAAATGGAAGCCTAGAATTTAAGTTGAGTGACAACCTATCCTGTCAACCAAATTCGTTTCATTCCCTGCAATCTTTATTTCGTGATGCTAGAACAAATTTTCAGCATTTTAAAACGATTTTCGCAAAATCTCAAAATGTAATCAAAATATTTTAAAAATTCAACGCCTATAAATTAAGATTAGCAACTACCTATCATATCACTAAATTTCGTATCATTCGTATTAGTCGTTATTACGTGATGTTTGAAGAAATATAAACGCATTTTGAGAGAATTTTCACAAAATCTCAAAATCTAATAAAAATGTTTAAAAAATTGGACTCCTATAGTTTATGTTGAGCAACCATCTATTGTGTGACCAAATTTCATATCATTCGCTTTAGTCGTTATTACGTAATGCGGGAACAAAGATTCACTCAGTTTTAAACGATTTTCACAAAATCTCGAAATCTGATCGATTTTTTTAAATTAGATGCTTATAGTTTAAGTTGAGTGACCACCTATCATGACACCCAATTTCATATCATTCGCTTCAGTCGTTTTTGCGTGATGCTTGAGCACAAATTTACGCAGTTTGAAACGATTTTCGCAAAATCGGAAAATCCAATCAAGATTTTTTTAAAATTCGACGCCTATGTTTTAAGTTGAGGGACCACCTATCATGACACCCAATTTCATATCATTCGCTTTAGTCGTTTTTACGTGATGCTTGAACACAAATTTACGCAGTTTATTTTGAAAAGGATTTTATGCGCCATGAAAATCATCACCATCACGATCTGCACAATTCGGAAGATTTTCTCTCATCAATAAATTGGACGCCTATGTTTTAAGTTGAGTGAATACCTATCATGACACCCAATTTCATATCATTCGCTTCAGTCGTTTTTGCGTGATGCTTGAACACAAATTTACGCAGTTTGAAACGATTTTCGCAAAATCGGAAAATCTAATCAAGATTTTTCAAAAATTCGACGCCTATGTTTTAAGTTGAGTGACCACCTATCATGACACAAAATTTCATATCATTCGCTTCAGTCGTTTTTACGTGATGCTTAAACAAAAAAAGCGTCACGGACAGAATGACAGAAGGACAGAATGACAGAATGACAGAATGACAAACTTTTTTTTGAGGGTCACATCGGAATCCCGGGTGCTTGAAACGGATAGAAATCGTAAAGTTTTTGAATTCCAAGAAATGTACAGACAAAAGTCTAATTTTATTTATATAGATGAAAGATGTAAACATAAACTCAAACCCAAAATAAAACATTTTTGAGTAGACGGATGCCATAGTAATAAGTAAAATTCATTATGGAATGGATTCATCTATTTGAATGGCATTAAGTAAATGTATGACCAAAAATAAATAACATAAAAGAATAATTTTTAGATTTGCAGTTTTGTTTGTCACATATTTGCATTATTGTTCTTAGTAATGATTTTTATATGAAAAAATTCAATTAATTAATGCTCATGCATATGTAAACAGATACATTGTATAAATATACAAACATACAAAAAATAACAAAAACCCAGAAAAGCCCACAAAAACCCAGAAAAACCCACAAAAACCCGGGTTTTTGCCAACCCTGATCATTTTACCTTCAACCAAAGGGTAAAATAATCCTTCATTTGAAAATAATAGTAAATTATTTTTATCGGCAAAATAAAAGATGTAAAAGTAATTTGGCTATGCATAATGAAATAAAATAAGTTTTACAATCATATAGTAAACATAATTTATTTTTTAAAAGTTTTCAAATAAAAAAGTGTCAAACAATAAAATGGAATATTTCAAAATTATGATTCTAAAATTATGGCCTACAGTAAACGCAGAAATAAATTAAATAATGTTATGGGAAATCATGTATTTTAAGGACGGTTGAAGGGATGGCATGACGGCTAATATCCGGTATTGAGTTTTCTTTAGCCAATGGATGATTTTACTCGACAATATGGTTGCCCATTTTAGATCATATTAATGGATGACGCTGAGAAACATAACGCAGTTAGCAACTGTAATCCCCTCCTAAAAACTTACTCTATATGGTAGACCAAGCCATATTTCTGTACATAAAAAACAATATATCTAAATAAATAGGAAATTTTGTACTTACCTTATAGCAAAAGTTATAAAAACCAATTTTTCAAAGAATTCTAATGAGACGCGTAACACTGAGAGCTTGAATACCGCCATTGCTTCTTTTTCATTTGGCACAACTAGTTTATGTATTATCCGGTACATAGCGCTAGTTGTGTCCACGAAAACATATAGGGATTGTTTTGTCCGATAGTACTGTTGCAGAATACTCTGCTTGTTTCCTGGGTTCGTCGTTCTAAAGTCCAGTTGGTGTAGAAAGTTCTAGTAAAAAGTTACTTGTCAGGGTGGAACACAAACTTTATTGCTTCTAGAACTTAGTTGAACAATCAGCTGTACAAAATTCACAAGCACAGTCAATCAGTAATGTGCTTTTAACAGTCCGCTTAGATCAGAAGCTCTCACAAATGCTGTAATTCTCGCACAAAATAAAACACTTCCACAGGTTAAATTCAGTGGAAATATAAGAGAATAAGACTAACACTCCCTCAAGACTCAACAGTGAAGAATTTACACACAGCACTTTAAAAACAGCTTCGAAAACAAGCGAAACACCGCTTCTATCACAGAGCGAAGCAAGCGTACTCACTGATAGAACTTCATTCACACGATGGGTGCTCAACTCACACTGAACTGGGGCTTCTGAAGCGCTCGTATTTATAGCTGGCGCAGAAGACACGAGGAACTTCCAGAAGAGTCTATTGAAGAGGAATTTTGATTATGTCATAGAAGAGAAACATTAGGTTATTATGTGTTTTTAATGCAGGAAAACAACTTTCAGGCCCCATTGGGAAAATCGCGCCAAATGACCGAAATGTTGCCAAGCTTGGCGACTTTCGGCGAAATATCGCCAAATTTGGCGCCAAAAATAAGTCCCCAAAAGTCCCCCAGAAGTTACCGAGGGTCTAGGACCAATATTTCTCGAGATTTCTAGAATCCCCATAGGAAAACAAAGGGGAAACCGAAACATCCGTATTCCCGGTTCTTGTTGACCGATTTTGATGCAACAAAAAGCAAAATTTACCTATCTGAAGCGTAGAATACGAATTTTGAATTATTTTAAGCCCCAGAACAGCGGATTGCCCCGAAAATTCGTAACAGTATCATTTTGGGCAACCTTCCCCTACATGCTTTTTATCTTCTATCAAAATCGAAAAAGAGTTTCATTCTTCCACTAAATTTTGAGTTTTGCGTTCAAGCTAAAAATTTCTACATCAATTTAAATTCGGCAAAAGTAGATTTATACACCGGTTGAATTCAAGGAAAAGCTTTGATGTTATTATACATACAACTGAATACTTCTGGGAAATTCAAAATATCCTTCTTTCTTCTATTAATTGATTTTGAATTAATTATAAAAGTCAGAAAACGATGCAATTTGCAAACAGCACACATAACCTGCCAACTGTTTGAACCACTAACAAGCTTTCTGAAAACTAATTTTCCCTATTTGGAGTCATCTCCAATTAAAATTAACAAAAGGCGTTATTTCGAATTTTTTTATTCAGACTGTGGAAGAAATGGGGGAGTGATTTTTAAAAAATAATAATAAAAAATAATAAATAAAAAGTACTTAAAATGTCGTAGATAAAGAAGATTTCGGTTCCGCTGTCACGTAAAAAATTTTAACAACTGAGATTTTCTTTCCAATGGCCGGGTCACATACCAGAGTTTGGCTTGACCGTTAAGAGAGCCGGAGATGTTTGTCATTTCATTATGTGGACGTTTCGTACGCAGGACAACATTGAAGTGGTGAATATCTTAATTTTTTGCCAATTCCAGATGAGAGAGCTAGCACCTGGATTGCCATCTACAGAGGTATCCTTTTTAATATAGAGGACATTTGAAGCAAGAAAGATTTTTATTTGCACCAGCTCCTTTTAGAGTACACGGTCCCACAATAGTGCCTGCCGAAAGAGAGTTAGTTATCCTCCCAAGAGCTGACCAAACACCATGCAGCTTTACTGTCGGTGTTCTCATGGGATGCGAATCTTAACGGCTGGACCACTGCCGGGTATCAGTTAGGGCAAATAATGCAAATTTCGAAGAATTTATGTTTCAGAAGCCCCATACATTGGTATTTTGAAAAGAATGAGCTAATTTTCAATCAGTATTTTTTGACTGACTATTGATTTGTGCTACACGTTCTATTTTAAATGGAAGGACTTCACTATATCTCTTTTACACTGGAGAAAGTAATGCTGCAAAGGCTCTAAGGGAATTAAAAAAGGCTTGAGTAAAAGTCCATTGTCTGTTTTGGCACTAAGAAGTTTGAAGGAATCTTTGAGGAAACTGAATTGCTGTGTTGGAAACGGTAGAAAATGAAAATTACATAATCCGTTTTCCATGCATTAATTGTAATTATTGTTTCCAGGATGTCCAAAATCATGTACTCACTAAGACAATTTCTAATAGTAAATAAAATGATAACTTAATAGTGTCTAGGTGAAAGCAGATCCAAAATCTATTTGTGAACTTTGAGTTATTGGTATTCATATTTTTATGGCTATCCTTTATCAGTAAAAAAAATATAAAAATGATTTGCTCTTCTAAAAGCTATATCTTGTGATATTTAAAACTTCATTGAAAGTTAATTTATAGGGGAGAGTGGCCTAAAGCGGGTAGGCCTTCGTATGCTTCCGCATAGTGCGCATGCGCTAATATCGACATGTGCCGTGAGTACCCGAACCCTCCCGAGTTTCATCCAGTCCCAACGGTCCACCTAGCAACATGGCGTAACAAGACACAAAATAAAATAATTGTGGAATTCGTTAAAAGAACTGAAGGCATGTAATTCTTGACTAGTCGGAAACCACCTTATTATTTTTATTGTCAATATTACTACATTATTTTGATGCTATCTACCTATAAAATACCATGATGATTCTGGTTTATTTTATTTTTTTATTTGAGGTTATTATTCTTCAAGTAAAAATGTGCTTTCGGGCAAAGAGGGTATCTGCCGGGTAGATACCCGCTTAAACTAGAAAGCAAAGAGCATCGAAGAAAAAAACAAGAAAGTATATTTTTGTCTTGTTTGTGGTGGATTGCATGAAGACCCACCTAAAGTAGATTGGATCCAATGTGGAGACTGTCAAGAGTGGGCTCATGAAACTTGTACTAATTACTCAGGAAGAGGATCTTATTTTTGTGATTTATGTCAAGAATAAGCCATTATAAGTTGAGACTGATTTAAAATAAGTATAAAATTTAAATTAGTTAAGTGTAACTTAAAAGTAATTTTTTATAATGGCAGGTAACTAGTCTGAGGATTTAGTCTTTTTTTATTCTTCTTTTACTTTATTAATAGACGTACCAAATGAGATTTTGAATATTAATGACATAACTTGAAAGGTTATTTTTCATATTGACCGTTAACTAATCTAATAATTTAATCATTTATTACTTTATATTTAATTAACAAATGCACCAAATCAAAATAAGTTAATGTGATAATCATTTACATCATTGAGACCTATTATAAGGTTGATAATATAACACAACAATTGTTCTATGAAGATTATTTTTAATGATAATTATAAGTTTAATTAAACTTTCAATAGTAATCCTTAAGGAAATTAATATGTGCTCAGATTTGTAAAGTATATTGTAATTTCCTGCTTTGCCCGAACGGTTTACTCGCTTTAGGCCCCCTAGTAGGGCAAAGTGGTTTTTTTAAGCATGTTTAATTTTTGATAATAAACAATTATTATAAATAAAATAACGCAATACTCTTTTTTGTTTTGAAGTTTAAGATCCCTTCTAAGAAATAAATCAATCATGTTGATGATAAAAGCCCCCAAACAACTATTTTTGGATATTTAGCGCTAACCTACCCGCTTTAGGCCACTCTTCCCTACATATATTCAATTAAAAAGTATGAAACAAGTTTACTAAAATATATAGTGTTTTAATTTTTGAAAAATTGTACGTCAAAAAAATGTTTAAAATAATGCAAATCATACAATATCTTCAAGAAACTGAATCAAACATGATGACACTGTAAACTTTTTAAAATCGCAAATTACAATGCTGCTTATTAAAGCATGTTCTTAGGCATTAAAACGATTATTTTTTAAAAGTTCAAAACATTTCCATGTGTGGATTTTAATGCTTTGCTCTATTTTCGCGAATTTAAAAATAGACTTATAGATTTTACTGTCGTTCGCTACTAATACACTGTTTCTCTATTTTTTGTATATTCTTTTTAGGTGAACGATGTCACTGTTGCCTTTGGAGACTTACAAAAAGAACTAAAGCAGTATCAGCTTAATTAGTTAATTAAGTATCACAAAAGAGATTACCTTGCATTATAACTTACGCAGCTGACTTATACTTTTATGCCATAATTAAAAAGATTTATTAGAGTGTTATGATATACTTTTTTCCATAAAATCTATTATATTGCAAAGTAATTTTAAAGCTGGTGTCATTTATCCTTTAATCTTACTTATCAATATTTTTCAATTCATTTTTAATTTAAAGCATAGACAACACAAAATTATTTTTCAATTTTACTTTTCACATGTGTAAAAACACTGTTTGTAGTCAATTATAGAATCATTCACTTTATAACTCAAATCTCTAGTAAAGCAAAACAAAAGTAGATTTATAAATTAAAAATATGAGGTATCCCTCTTTCCAATTTTTTAAGTGAACTGAAAATTTAATATCACTGACTAAATTTGTAATTTTAAGGTAAAATTACGAATTTACGGTTTGAGTTGCTTTATTTCAGTCAAAAATCATAAAAATATTATTCTATGCCTTTTATAGTCAATTATCTCAAAAACACTTATTATATAACAAAATAGAGGTTTGTACATTGATGCTCATGAGCTGTTATTAACGGTGCTAACATCAGTTAACCTTTTGGATTGACGTTGAATCACGAAATGTATGCGATATTGCTAAACTATGTTCAGTGAAAGATAGTTTTGCTAAAATTCAACAGTCTCGCCGGTGATTTTGCTCCGTTTTTAGTTATTACTACAGATCGGATTTTGATGACCTTTGCATTTTTCAGTCTTTTTTATGCATTTTTTAAATGTTTTGATTTTGTGGCAATGTTTTACATTTTATGATGGTTTTTACATTTTTTTAAAGAAATGAAAAAAATTTCTAATATTTCTGCAGCGATCACATCTGTAAACATTGAAAGAAGCTTCTGTAGTTATATAAATTTACTTTCAGGCCAAAGGTGATATTTCATATAAGAAAACGTTAAGTCACCTAATATTGCAATCTAATTCTGACCTCTTGTAATTTCGTAAAATTTAAATTTTGAAGTATATTAAAATTTATGGCTATACGCAGGGAAATGTCTAGGTGTCAATGTATTTTACCTTTGTTCTTTAGTATTATGGGTTTTGAAATTTAGCATTTTCCATTTTCAAATTTTAGGGAATTTAACTCAGATTTTTTAATATATTTTAGTTAGATATCAGTATATAGTCAGGTGTAAATATATTTTTCTTTCTTTCTTTATCTTTTTATTATTTTAGCATAATTATTTTAAATATTAATATGTTACGTCTCAGTTTCTTTATTTTTAACTTTATTAAATGTATTTTTCTCTTTATTAAGCGTATTTATTTAAATATCTTTTAATGTAACAAAATGTATTTTGTAAGGGAATTATTTGTTTAGATTGAAATTTCTGTTTAATTAATAGGGCTTTTTTTTTTTTTGCTTTAAGGATTTTTTGGGGGGATTTTTTAGGTCATCAATATCCGGACAGCAGATATGACACTTCTACAAATAAATGTTCTGTATTATATATTTATTTCTGTAACCACAATAATACAATTAAATCTCGAGCAAGTTGAGCGAATTTAATGAAAACGGAACTATGGAGGACATTCAACAAAGAGTCTTGGAAATGTACAAAATGAACAGCGAGTCGTCTTACTTAATAGTTGTAACTCGACAGTCGTAATTTGCATTGTTCGTGAGAGCCGGAAGGTCTCTGTTAACTGTTTAAAGGAGTACACTGTACTCGCGCTACAACGCGATCTATCTTAAGCGAATAAATATCACTGGTAACCCACAAAGAGTTTTTTTTTTCCCACAGTAAGAAGCTCCAACATTAATTTAGTCATTTTCTTATACGGTAAATGTTACTATATAGCTAGGGAATTGTTTAAAAAATTAGAGGGGCGTTTATAAATGGGTAGAAGTATTGTGTATGTGTTTCGAAAAGTCGTACATACACAGAAGCGCCAAAACATTGTGACCCCCCCCCCATTTTTCTTTGAAATCGTCTGGTTGACATGGAGAGCACGTAATTAAGTAGGAAAGGTATTTAACTGTTGCTGTAAAAGGTAAGGAATTATTCCTGCACTTACGTTTGTGAGTGATGGGAAGGGCTGTTGACCTAAGCGAATTGGATAGCGGGTAGATTGCAATGGCCGGAAGACTCGGAACATGTATCTCTGAAGCTTCAAGGTAGGCCGGTTGTTCAGGATTTCCCGTTGTTAGTATTTATAAAAAGTGGATTAATGACGGTGAAACTAGCAGAAGACGCCAAGAGGTTGGGCATCCATGCATCGTCAGAGTAAGAGAACGTCGGAGGCGCTCCCGCCTAGTACCGCAAAATCGGCGGCAGCTGACAGCCCAATATAATGCAGTTCCAAGTGTTTCGGAACACCCAGTTCAACGGACACTGTCGGATATGAGACTGCGTAGCAAACGTCCCACTCGTGTGCTTCTGCTTACCAAGCGTCACTCTGAACGACGCCTACAGTAGGCGAGGGAACATCGACACTAGACCATGGAAGACGATTGCCTGTTCGGATGAATCCCAGTTTCTTTCTCATCATGCCGATGATCGTGTCAGGGTATGCCGACTTCAAGGAGAACAGCTGTTCCCCTCTTGTACACCTCATCGTTTTCTCAATTGTGAAACTCACATTGTTTTCGTCCTTTAAAACTGCCTCGTTTTTCATCACCAGTACACGATCCATAAAGTAATAATTACCTTATAAGCAAATCAGTTTTTTGTTTTGCTTGTGTGTATGTGTATGTTAATAACTATTGACAAAGGAAAAAAAGATTTTTTAAAAGGAATTTAACCGGTCGTAAATTAGCATTACATATCAAAACTGGCCTATTCTGTCGCCTTCCTTAATAAGAACAGGAGTTAAAAAAATATCTTCAATTTTGTATTTTGGAAAATACTTATACAGAGTAAGGTATTCGTATTCAATATAACAGTCTACAAGCTAATAATGCAGAATTTTTAATATTTCCTACACATTTGTACAATGAAGTTTTTTTCTTTACGAGACAAAGTCAAGCATTTATTTATTTTTTTTAATACATACCTTTCTTGAATCACTCACACAAATGTAATCCGGGGTATATCTTGATACATTTCGTATACTTGTAAATTCAGTAACATGCAATACTGTTTTGTTAATATTCATTTCATATATTACTATGATTTCAAATATTCGCTAACACAAGAGTTTTACCTTGTATTGACATAATATATTCTTTTACATAGTTTTATCATTACAAAAGGTCTGGAGTTAAAAGTATTTAAATGTTTATTCATTAAAATTACAGAACGTTCAATATTTCCTTATATTTAAATATCGCTTTATACTAACTATTTGCAAATTGCATGACATTTTACCAAAGAATCGCCAAAAGCATGCTATATTAAATTATAGTCTCAAGTATTTAGTGTTCTGAGAAATGCAGAAAAAAATCTCGCTTTATAAAATGCATTTCTACAACTTATCAAAACTAATTTAAACCTAAATTTCTATTGTACTGCACAGCTTGTAGAAACACTATGTATTCAATTTTGTATGGATTTTCATCTCATTTTTTGAATTCCCAGAATGTACCTTACTTCAAAGTGTAGACGCATTTGAATAACAAAGTTAATTAAATTTTAACAAATGTTATCTTATATTCAGAGCGTAATGCAGATACGTACTATATATATCACATGACAGTAGTTTTGTTTTTTAGAAAATTAAATTTTTACAGGAATACGATATTGAAACGCAGCGATATATTTTAAGATTTTTTAAAAGATCCCTCCGTGGTATTTATAAGTAAAATTTCAAAAATTTGAAGTATTTGTAAAGTGTATTGTTAAATGTAGCATTATTGATAATACACACACACAACATGAAATAATTTATCCAAAATATTTGCCTTAAAATGCTTTAAAATGACAAATACGTTTTAAAGCTGAAATTTGTAAAACGTCGAAATTTTTGAATGTTTAATTTTAAGCATTCTATACGAACTAAGAGAAGGGGGGCCTTTATATTGTTATTTTAAAGTAAATTCTGCGGATCTACATGTATACACTAAGGTGTCCTAAAAAAATTTTTTAGACGATTTTTTTAAGGAACATCCCAGGGGCTTTTCTCATTCTTTTCAGTCCTCATAGAGAGAATAGACGTTCAACCCTCTAAGTTAAAAGGAAACTTCACATGTAGTGCCATAAAATTTGTTAAAAGTTACAAAAAAGTGCAATTTAAAAAAATATTTCAGAAATTTTATAGCTACCAATCTGTTAAAGCTAACTTATGTGTGTGCTCATGTAGACCAGGGTTGGCCGAACTTTTGCATACCATGCGCCATTTTTTATTCACGGACGAGTTCAGATAAAATCTTTGCGACACCGATTTAAATTTTATTTATGCCACTGGACTCGTTCCTTAGCTCCGTTCACATTCCGAACTGTTAAAAGCATCTCCCGAATAGGGCGACGTTGGCCTACCTACTGGGTGTCGCCATAATAAAGAGACCAACAACTCCGGCCTCATTAGTGGCCTCAGTAGTGGGGAGGGGGGGAGGTATTATCTATGCTCCACTTGAACCGAAAAATTCAATTCTGTTAGCTTCTAATTCATATTAAACTAATGACCAACGTTGCACAAAAACATACGAAAAATGAAACGAGACCATTTTAACAAAGAAAACATGAGGAATAATGGCAATATGTTACTCTAATCACTATAATGTGGCAATGAAATATCAATCTTCTTCCTTCCCCTAACCAAAGCTCAATCTTATTAAAGAAAACTAATGAACTGTTTGCAAAATAACTAATGAGACTTTGTTAGGATTCATGAGAATAAAAGAATCAGGGTCATTGTTTTAACATCAGCTATAAGTAAATTCAAAATCTTGAGCAGTGATAAAGTAATTAAAAAACTTTGTAAAAAACACGCATAAGAAGTAAAAGGAGCAGTGGTTGAGAGTCTTGAGCAGTGGTGTAGAGATTTAAGAAAAAAGTGGTTGGTTTTTATGAAATTTGCTAAAATGCGCAATTGAGCCCCAGCTTTAATTTAAACAGCTGCAATTTGCATATATTGAAAGCATTGCAACGTAAGAAGATTGCAAATAATGCGTTGCAATTAGTTGTAATTTTGAATTGGATAATATTTGATACAAATACACAGATATCCGCTGCATAAGACTTATAATCTGTGTTCGAATAATTTATTTTTACATGAGACTGGCTTCAGATATATCCCGTAAAGCACAACATAAATTGTGGTTTCCAAACTAATTGATGTACTTAAATATTAATACTATTTACAACAAGCTAAAATGATAAATACCATTACATAAGGAGATTTGCTTTAAATAAACAATTGCAACAAATTTCGAATTGATAAATAATATTGTGAAAATTATTTCTAAAAACATAAAAAATCTGGAGTGACTCCACTCGACTTTCCGAACACTTACGATTAAGATCATAACCAAACATTTAAATAAATTTTAATCGATGAATAATTCAAACATATATACCAAATTGAAGTTCAATCGAATGCACCGTTAAAACGCTTGCGCATTTTCAAGAGTTTCTCCCCATAGGCCAGAATGTAAAAGAAATCCTTGTCGTGTCCCTGTAGAAAAACTATAAGTCCTATACACATCAAAATCAATGCCGGTCTTACGATGGTGGTTCATAACATGTATACCCAATTTCAGCTCAACCGAATGTACCGTTTAAACGCTAGCGCACTTTCAAGAGTTTCCTCCCATAGGCCATAATGTAAAAGAAATCTTTACCGTATCCCTGTAGAAAAACTATAAGTCCTATACACACCAAAATCAATACCGGTCTTGCGACGGTGGTTTATAATATATATACCCAATTTGAGCTCAATCGAATGCCCTGTTTAGGAGCTATCGTGTTCACTTCACATACACACACACATACATACATACATACATCTCGTAAAAATAGCATAAATGAATTCAGAAGACCTCAAAACATGTAAATACACCAAAATCTCGAAGTAGAATTCTTTCATGATTACAATACTTCCCTGACATGGTACCTTTTCGGAAAGTAAAAATGCAATTTTCAGTGGATGTTATAAGAATCACTGAAACAAGTTTCTTCTATTCTCATCTATGTCTCAACATGACACAATGGTTATGTCACCAAAAACAGTAGACGGCCGAAGTGTGAAGGTCCCGCGTTCGGGTTCCATCGTGCGGCTGCCGATCTAATAGTCCGGAGATTTGGTAGGTTTTCTCCAGATGTAACGTGAATACGCGTTAGGACCCCTTAGAAAGTCCACCTTCCAAGGCAGCCCCCCATCCTTGGTAGATCGCCCTAGCGTAGCGTTGCCATGATCACACACACAAACCAGCATACATTCTCATGTTTTCTTTGGAAAGTCCTAGCTAATAAATTTACAATCGCGTCTTGATCTCCCAGTTCAAGGAAAACCTTAATGAGGTAATTTAAATTTCCCTAAATTATGTTTTGCACCGTCCCTATAAAAATTCAAAGGATATTTCTTTAAATTGTGCATTTTATATTTTATTGATATTTAAACATGAAAAATAAATATTAACCTTTGTAAGGACTGTAAAAATCATGTTATTCAAACTGAGTGTGAGTAACAATGTTATGTTGTATAGAACTGGTATATCCAAATTAATGATTGTAGCTGAATATTGTTCATGAATAAATAAGTATATGCATTACAATGTTAATGAATGCCTTAAATCTATTCTATAGAAGAACTCAATATAAAAACATAACAAACACAATATATGAGGTGGTGTTTGAAATGAATAAAATAATTTTACTTATGTAAATAATAAATAAAGTTTTCGCACATTTGTGTCTTTCATTTCTATAGAAAAATTTCTTTAAGTTAAATAATCCCTTTTTATATTAAATTTACACTTGTGAAGAGATTTTTGAGTCAGATAGTTTTGTTGTTTAAGATCTAAATAGGTTTAAAAATAATGCATTATATCCGGTAATTTATCGTTGCATCACATTAAGTTGTTAAATATTAAAATAAGCAACAAAAACTGATTTACTTGATTTTAATCGTAAAGGTATGATGTTTTATCATATTTGGAAGTTCAGTCTCAATAATTCAAAGACAGTGTATAGCATGATGTTTTCTATTGCAAATTTCACTTATTTATTAAGATATGCCAAATATACGAGAAAGTAGATCCTTAAGAAATTAAAAGTTTATTTATAGCACACTAGAGAATTAAACAGATCTAAACTGCTCTGCAGTCATTAGAACTTAATAAATTGTGATCTTAAAATTATTTTATGCAAGTATTGCGCATTTGCTAGTTAGCTAAACTTCCCTGTAGTAAAATTTATAATCTGAAAAAAAAAAAAATAATAAATTCAATATATCTGCGAACAACAAATAATATTGTTGCGGAATTACTCTGCTACCCCTGGAGTTCGTCTTTCTAAAGTCCAGTTGGTGTATAAAGTTCAAGTAAAAAGTCTCTTGTCAGGATGGAACACAAACTTTATTGCTTCTAGAACTTCGTAGGACAATCAGCTGTACACAATTCACAAGCACAATCTAGCAGTAACGTGCTTTTAACAATTCGCTTGTGTCAGAAGCTCTCACAAATGCTGTATTTCTCACACAAAATAAGTCACTTTCACAGGCAAAAAATCAGTGAAAATATACGAGAAATAACACTAATAGTCTCTCAAGACTCAGCAATGAAGAATTTACACACAGGACTTAAATTCAAAGCTTCACAAACAGCGCGAAATACAGCTTCCTTCACAAAGCAAGCGTATTAACTCTCTCAAAGCTTGATCAACACTGAACTCTCGGGGCGACGCCCGCTTCTATAAATAGCCGACGCAGGAGGTACAAGAGGTTTCCAGAAAAGTCAATTTCTCGAGGGTTCTACATAAAGCGTGAATTTTGATTACGTCATAGAAGAGAAATGTTAGGTTATTATCGTTTTAATGCAGGAAAAACAACTTCCAGGCCCCATTGGGCCTGGAAGTTGTTTTTCCCCAGAAAAGCCCAGAACTGTTTTGTTGACCCAGAGCCCATAAAGCCCAGAACTGTTTTGTTGCCGGACTGTAAGATGATATTTCTTGCCAACTGGGCTTAGCGCTGGATTTTTCCATAAATTCCACAATAGGTTTGATGTCGCTGTCTGCTAATTGGTCCGCCCGAACATTTTCGTCACTCCAGGGATCTTGAGATGGTGCCGATGATGTAACTTGGCGGACAACGGGATGTTTCAGATGGTAATTTTTCTCTGCCCTGGAGCAATAGCGACAACTGTCTATGCAGGGCCTTCTCGACAAAGCATCTGCATTTCCATGAGATGACCCTTTCCGATGACGTATCTCGATGTCATATTCTTGTAATCGCTGTATCCACCTGGCTGTTTGGCCCTCTGGATTCTTGAAATTTAGAAGCCAGGTTAAAGAGGCATGGTCCGTTCGGAGCAGGAACTTTCGGCCGTACAGGTAATGATGGAAGTGCTCCACGGCTTTAATTATAGCAAAAGTTCCTTTCTCGTAACACCAAAGTGGAAAACCATTGGGGTTCCATATCTGGAAATCCATTCTTGCACCAATACATCTGCTACGGTCGTAGCTTCTTGATCGGGAATAGGAAACGCTTCGGGTAATTTAGAGAAGTAGTCAATGACAACTAGGATGTATTTGTTGCCATCCGAAGTTCGCGGAAGAGGTCCCAGTATGTCGAGGGCAATCCTCTCAAAAGGCGCTCCTACATTATAACGATGTAGTCTTCCACGGCTTCGTTTCTTCGGGCCTTTACGGGCGGCACAGGCGTCACAAGCTTGACACCACTTTTCGACGTCGCCTCGAGCCCTAACCCAGTAGAAGCGCACGCGAACTTTCTGCAGGGTCTTCATTACGCTAAAATGGCCTCCAGTGTAGCCATTATGAAGTTCTTCTAGAACCTTCGGAATCCTCGGACGAGGGAGTACTAACTGCCATCGGAGCATCTTGCCGTCGTCCGACTCCCATTTACGATACAGGACTCCATTCCTCAGGCGAAGCGAATCCCATAAAGCCCAGAACTGTTTTGTTGCCGGACTGTAAGATGATATTTCTTGCCAACTGGGCTTAGCGCTGGATTTTTCCATAAATTCCACAATAGGTTTGATGTCGCTGTCTGCTAATTGGTCCGCCCGAACATTTTCGTCACTCCAGGGATCTTGAGATGGTGCCGATGATGTAACTTGGCGGACAACGGGATGTTTCAGATGGTAATTTTTCTCTGCCCTGGAGCAATAGCGACAACTGTCTATGCAGGGCCTTCTCGACAAAGCATCTGCATTTCCATGAGATGACCCTTTCCGATGACGTATCTCGATGTCATATTCTTGTAATCGCTGTATCCACCTGGCTATTTGGCCCTCTGGATTCTTGAAATTTAGAAGCCAGGTTAAAGAAGCATGGTCCGTTCGGAGCAGGAACTTTCGGCCGTACAGGTAATGATGGAAGTGCTCCACGGCTTTAATTATAGCAAAAGTTCCTTTCTCGTAACACAATAGTTACGTTCTGCCTTTGAAAGGCATTTGCTCCAGTAAGCAATGACGTGTTCTTGGCCATCTATCTCCTGGGACAAAACTGCTCCAACACTCTCCTTACTTGCGTCTGTGTCCAGGATAAATGGCTTGTCAGGGTGAGGATACGACAGGATCGGCGAAGATGTTAAAGCCGTCTTCAGTTCGTTGAATGCGTCCTCACATTCCTCAGTCCATAGAAATTTCTGTCCAGTCTCGGTCAATTTGTGAAGAGGTCTTGCAATTTGAGAAAAGCCCTTCACGAATTTTCAATAGTAAGTACACAGACCGAGAAAACTTCTTAAGTCATGGATATTCTCGGGACGACTCCAGTTCTGGACTGCGGACGTCTTTTCGGGATCGGTTCGGACTCCGTGGGCGGATATTATGTGCCCGAGGTAACGTACTTCCCGACGAAACAAATTGCACTTCCAATGACTTAGTTTCAAGTTTGCCTCTTTTAATTTCTGCAGTACCTTTCGAATGTTCTCGAGATGCTCTTCGAAAGTCCTTCCGACGATGATGATATCGTCCAAATAGACGAGACATGCTTCGTAGGAAAGTCCTCTCAACACTGTCTCCATTAGACGCTCGAATGTAGCCGGTGCGTTGCAGAGTCCAAAAGGCATAACTTTGAACTGCCACAATCCTTGTCCCGTGGTAAACGCAGTCTTTTCACGGTCGTCGGGATGAATTTCCACTTGCCAGTAACCACTTTTCAGATCCAAAGTGGAAAACCATTCGTTTCCCGATAAAGTGTCCAAAGTGTCGTCTATGCTGGGAAGAGGGTAGCTGTCTTTCTTGGTAATGTCATTCAGACGTCTGTAGTCAACACAGAACCGGGTGGAACCATCCTTCTTCCGGATTAAAACAATTGGCGAGGCCCAGGGACTAGTCGATGGCTCGATGACGTCATCACGCTGCATCTCCTCTAAAAGTCTGCTCACCTCTTCTTGCTTAGCAAACGGCAGCCGCCTAGGATGTTGCTTGATGGGAGAATGGCTGCCTGTATCTATCCTATGTTGAGTTAAGCTCGTACGGCCAAAGTCACCCGAAGTACGGGAGAAGAGGTCTTCAAATTCAGCTATTACTTTGTCCGCAGCACTTCTCTGTTCTGCCGTTAACTCCACGTCTTGTATTAATTCCTTCGTCAGGCAGTCGGAAGATTTAGCTGTCGTTTGGCTGATGTTCTTATTAATGCAGGTAACAGGAGTGCATGTCGCCAACAATTCATTTTTCTTTATCACCTTTGACTTGTCCGTCACATTTACTACTCTAACTGGAATTTCTGTTCTCGACAAGTCCACAAGTGTTGCTCCCACAAGTACTCCTCTGACGGAATCACTATTGTTTGGGTGTTCGATTAATCCAAAACGGAATTTATTGCTTTCTTTTACTGTTCCAGAAATTATTGAATCAGTTCTGGGAGGTACAGTGATATCAGTCTGGGCTATTATTTGCTGAACAGGCAAAACAGTTTCATTTCTAATATCGAACGCAGCTATTTCTTCTGAGTCTGAACGAAGCTCATTATTCTTAAAGTCCAAATTAAATTTGTGCGATTTTAAAAAGTCGAGTCCGAGAATAAAAGAGTCTGTAATATTGGCGACATATACCACATGGTCGTATCTGGCATTTCCAAACGTGATTTCTACTTGCGCTTTTCCGCCCACTGTGATCTTGTCACCTGTCACAGTCTGGAGAGTCAGCGAGGGCGGAGTCCAGATAATCTTCAAATTTAATTTCTTGGCCAGATCCGTCCTTATGATGGTTACGTTCGCTCCAGTATCAATCACCATGTGGCTTGGGGAACCATTAACATATCCCAGTACGAAGAGTCCATTACTGCCGCCATTCGCTGATGAAATCTGCAAGACTTTTAGGTGGGGCTTTTGACTATCTGGCAACCTCCGCCCCGCGAGATGGCCACCTCCTAGTTTCCCTCTTTCATGATCTTAGAGTTCTCTTGCTGGTCATGAGACTTTCGACCACAATACTTTTGTACATGGCCTTCGACGCCACACTTCCAGCATTTTACTTTCTTTGGGCCATCTCTCGTTCTATCGGATCTTAATTTTCGCTCTATGAGATCTTCAATTCTCTTCAACCTGTTCTCGACGCTCTCTGTGTCTTTGTCAGCTCCCTCTTGGACCGTGACCGCTCTAACTGCATGCCGATCTTTTTTCACGGCCCGCTGGGCTGCCTCTAGCTTCATTGCGAACACCAGAGCAGACTTCAAATCCTGATAATCCTCCAACATGAGTGCCTTTTGGGTTTCTGGATCACGGATGGCTTCAATAAAATGACGCACCGCCATTTCTTCTCGGACATTATCAAGGTGGTCCATGTAGGCTAGATGACACAGCCTATCTATGTCCGAAGCAAGATCTTGAAGGGTCTCGCCAGATCTCTGCATCCTTGACTTAAGTTGGATTCTACTATATTCTTTCTGGCACTTCTCTCCGAATTTCATCTCCAAGGCACTTGCGAGGGCGTCAAAATCTCCTATCTTCGTCGCTCCAATAGTTTGCAATACGTTAATTGCATCTCCGCTAAGGGAAGCGGCCAGTTGGTCCGCTTTCTCGGACTCGCTCCAACCATTGGCTTTGGCGACGATCAAGAATTGGGTCTTGTAAGCTTCCCAGGGAGTCTTTCCATCATAGGTCGTTGGTTTCACTGTTGGGCGGCGTGACGACAACTTGATGTTTTCAGGTAATTTTCCCATCTTCACTAGAGAGTCAAGTTTTTCCTCAATTTTATTCTCAAATTCTTTACGCAACTCTTTCACGTTTCTTGCTTGGCTTTCTTCTAGTATCGACATTCTCTTCTCCATTTTTCTTGATTTGTCTGTATTTTTTCCTCTAGTCCGGATTTCATTTCTTCCAGTCCGGCTTCTATTTTCTGCTCCAGTCCGGATTTCATCTCGTCGTGTGCGGCTCTTAATTCTTCCAGTCCGGTCTTCACATCGTCCTGCGCGGCTCTTAACTCCTCCAATCCGGTTTTCACTTCATTGTGCGCTGTCTTTAACTCGTCCAATCCGGATTTCATGACCTTGTGCAGCTCGCCTTGTGCAGCTTTAATCTCATCTTGTCCGGCTTTCATCTCTTCTTTTATCTCATCTTGTCCGGCTTTCATCTCTTCTTTTATCTCATCTTGTCCGGCTTTCATCTCTTCTTGTCCAGATTTCATTTCCTGCATCATATTCATGAGCTTTTGAAGTTGTTCTTCCATTTTTTGTCTAGTCAAAACCATAAACTGGAAAATTAAAGTCCTTTAGAATCCCGATTCTGACACCAAATGTTGCGGAATTACTCTGCTCCCCTGGAGTTCGTCTTTCTAAAGTCCAGTTGGTGTATAAAGTTCAAGTAAAAAGTCTCTTGTCAGGATGGAACACAAACTTTATTGCTTCTAGAACTTCGTAGGACAATCAGCTGTACACAATTCACAAGCACAATCTAGCAGTAACGTGCTTTTAACAATTCGCTTGGGTCAGAAGCTCTCACAAATGCTGTATTTCTCACACAAAATAAGTCACTTTCACAGGCAAAAAATCAGTGAAAATATACGAGAAATAACACTAACAGTCTCTCAAGACTCAGCAATGAAGAATTTACACACAGGACTTAAATTCAAAGCTTCACAAACAGCGCGAAACACAGCTTCCTTCACAAAGCAAGCGTATTCACGCTCTCAAAGCTTGATCAACACTGAACTCTCGGGCGACGCCCGCTTCTATAAATAGCCGACGCAGGAGGTACAAGAGGTTTCCAGAAAAGTCAATTTCTCGAGGGTTCTACATAAAGCGTGAATTTTGATTACGTCATAGAAGAGAAATGTTAGGTTATTTTGCGTTTTAATGCAGGAAAAACAACTTCCAGGCCCCATTGGGAAAATCGCGCCAAATGACCAAAAAGTCGCCACGCTTGGCGACTTTTGGCGAAATATCGCCAAATTTGGCGCCAAAAATAAGTCTTCAAAAGTGAAGAGATCTAAGCTCTAGGACTAATATTTCTCGAATTTTCTAGAAATCCCATATATTTGAATGGGAAACCGAAACCTCCGTATCTCCGGTTCTAATTGGCCGATTTTGCTGCAACAAAAAGCAAATTTATCTATTTGAAGCGTAGAATACGAATTTTAAACCATTTTAAGCCCCAGAGCAGCGGGTTGCCCCGAAAATTCGTAACAATATTCACTTATTTTAATATCGTGAACTTAAATAGCTATCATTAATAATTTCTTAAAGTAGCATTAATTTATTTTCAGAGGTCAGTAACATTTCAACTCTATGAATAAAGTTTATTTTTAGCTGAAATATCCATATAAGCGAAAGCACCATTTCAACAGTTAATGAAGATGAACATTTCTGGATCTTTCCAGAATTATGGCATGTGTCCGGAATTTATATTTTCGTTTCCTGACTTGCTCCTTACGAGAGCTTTTATCGTGATTCCGTATGAATTTGGGACAATAAGACATAGAAATAGCTAAAAAGAAGAAAATTCGGAAATTACGACTCTCTAGGGGTATTCACTGATGAGTTATGAAAGAGAAAGCTAAAACCAGAAATACTCGGATTCCCATTTTCTCTTCATCAGCGTGACATCAAAATGGCAAAAAAGAATAATTCGTAGAATTATTTGATCTTTTAGAGACGGAAATTATATTTTATGAAAAGTGCACGGCACTTAGAAGCATTTATTTAGTTACAATTCATATATTATATGACTCAAAGCTGACATATTTTATCGTTTTCAATAAATTTGATGCAGTTGTTTACTTCTGCACTTTATATGTTTACTGCTAAGAATTACATAGATCGTACGAAAAGTATTTCACTTTTAGAAAAATGGAATTCAAACGTGTTATATAATTTCATAACATTTTGTGCCTTCTATGGGGAAGCTTTCCCCAGGTTCAACGCTCCATAAACTAAGCCGTGATAAAAGTCACTTTAATGCATGATTGAAAGTTCAAGGAACAGACATCGTATAGTGGCATTTTAATTTTATTTAATACATTAACACACACATATATATATATATAAACTTCAAAAATATTAATTCCTACGGTGGTTGGACAGACCCCAAAGAGACGCAGGTTCACTAGACAACTGCTAAGGCGTGAATGATCACGAGAAACGCAAGCCAAAAGAGTAGTACAGAAGCAAAATACGCCAAAGAGACACGCCAAACAAAGTGCGAAAGTAACGTGACGCCAGTAGGCGTTAAGAACATTTCTATATAATTATTTTTGAATCCCAGTCATGCCAACGGATAAAACAAACAATCTAGCAGCTAAATTGTAACCCAAAATGAAAGCCAATGTTATTTATAGATTTGATACCATATATGGTCATAAACAAACCATGGGAACAGAAATGCTAGGCTTTACCAATGCAAAAGTGAAATAAAAAGGAAAAATAAATGAAAACGGAAGATTGCTTTTAAATAGGGCAGATGCAGAAAAAGAACTTTACAGACGAAGCAAAGAAAATCCAAATCGAAAGTGCAAAGAATAAATTTTGAACACAGATTAAATTTAGAAATAATTAACAATTAAGTAATCGATAATTAAAAATAGATATGTGATGATCTGCATCACACCTTTAACTGTCGAGTAATTGAGAAAAAACAAATCTCAATTAAATTTCAGCTAAAAATTTAATAAGGACGAGTTGTATGATTGTTCGGTTAAAATTGCATTTGCTTTCCGCACTAACTATATTCGGATTAAAAGGTTAGGTGAAAATTAACCGATTTTGATAGGAAAAGACATCAAAAGCGAGGGACTGGTTGCTGATATGTGATCTACTCACGCGAATTGAGGCGAGAAGTGTCATGGGAACTGTTAAAGATTATCAGAAGTAACTAATATACTAACTGAGCTTTCTAGCGGACTCCAAAAGTTACTCACTGTACTCAACTGAGTAAGTCGCTTATTTAAAGCACATTTGGTATTTATTTACTCATAAAATATCACAACTGCAGTAAGAATTTCATGTTATAAACAAATACCAGTTATATCTCTAACGATCCTTAGTCAAAAAACAAACGTTAGAACACTTAAAACGATTTTTAATTCAAATCTTATTTCCCAAAGGAAAATCCACAAACTCATAACATTAAATTTAGGGTGCCGTGGGACTTCCGACGATGGGAGATCCGACGCTCATGAAAATCGTGGGATTTCCGTCTGGGGAAAGGCAGCGATAGCCGCACCCACTGTTGTTTTTCGTGGTTCGCGAAGGGCCAGTGGTAGCATATTTTCGAGGGGGCCCCTACAGCTGTGGCCGGACTCACTCTTGTTTTTTTTTTTTTGTCGGGTAAAGAGCCAAAGGTAGCAAATATTCGAAGTGCCTCCTGCAACGATGGCTGGACCCACTGCAGTGTTTTGGGGGTCTCGCAAATAGCCAGCGATAGCATATTTTTAGAGGGTGCCCCTACAGCAATGACCGGATCCACTGTTGCTTTTTAGGATCTCGCAAAAGGCCAGTAATAGCAAAAATTCGAGGTGCTCCCTACAGCAATGGCCGGACCCACTGTTGATTTTTGAGTCTCGTAAAGGGACAGCGGTACAATATTTTTGAGGGAGCCCCCTACAGCGATGGCCGGACCCTCTGACGTTTTTTGGGCCTCACAAAGGGCGAGCAATAGCATATTTTCGAAGGGGATTCTACAGCGATGGCTGGATGGCTGTCGATGGCCATCGGAAATCCCAACGTCGGAAGTCTCACGTAATCAAATTTAGTAACTAGTTGACACTTTCAAAACGAAACTACTAAAATACATTTTGAGGGTAGTGTTGCCATTTCAAAAAAAAAAACCCAATAGTAATAATGATAATGCATTTTCAACAGGAACTGCTTAAGCCAAGTTGGAGAGAACAAAAGAGGTAGGCATAAACGGCGCAAAATAAAGAGCCAGAGACGGCTCATTGAACATGGCTCCTTGGACGTGCAGGAAGAAAACATTGCAAATAACTTTTGAATGAGGACTCGCTAACTGGGGAAAAGCATAATCATATTGCTACATAGGCTATCTTAGGGTAAGCATGAGATAAATGCCGTAATCTATTTCTAGAACACATTCAGGCAAAGATGCACGCACCATGAAAGGAAAATAAAATATATGTATCGATAACGGAAGCCAAAGGGATATTTTAAAAATTAAGGAAGATGCTTAAACAGGGAAAAAGTGGGAATTAAAAATGGTTAAAAGAATTAAACTTAGAATAAGATCGTACAATGTCAGTTGATTAAAAATCTGTGATGAACTGCTTGACGCGGACAGTCTTAAAATGCAATGTAATAAAGCAGATTTTACTCCACAGCAAGTTAAAGTAGTTCATTAAGTTGGAAGAGAAGCAATAGCTATCGAGTACTATTCCTTATTTAACTGAAATTGAAACCTATTCAATTCAATCGATTCTAACAGTGAAGATACTTTTCTGTATTCAATGTCGCTTCCTAACATACGTCTTTTGTGATTTTGTCTGCGTAACGCTAAATTTTAACTAAAAATTCAAAGATTAATGCTAGAAAACAAAGTTAACATATCTCCTTTTACGTATATACAGTGATCGGATTGAAGAGGTTTAGATGAACCTGCATTGGGGATTCAAAAAGAGAACCTGTCCTCTTGAATTTCTGCGCCCACTTAAAAAAAAAAGAAAAAAAAAAAGATGCAATGCAACTTTATTCAAAAAAGCATTTTTATATTCTTTTATGTGTTGAAAGTTTAAAAAACATTATAACTGATACGAATTATTTACGCTATCAAAGAACCAACAGCCAATTTAAACAACACATAAAAATTATACTGCAATTCAAAAATATTTACAATAATGTACAGAAGAACGAGCACATAAAATTTTGCAGCATGTTAGAGTGGGCTAAAAATATTATTATTATTATTATTATTATTATTATTATTATTATTATTATTATTATTTTAATCAAAATGTAAAAGGCGGAAAAGTTTTCTTTGGTTTTAAAAAGAGGAAGTTTTTTTTTTTTAATAAAGAATATTTGTTGCTAGTACATGCAGGTAAAATTGTTAATATTTTTATCATTCGCCGAAAATATAACCTGAATGATAATTAATTTGCTTATTGATGTTTACCTGATTTTGCCTGCAGGAAAAAAAGAATAACAAAATTATGAAACGTTCAAATCTGAGTTGATACTTAGTGTCAAAAAAGGAATAGTAAATTCATCAAACAATGAAACAGCATCGTGGTATATGAGATTAAACCTCTGCTCTCCAAGTATATTAGTTTAAATGAAACATACCTCACTGTTATTGTAAGTAAATTTGATTATATAACAGCTCGGTAAGCTTTCTTTTGTAGTATATAATTACGGCTTTAGTTAATGAATACCACACGAATAATGAAAAGAAAAGTGATTCGCTCAAACACTAAACCCCGAATTAAAAGAGAAAGAATTAAACAAGTATGGCCAAATTAATCGCATCAATTAAACTCACTCCAAAATAGATAGAATGCGGTAATATATTTACATCTAATCTGTTTACCAGAAGATTTAGACTAGGATTAGAGTCATTATCAGACTTACTCGGAAAGAAATTATTATTGTATGAATTAAATAAATTGAAAGGGTATTCATGGAAATAAATTAACTTTGTAATTTTGTCTCGAGAAAAAATGTTCGATATAAAATTAAAACTGCGAATCCACAAATGTAAAACCATTGTACAATAATTAAATGAATCATTCCACAATTATTTTAATTAATTCCTTTTTCTAATTCAATCGTAGTTTATAATCCTGCGGTGTGACGTGGTTGTAGCATGTATGTGAATGTTTTTATATGTGAATGTATGTAAATTCATGCATCTGTGTGTGTGTATAGGTTCACTCAAACTATAGGGGACGATTTAAAAAATAAATAAATTCGTTAGATTATGAGATTTTGCATTTATTCAAAATGTAAAAATATTTGTCCCTAACGATTTAACCACTGAAACAAATGAAATTAAATTTAGTATTTCCGTAGGTGGTCTCTTAAACTGTAGGCGTCAAAGTACTTCAACATTTTTTAGATATTGAGATTTTGTGAAAATTGGGAGCACTCGTTTGTTGCGTTGGTGAAAAAAGGCACTGGAATAGAATGAAATTTGGAATTATATTAGGTAACAGGTTAATTTCAACTATTCAGGATGTTCGAAAAAGGTGGTTACACGCTTTAATTCGTTATCTATTAGAAATAAGTGGGCACTATAAGTTTAGAAAAAAAAACTATGTTCTAAATAAGGTGAGAAAAGAAACTACGTTAAAAAAAATTCCTCTTGCTGGTTTTCAAAAAACGTTACTCTTTTTAAATTTAAACATCTCCCGTAGAAAAAAAACAATTAATAAAATAAGCCCCATACGATAATGAGGTGACGGACAAAATTTCAGCCTTTCATCTTAAAACGTATCAGGTATATCTTTAAACAAAGATCGTATGGGGCTTTACATGAACTCGAACGTACACGTTTATTGCCAGAGTGAAAAAAAATTCTTTTGTGATTGCTGTCCGAACTCTGAAACGAGATCACCTGCCGTCAAATTTTTCCTCCGAGAGCCATTGAAAAGTGATTTAAGACAGCAAATATTTCTTTTCATATCTCTGACACGTTTTAGAATATAACTGTCAAATTTTCTACATCATCTCATTAGTTTATGGCGTATAATTTAGAAACTGGGAATTTTTTTTTGTACAGGTACCTTATACAAATTTAAGAAGTGTAACTCTTTCAAAATTAAATTAGAGGAAATTTTTCTTAGACTTTTTCCGTGGACATTTTTCCCTACCGTATTTTGAACATTTTCCCCAATTACATTGCCTATTTATTTCTAATAGATAAAGAATTAAAGCACGTTAATATCTTATTGGGACACACTGTAGGTGTTAAATTTATTTTAAATATTTCACTGATTTTGTGAAAATAGTATAAATGTTTCTGGGATTCCTGAAGAATGGCTTAAGAAAATAGAAAGAAATTAAATAACATTATCAAAATCAACTAATAAACTAATAAATCTCGTAATTTTTGAGGAATTGTAATAAATTTTAAAACTTTTTTCAATAATTATTTGTTTTTTTTTAGATCTTTGTGCTAAATTTTCTTTAGCCATAATGTTAACAAATCTACAGTGAATCTAATAAAATTCAGTTACAGGTTAGGAATAACCTCCTGACTAAAAGCTCATTCAACCAGAATAAAACTTTACCAGCGCTTTCTTACTCTCTAACCCAGCGCTTTGTTACTCGCTAACCTGTAATCTTTTAACAACACACAAAAGTTATAAGTCTGCTTTCTATACTGTTGCCAACATGCTAGTTCCGTTTTTGTACTAATACAATGCTGACTAAATTCAGGCTTTTTAGAAATTTACATTGCGTACTATTGGTAAACGATGGTTACTTCAGCTATTATAACGTATTTGGATTTGTACAGTCCATTTGCACTTTACATGTCATTGACATACAAATTGCAGCTCTTCTGCAATTGTTTTTAATATGTATACAAAATATCACTGAAGTATGAGCAAAATGCAGAGCTTATTATTTTTAATCAGTGTTTATTTCATTTCTGTTTTAATCAAAATGCGCAAGCGGAAAACATATTACTAACCACAGCAATTCTTAAACACCAAATTATCGCTAAAGGACCATTTTAATGTTATTTATTTTTAGGGGTACCGGTGATAGTGATGTGTTGCGAAGTTGAACGAGAATTTAAGGTGTAATGAATCACAAGAGAACAAGATAAAAGGCTGAAGTAATCAGAGAAGATTCTAAATTGCAGTTTGTTCTTAAATTGCACTCAAGATAGCGAATATATTTAAAATTAAGAGCCACATGATAGGTTAAGAGTTGTCACGTCCTTTTCTAGCATTTCTTAATTATTTCAGTCCATTAAACTCATTGCACCAATTTCTATAAGATGTATAGCTCTGTAATAAACGAGGTAATTTGTAACACTCGTTACACAGTTTAAACACTTTAAGACGTTAGTGGAGAGTGTACCGTAAACTCAGAAAAAAAAATATTTTTGTACTTTGATAATCAAACAATGGTATTGTATATGTCATTTAATAAAATATAATTTTTTAAAAGCTATTTTACTATAGAAAAACAAGTTAAGAACACAAACTGAACTCTGTCACTAACTGAAATCTCTCATGTTACATTAAATCTGCCTTGTTCAAACACCAGAAAATTTCTCCCGATATATTCACAGTGACATAAAGGATGCTTCAGAGAAATGTATATACACTTTTTACTGTCTTAAAAAAATTATTTACCTGTAAACAAGAATTAATTTCTGTGATAAAGTAATGTTTAGACTAAAAGAAATTTTAAAAAATAAAATGTGTATTGAAGTATAGAGTTCACACACACACACACACACAAAAAAGAAAAGAAAAAAGAAAAAAAAATCTAAAATCATCTGACTAGTACCTGCATGAGATACCCTCCTATCCTTTTCAGACCTGATTAAAAAAATTCTCTTTGAGATAAATAATTTTTCTTTTGATAACAGGGATTAAATTTATAGGTAAAAAATAAAATAATCATGTTAATTAAATTTTAGATGAAAATTGTTTTTATTTAAAAGCACAAAATGGGACTTGCATTCTGTACAAAGTAGCGAAATTAATTTTTGCGTCCTCCATTTTGGATGCAGGGCCTGAAACGGTTATAGATTCTGCATATTCTTGCAGCATTCATTGCAATTTTATTTAATATTGAAAAAATGCAACAAGATTGATTTATTGGTCATTTATCCGGATAATTAAAATCTGCAACACAATTGTTTCCCATGGAAAGTGCTTGTAATGTAATGCGACAAACTTCAGGGTTTACAGTACGCAAAAAGACAATTTTAATCTCTATGTAAAGCACTACAAGAAACATAATGATTATATCTAAGTTCCTAATAGAAGACATATATATATATATATACTAGCTGAAGTACCCGTCCTTGACGGGTTAGTACTGAATGCTAATTTCCAAAAAGCAAGAACTTTCGTCAGCATTGTAGGAGTACACAGAATGTACATCCATTCTGTATGTTGCCAAAGTAAAGAAAGCGAAGTTATAATTTTTATGTGTTGTTAAAATATTACAGGTTAGAGAGTAACTAAGTAATATCATTTTATTCGCTTTAGTCGTAATTAGTCGTGATGCGCGAACGAATATTTACGCATATTGAAATAATTTTCTCAAAATCTAATCAACATTTTTGAAAAATTTGAAGCCTATAATTTAAGTTGAGTGACAACCTATCCTGTCACCCAATTTCGTTTCATTCCCTGCAGTCTTTATTTCGTGATGCTGAAACAAAATTTCAGCATTTTAAAACGATTTTCGCAAAATCTCAAAATGTAATCAAAATATTTTAAAAATTCAAAGCCTATAAATTAAGATTAGCAACTACCTATCATATCACTAAATTTCGTATCATTCGTTATTACGTGATGCTTGAAGAAATATAAACGTATTTTGAGAGAATTTTCACAAAATCTCAAAATCTAATAAAAATGTTTAAAAAATTGGACACCTATACTTTATGTTGAGCAACCATCTATCATGTGACCAAATGTCATATTATTCGCTTTAGTCGTTATTACGTAATGCGGGAACAAAGATTCACTCAGCTTTAAACGATTTTCGCAAAATCTCGAAATCTGATCGATTTTTTTTTAAATTAGATACTTATAGTTTAAGGTGAATGACCATCTATCATTTCTCCAAATATCATTTTTTCACCTTTGCAGTTACTACGTGATGCTTGAACATAAATTTACGCAGTTTGAAAGGATTTTCGCAAAATCTCAAAATCCAATCAAGATTTTTTAAAAATTCGACTCCTATGTTTTAAGTTGAGTGACCACCTATCATGACACCCAATTTCATATCATTCGCTTCAGTCGTTTTTACGTGATGCTTGAACACAAATTTACGCAGTTTGAAACGATTTTCGCAAAATCTGAAAATCTAATCAAGATTTTTTAAAAATTCGACGACAATGTTTTAAGTTGAGTGACCACCTATCATGACACCCAATTTCATATCATTCGCTTCAGTCGTTTTTGCATGATGCTTGAACACAAATTTACGCAGTTTGAAACGATTTTCGCAAAATCTCAAAATCCAATAAATATTTTTTAAAAATTGAACGCCTATGTTTTAAGTTGAGTGACCACCTATCATGACACCCAGTTTCATATCATTCGCTTTAGTCGTTTTTGCGTGATGCTTGAACACAAATTTACGCAGTTTGAAACGATTTTCGCAAAATCTGAAAATCTAATCAAGATTTTTTAAAAATTCGACGCCTATGTTTTAAGTTGAGTGACCACCTATCATGACACCCAATTTCATATCATTCGCTTCAGTCGTTTTTACGTGATGCTTAAACAAAAAAAGCGTCACGGACAGAATGACAGAATGACAGAATGACAGACAGACAAACTTTTTTTTGAGGGTCGCATCGGATTCCCGGGTGCTTGAAACGGATAGAAATCGCAAAATTTTTGAATTCCAAGAAATGTACAGACAAAAATCTAATTTTATTTATATAGATATGTTAAAGTCTTAGTGATTTTTTCTAATTAGGTTTCATTAATATTAGGTTAATTCTCCTAGCTACATATCATGAAAAGTAAAATATACTCGCATGTATTACAGTATTTTATTTCTGGAAATATTCTTGTATCAACCTTGGTCGAAAATGCAACCAATACTCTTAAAATCCCGTTCTTCAATACTGTTTTAAAAGTTATTATTAGTCTGGGCATGAAGATTAGGTAACGGCAATCCTTTCTGGAGTACAAATGTTTCTTTAGTTTTTTCCTGTCACTAACTGAAATTTCTCGTGTCACTTTAAACCTGCCTTGTTTAAACACAAGAAAATTTCTCTCGTTATATTCACACTGACGCAAGGGAAGCTTCGGAGAAATGTATATACAATTTTTTATTGGCTTAGAAAAATTATTTTCCTACATTCAAGAATTAATTTCTGGGATAATGTTTAGACTTTACATGCTTAGACAATAAAGATTTCTGTACTGTGCCCTGACCTTATGACGCTGGATTTTTTCTTATAGAGCATGTAAAAAATGATGCCGTAGACCACGTAACCCCGACATTTTTGGGTTTAGATTCAAGCCGTGTGCTGTAAAATCCCAATGGACAATTTGGCCAAAGTATCAGTCGTGACTGGTTCCTAGAAATGTAACCAACATTTGGAACATTCAGTTTGCTAAGAAAGACGCTTATTTAAAAAATTATATAACATCACTTCTATCAGAAATTTCACTTTGTAAGCTGTAAAATCAATTTTCTATGAAAACATTCAAATATCATTATTTTCTTCTTCTTTTTTTTTAAGTAGCGAGCACTTATTGCATATAGGCATTGGTTACTACAAAATCCCATAGACGTCTAATAAGGTAGACAGGGTGTCCTATGGCCAATACATATGTAACGCAGTAACAACGATGCACCACGTGACTATTAGACTGATGCAGCCATCTTGAGACAGTTATTGCTCTTTCGGCGCTATTTCGGGGGGAAATAATCCTTAAGAACTATAGTTTTTGATCACTGGAAGACAGAGAATCCTATAGCGCAGATATGCAGCACAGTAATAAGATATACGACGTGACTATTTGACTGAGGTGATAGTAATCTTGTGCACATGCCAGGTTGCCGGATGCGCCGTCTATTACGTTAGATGTCTATGCAAAATCCGTAAAAATCAGATTCTTTATTATGGAGGTGTGTAATAGGTGGTTCAGCATCGTACCCTACAGGGACTTCTAATTTTTAACCAACTCCAGATGAGAACTGTGCATCCCCAGGAGGTATCGTTTCAACATGGAGTTCACTGGAACCACGACAAATTCTGTGTGCACGAACTTTTAGCTACACCGACGCACCGTAGTCCTCTCTCGAGAAATAATTATCCTGCCAAGCGCTCCTCTACATTCGATGTTCTTATGGGAACTGATCTTTAACCGACTGGGCCATTGAAGGCGTTCCCTTCAAATTGTGAATACGTTTTTTTGGCTCATGCTGTACGTGAAATGAGTTACATGCATTGTTTTCTGAATTATTTTCAATACACTATTATACATATTGTGATAAATGTTACTGCATGTCTAAAATTTTAATTTTACCCTAGGAAGAATTCGAGCGCAATACAACACACTGCTCCGCAGACGTTTATCTCTTTAATCTTAACCGACGCGAAAGAATTACTCAGGTGAAGACCCTTTTATTCTCTAATCAAATTACCTTTTAGAATTGATTGTCGAGCGATGAAACAGGCATTCCTATTCAACCTAAAAATAATTATGTATTCACGTTAATTATTTGCGTTTATAAATAGAATAAATGAAACGGGGGAATATGTGTAATATGTGTATAAGGAAACGGCACAGCGTCTAAAATGACGATGCAGGAATCAAAAGAATAATTAAATTTTTGGAAGCCGCAAATAACATACCTGGCTCTCTCGGGAATATGCTGCCATAAATTTCAACTTAATCTATTTATTCGTGACCACATGCTTCAGTGCCTTTATTTTAAATGAATTATTGTATTCTCATACGGTAATAGGGATTATAAGAATAATTGGGAAACATTTTGGTAAAAATAATTGAAAACGTGTAAGTTTTTGTTAATTTCGTTGTTTAAAAATACTGTATCTCAGCTGACATGAAGTACTACGTTTGAAATTTTCTTCGTTTTTTCATTTTTAAATTTTCAAGAATATTTTTTAAAGAAGCGTTTTTATTTGTTTTTCTCACTCACACATTATGTAAAATCCGTTTGGCATTTATTAACATATGCTATCGAAATCTTTTTTTTTTTTTTGAAAAGAAATGTTTTGAAATCAATACAAAATGTGTAAATTCCTGTTAGAGAATTCAGTAAAAACTTTTCAGTAAAACTAAAGAAAATGAAATGAAAATAGGTATCACGACGAATGTTTATTCAATATTAACTAAAGGAATTAGGGTAAAGTGCACAAATATCATAGATGCCAACTCTTCCGAATTTATCGAAAGATTTTCCACCACAGTTTTTAACAACTTTATTTTACGTTTAAAAATTGGACACTTTAAGCTTAAATTGCTAAATAAAAATTAGTGGTGGGAATTCTTCCAATAAAATCGGAAAAGTTGGCAGCTATGAAATATGAATCACTTTTGTCGGTAGCTTTTTTTCATTATTTTTGAATGCCTTTATTTTTTTCCTCATTAAAAATTACCAGTTATAGATGTTTTTTCCACCCTAATATATTCTGGGTTCAAGCTTGTTCAAAGATTAATATTAGTTTTTTTTTTGTGGTCTGCCACTTGAAACTTCTAGTTAGAGAGGTTCTTAATATAGCACACTTAATATAGCAGCCTACCAGAATGTCTTGATGTCTTAAGTACATCAAGATTACAAAGTGTTCAAATAAAAGTATTAAAAACCTCTATCAGAAAATAACTCTATTTGACTAGATCTGGGGGAAGTGGAGTATGATGATGAATTTAAGATTCAAATATTTTTCCTGAATTCAGTGATTTGAAAACCTGAAATTTTCAGATAACTTTCTTTGAAGTTTTGTGTTTAAATAATAATAATAATAATAATAAAAAGATTTCATCCAACCCCCACGAAATTATTTTCTGTTTACATGCCTGTATAGACTGTTTGAGATACGTCCTGTATGCAGCGTGCTGTTCCAGATGTGCACTGTTTAAATAAGTTTAAAATATCCTGAAATTTAAACTATATTTCCACACGAATATGTGCGTATTACATTGAGGGTGCTTTTATTCGAGAAAAACTAATGCGCCATCTTTAAGTCCGTTTTTTGGGGTGTACCCGGGGTTGGTTTTCGGAGGATTTTGGATGCGTTGTTAAGCAATGATTACTGATTAAAAATCATCTTAAAAAGTTTTTGCTGTAATTTTGCCCAGGTTAACACTACTTTTAATTTAATTTGCTTGAAATAGCCTTTTTTTTAAAAATTTAATGCTTGCTGAGTGAAATTTTTAATCCCGGTTACCATCCAATAATTGAATTTTTCACGAAATCATCCAAGATTGCAGTAAAAAAAATATTACCTTTTATTTCTTATAAAAGGCTTAAAAAGTTACACGTTTTCTGGAAATCCGGAAACAACAAGAGTTGCCAACTGCTCCGGAGTACAATTAACCACTTTTTAAAAACAGAAATGTTTGGCCTGAATTATCTCAAAATTTCGAGGCTAAACGGTAGGGCTGATTACCATTTCAAAAAAAAATATTTAAGAAATATTATTGTTCACAAAAAGATGTTAATTATATTACGGAGCGGTTAGCATCTCTGGAAAACACTAAAGCTTTACAACAAACTTTAACTCATAAATAAACACTGGAAATTTCGTAAATTATACAAAAGAGATATTTTAAAAATATTATAGAACTACAAAAGGAAAAAAGCGTTAATAATATTCAATTAGTACGTAATTTTAAGAAGAATGTGTGTAAAGAATACCATTTTTTTAAGGGAAGCCTGGAGGCAACACAGGATTTCAATTGTTAAAAACAGTTTCTCGAAACGGATCTAGTATTTGTTGTGCTTCATCACCAGCGCAGTATTATATTACTCTATTTCTGGCAGATTATTCATGGGTCCTGAATAGAAAATGAGTCAAATTTAAATTTGCTTCGTTCTTATTAAAAGTCAAACATTACATTCATTTTATTCATAAAACAATATAATAATTATTCAACATTTCTGTTACTTAATTAATGTTTGCTGCTTAGTGAAATTTTCAATGAAATTTTCCTATCGGAAAACTAGTTCATTTTAGTCATTTGCATTTATTATTTCTTTAATTAAATGAAATACGGTTGTTTTACAGGCAATTATTTGCATGAAATAAGTCTATTACAATTAAATGAGAATGCTGTTCTTGTACGGCAGTGAAATCAAATCCCATTATGAGTAAATCGATTCAACCCGAATTACATTACTATTACTTTGATGCAGAATTTAATAATTTTCGAGCTTATATACAGCAATCTAATTATGTGATTATTTCAGAAACAACTTTTAAATTATGCATTGCTTTGCTTATCTTCTTTTTTTCTTTATAAATTGAAGAAAATTGTGTTAGATATGTTAATGTTGTACGTAGCATGCAAAACGATTTTTAGATTTCACGATGGTTAATTTAATGAGAAAAGTTATAGTCTTTACAATTAACACAATTTATTATATTCTAAAGTAATTTTTAAATTTTAAATGGATAAATTTGGAAAGAATAAAGATGTGTGAACAACATACATGAAAATATTTGATTTTTTATGCGACACTGTGTAATTTACACAGATAGTGAACATTCTTCACAAAAATATAGTTTTAAAAATCGAAAAATCGATTTGTATAAAGGATGAAGATTGATTATTCAATTATACATGTGCATAATAATATTACAATCTCATAATATTTCTGTCAAGATAACGCATTGATCGGACAAGGGAAAATAATAAAATTATCCAAAAAATGAATACGGTTAGAAGTAGACATTTTTCGTTAATCTTTTCAAACGCAAGCATTTCAGTCGTTTTTACCAGCTTTTCCGGATGTCTGAAGTTATGAATTAATTTTCGAAATCAATTCAAGGAACAATCGGCATCTCACAAACTACTTGTCATCCCCGTTACAAAAACTGCTAATGATAGAGGAATTTCAGAATTCAGCGGGTACGCCCATATAAGTGGTGAAAATCGAAAATTTATTAAATGCTTCAGACATATGGAAAATCTGGTAAAAATGATTGAAGTGTTTATGCCTGAAAGTGGTTATAATGTCTTAAGGATGCCTACTTCAATTTTCCTTTAATGCCTACCTCTGGGTGGTTACAAAGCAGACTATCATATTAGATCCTCTTGTACGGTGATATGCAAAGTATGTTAGGGCATACATATTGTTTTTTCCTATAGAACTAGCCGATTATAAGCATTAGCCTCTACTTGGCCGGAAGTACTGATTACTTTATTATAGAGGCACCTAATAGGCGGGCCAGCGCGGTCTGCTATGAAGAGACGGACGAAATGATGACCCAGCTCATGCTGCGAAGCGAGCCTAGACCCGTGGTGTGGTAGTATATGGAATCGAATATTTAATTATAATTATAGCAGCATATACCCTGTATATAGTAGCATAGTTACAATTTATTTACTACAAGAAATAGCTCTTGTAGAAACTCACTAAGAGTAGTAAACTATCTAAAGCTTTTGCGATTAGTCATATTTCTTAAACACTTGACAAAAGTTGTTGTCTGCTGCAATTACAGTGCATTTATGTTAAGAAGTATTCTATAATCGATGAATGTCGACATTATTTAGTTATCTTTATTGATACGCTTATTATTATTTTCTTTCTTTAAACATCGTGCTTCGATTTAAAATTCCCCTTTTCTAATGTAATTACTTTTACTCTTGTGATCTTCGTTTTATCACTATGCTAACAGTAACCTATGATAAATGGTATTTAAAGTAGTTATAGGTATATTTAAAGTAGTTAAATCGCAATTATTCTAACAAACCTCCACTAGCGATTTAGTTAGATAGTTAGTTTTCAGCTGCGATTACAGTATATTTATGTTAAGAAGTAATTTATAATCGATAGATGTCCTTGGCATTATATAGCTATCTTATTTGTTATGTTCATTATTATTATTTTCTTTCATTAAAAAATCGTGGTTTGATTTAAAATTCACCTTTACCAAGGTAATTACTTTTACTCTTGTGGTCTTCCTTTTATCACTATACTAAACAGCCATCTACAATAAATCGTATTTACTGTAGTTATTCTAACAAACCTCCGCTAGCAGTTCCCCATTTTACTCCAGCAACTAACATCAGTGCACATAAGACAGTGAGAACTGAATCATATAACCAAATAAATCGGTAATTCGCTTTGCTGCAAATTTTTGGCCATAAGCCTGGCAAATCAAATTATTCTTAGTGTTTCCCGAAATGGCGAGTGCAGACGCAAATGCCCCACTCTCCGGTCTGATAATTGTCAAAGGCGAAGCTCCCCTTCGGATAAATGAGGTTCATGGGCGGAAAGAATTTGAGGGGGTCGATGTTATATTGTGTGGATGGAAGTTTCGCTGAAAGAGAAATTGCAGCGATGTTAGGAGGGGCGATTTGTAGGATGGGACGTTTTAGAACAACGGATTCCTATTGTTAATTTCAATTTATTTTATTTTTCAAAGCAAAGGTTTTAAAGAGTTTTATCCACTCACAATATCATTTGAAATTTGTTTTATACATGAAAAATGACATGGATTTTTAATTCTAGCTTAGGGATGCCCTAGAATATTTTATTTTGTATTCAAAAAATTATATTACTGAAGTCTTGTAAAAACAGTTTTTATTAGTAAGAAATTTGCAACTGGAAGGAACGGGTTTATGCTTTTACTGACTTCGTGTAAAGAAATGTTTTCTGTAAGGAACAAAAAAGTGTACACTTAACAACCTCAGTTTCAACTCACTTCAATAAAATCATTAAAAAAATATGAGCTAAACATTTTAACCTTCAATTTTTTCCTTAACATTTTTGGTATTTAAGTATAATCCTATCAGTATTTATACGTTTCAATTACTATTTTTCCAAGTAAACTGAATCAACACATTTACTTTCAATCTTATATATTTCGTAGTTAAATTTGTTTTCAGTTCTTTCGGGAAATGTGTATCGATCCGTTTGAATGTGTCACGTTTAAACATACGTTCCATTACCAACACAAAAGTAATAATGCGCCTGGAATTATAATTATAACAATTACGACACTACTTCTACAGATCCAGAATTTTTCAATTTCCATTTCTCTGTAACAACTAAAAGCGATTCATAAGGGATAGAAAACCAAGAATTGTGTAACCAAATAGTTTTGCAATTCGCTTTGCTAGATAGTTTTGGCTATGAGCCTAGCTCGGTTTCCAGCAAATCGAATTACTCTTAACGTTTCCCGAAATGGCGATTGCAGAGGCAAATGTCCCTCTCCCCGGTCTGATAGTTGTCAAAGGCACAGTTCCCCTCAAATAAGGGTGGATCAAAAGTGGAAACAATTTGCGGAGATATCTGTTTATCCAGCGGACAGAAATTTTACTGTAAGAGAAAGTGCAACAATGTGATAAGAGGAGATTTATGCTATGGAACATTTTAAAAGAAAGGTTCATTGTCGCTTATTTCGTTTTATTTTACTCATCTTAGTAAAATGTTTCATCTGTTTGTTTCGCAAACACTGTGTCATTTGCGAATTTATTCGTGTACACGCACATGATTAAAAATATGTAGATTGCTTTAATATGGCGTCAAAATTTAATTTCATGTTGATGTGAAAATTTAAATGTTTTATTTTAGATTCAAAATTGTAAAATGGTATTTCTTACCGCATGAGCAAACTTCTATAAGACGCAGGTTGCTGAAAGAGGAATCGATATTCTGTAGTGATATTGATACCAAATGCTACTTTTACATCCTCAATTTTTTAGGTACTAAAACTAACCAAACATTTGAATTCCTTAGAAAAAGAGTTTGAGAGCAGATAAAAGAAAAATATTTACTTCACGTATAAGTTCACTTATTCGAATTTAATGCACAGGAGTTTCGAAGTGCTTCTCATCACTTGCAACACTATGGCGAAGCCTAAGATCAGAGTTGTCCAAAACTAAAAGGATAGTGACAGTGTGATGGCAGAAATTTCAGCAGAATTGACAAAATTTCAACAGAAATGGTCAAAGTTTCAGCAGAAATGGTCAAAATTTGAGCAACAAATAAAAATCCTCTGTTCTACGATCAAATTCGACATTTTACTTTTGCAAACTGATTGCAAAGACGCGAAATTTTACTGAAAACTGCTTGCAATTTTGTGTCTGTCTAGTGCTTCGTCACATCTCAAAATGATAAAATTCAAAAGCTTTGAAACTCGTTTCGTAAATTGTAAACCGCGTAGTGTTGTGTCACTAAAAGTTACATCAGTATGACGTCCCAATAAACAGCTATTGCAGTTTCAAATTTTTTATTAATTACTTGGCACCCTCTACCTCGTTAATGATTATTTTCTGTGATTCTTAACGGGGGTAAGGTGTTTTTCAAATTTCCAAATACGATTTTTGAATTATTAAACTATCCTTCATGAAAAGTACTCAATAAAATTTGACATTTTAGAGACCAAGAGAATCCAGATTGACTCGTTACAGAACTTGTTCTCCATCTCCACCCTTATTTTTCTTATTTCTTCTTAAAGGGTGAAATGGAGGATCCTTCAAAAGTAACGATTCAGCTGCATGAAACCGCTATAGTTAATTTCGTTCACGTTTATTTGAAAAAATTTCTCTGTAGAAAAAAGAATAGCCATTTAAAAAATTTTTTTCCCTTAAAACTGGGTGGTAAAGCTTATTAGGAGGTGCGTCAATGTAATTGTCGAAGATATGGGAAAAGATCAACCAGAAAGAACAAATATCGGGCTTCTTTGGTTGCGGACTGTTCCGTCAGATGTTGATCGTTTGACCAGAAAGTAACTGCATTGTCAGAAACTGAAGAGAATTTCCTTTTTTATAATTGTTAATATTCTTTATCATATCTTCTATGATGTGTATATTGTGTTTTATCAATGGTTTTCTAAGAAAAAGTCAGTATTTTTATCTGTAGAGAGTTTCTTGAAATATATATACCTCTGAAAGAATATCATACGTTAGTTCAAGGAAATAAATCGTTACTTTTGAATCAGCTTTCCTTTAGTTTCGGTAAGATTTAGAGTTGAATACAGTAGACTCATGGGAGGGATGTGTCCCAAGAACTCTCGCATAAGTGAAAATTTCACATAGCGGGATAGGGCAAGTATACGACTTTTTGAAGCACATAAGCTGTTATTTTAAACACCAATAAACACCCCTCAGACAGTTTTAGACCATTCCCTAACTATACAGGGTGTCCCATAAATACCGCCCTAACTCTGCAGAGCCAGATTCCTCTCTGGTGGTACATAAAAAATGCCCAAAGAGTAGTATCTGTACGATCCATAGTTTTCGAGAAAAATAGGAAAAACAAAAATATGTCGTCATATCCGGTGCGAGGAAAAACAACTAGAAACATTAAATTGGACACTGGATTACATATGGGGAACTCGGTGTTATGGCCGCTACAATCTGGCACCTATGGATTTCTTTCAATGAAAACGTTTGAAAGAATTGAGCTACCGAGTTCTAATTACAACAAATAGTGATTCAGCCCCCTCCCCTTCAGGATGTGCGTATTTATTTGGTTACCAGATTGATGCAACGTAAACAACTTGGCATTGCACTGCATGCAAGTCTCAATATGCACGGTGGACATTTTGAGCATCATTTTATGAAAGCATATGAAAAAAAAAAAAATACTATGTTCAGGATTCATGACGTTTCTTGACTTTTCTTGAAAACTATGGGCCGTGCAATTATGATTCTTTGGGCACTTTTTGTGTACTTGCAACGAGAAATCTGGCTGTGCAGAGTTAGAACGGTATTCCAGATAGCACATAAGCTTAAATCAAGCTTGACATTTCCTTGAATTTGACGTATTAATGCATGCTTGGCTTTAGCTTGATTTTAGCTTTCAAAGTGCGCAGTGATGGCGCCATCTGTGAAAGAGAATGGACATTAATTGTCTAGCGTCCTCAAATTTGATGAAAGTTCGTAAAAGATGTGTTTTATTTTATTACCAGTGCCATATTACCGGCAGGGCAAACGGGGCAGGCCAGGGCCTACAGATTTTAGGGCCCAAAAATCTTACATCTTACACTTTTGTAGTTTTAAAAAAAATTACAAAGGTTAAAAGAAAATTCAGAAGTTAAATAATTTTTTAATTATAAAGTATGAACAATGAAAATAATTCAAATTTACATTTGTATAAATTAACTTAAACTTATTTTCAATTCTTCGAAATGCTCTATATCGATGTAGCATACCAATATGTAGGAAAATAACTAACACCACATTTGTAAAGAGAATTTTTAGCGTTAAAAAATAGCAAAATTTTTCAATTATTTGTTATTTTAAGAAATATTTACAAAAATGACTAAAGTGTTTGCATTCCATACATGTTAGCAACTGTGATATAGCATTTCGAAGTAACGTTTAACTATCTGTTTCTTTGATTTCAGATTACTTAACACAAATTTTGTGTTAAGTAAGTAAACCCATTCTATATTTCCAAATATGGAAATTCTTCAAAATAAAATACAATTATACTACGAAATTGATTTCAAAATCAGTCGTTTGTCTCGATTTTGGCCAGCAGTATTGCTCATGAGTGTTGCGGTACTGAAAGTTTTAAAACGTGTGCTGCTCTTAAGTTTATATTATGTTTATTTGCCTATTAGTAGAGTCTCTAAATCACACATAACATTATTTTAATTTTGATACATCCCATGGAAAAATAAAAGAAACAAATAACACATCGCCCACTTATCAATCTGGCGAGAAAACGGCGTGATAAGTCACTTCAAACTTTAGTCATATCTGCGTGAAGCTTAGTAGCTGAACGGATAGCGAGCTCGACTCCCAACCGAAAGGTCCCGGGTTCTATTCCAGCCACGAACACTTGATGGAAACAGATTAAATTAAATTGAAATTTCAGCGTAGAGGGGGAAAATGCGTGGCAAAGTAAAAATATGTGGGGCGAGTTCGCCGACCGGCGCCCCGTGTTTTTAGGAAATGTTTTTTAGGAAAATTTTTTAAGCTTGAAATGTCAAGCTTGATTCAAGCTTGAAATGTCAAGCTTAATGCAAGCTGGGCAAGTGTAAACTAGAACACTTGATTCAAGCTTGCATTAAGCTTACACGCTTGAAATTTTCAAGCTTAATTCAAGCTTATTGAATTGATAAATCAAGCTTGCTGCAAGTTTGCTGTGCTGTCTGGGATTTATGGGACACTCTGTATATGATATTACCATTTCCCACATGTGTAATGAATAAATGAATATGCATCTTCTTACAGTGGACAAAAAATCTCATGCTGCTGGCGAGGAGTTCACTTTAGCATTAAGATGCATATTCGTGAAAAACTCGCGTAAAATCCAATTCGTGTAAGTTAAATCGCGTTTTAGTGGGAGTCCACTGTATCTTTCTTAAGGGAAAATGATAGTTATATTTCTTATAAAGGAACAGCCTGCCTTTTGGCTGAGCCATCACTTAAAATGCTTGCCGTTGGTATAAAGCCAGAAACGGATTCGATAATATTTAGTATTAGCTCATTTGGGAAGCCAAGTATAGCTTAAATCGTGCATTACTTTGAAATGGTATCTTTTAGGCACCGTGAGTTTAGCTGTAGGGATTTAGTTTTAATAATCTTAGAAACAGACTTTTCATTCAATCTTAGTAATTGCTTATGATTCATATATTCTAAAAGTACAAGACATTTTTTTCGTTATTAGAGTAATTCAACGCACGTACATTTCTATTTTTATAGTTCATATTTTTATCGCTACTTAATAAGGTATATGTTTCATTGATCTTATAAATCTTTCACAAATAATAAGTCGAAAATATATGTGTCATATAATTTTACTTATATTGCAAAACATAGACAATTACATTCAATTCACCCTCAAAATTTTCCAGTAAAAAACAATCAAAAAATCTAAATCTTAAATTTATCTTTACGGTGTACAACACGCTTATTAGATGCATTTAAAGTAATAATTTATTCTCCTAATTTTTTTTAATCATAATTATGGAAAAAAAGTCCGATCACATTGATTTGTGTGAGAAAATAAAATCTGAACACAAAACTTGGTGTGAATTTACGTTGCGGCATAATTCCAAACCTGTTCTCAACTGAAATCTTTGCAAATTGAATTACACCTTGGCATGCTCGATGAGAATTGCAGGAAATGTCTCATTCACTATACGGTCCGATAACTGTCAAAGACGGAGCAACTTTCAAGATTAAAATTAATCAGTGGGAGTGAAAATGCCAAATTAATGCTTACGTCATGCATTGAAGGAAAATTTTACTGCATGATTTGGTGTTTATTCCTTTGAGCAGTTTACTGGTAGAATTTACAATTTATTTGTTGCATATAATATTTAAACTCCAGCATCAGTATTTGTCGCTTCAAACAATTTATGACAATCTATATAATTGAAAAAGTGAATATGAATCATTTTTAATTAATATACTTAAGTTGATTAATAACTGTTTTATGACGAAAAGTCAGAATAACTTACTAAATCGATAGAATCATATCGATAAACATGTGTTTCAATACCTTGAATGATTTACAATTGTTGCATCTGAACTTCGAATTGTCACATGTTTTATTTTCGCCTTCAATCACCAATTTATTAATTAGAGATAAGAGTATCATCATAGAAGACATATTTACAATCCGATCAAGCTAGAGTACATACTGGCCCACATATTGAACTAGCACAGCCACCACAAAATACGTAGTGGCCTTAAATTAGCCTCAGTCATGAACCAACATTTAATTGGAATACTTAGTTCTTGTCAGACTTTTGCGGCAATCATTTAATATGTGTTTTGTTGTGTATTAAGGCAAAGCCACTCAAGCACTATCTGCCTTAAATGGAGTGCCTTGGTCAGAAGGCCTTTTTAAGGTGATCTAACGCATATCCATGTTGCATCTAAAGAAAAGCACGGGAAGCTTCAGACCGTCAGCAGTCTCTTGTTCAGTATCTTTATCCATTCAACCATGGTGGGGCCTTATATCTGGTAATATTAAAATCTGCGAGATGTAATACAGAAGCTGCCACTTATAGAGAGGAGCAGTGGCCGATCAAGGGCAGCAGTCAGGGGGCTTCAGCCCGCAAAAATATTTCTTATGGGGAACTTGTTTCATTGTACATTACGTTTATATGAAATAAACTGTTTTATTAAATTAGCCTACGCCCATAAATTTCTCTATCCGCTACTGTTTGATAAGGGATAAACTGAGTAAATTAAGTAAACGGAGTGATTTTTTTTTTTTTAAATATGAACAGTGGATGGTTAATTTCATCTTTTTCAGAGGAAATGCAGTAAAGGTAGGTCAATGTCAAAATCATAAATTTTAAGTATCGCTAGCATGTGCCCTTTATCAATTTTAAAAGGTTTAGTTTAAAACAAATTTTCTTCTGTACCAGTATCGGATAAATTCCAGGACACAGTATCCCTCCGACACCGCCTGTTAACCCGGCTAACCCTAAAAGATGGCCGTTATCGGTCTGTTGAATGCCCCAAACTCGTCCTTTGATTACTTTCGCTTAGTTTGTCGGTGAACTTAGTCTGTCGCAGAACTGAAATCGCTCTAATTACCACCATGCCATTGCCGATGCTCGGCCGTCATAGCCGGCGTCGGCCCATCACTTATCAGATAGGGCTGTGTTTTCTGGGACTTATTATTATATTATAAGAGGAATATTCTTTGTATGAGAGAAGTTCAACATTTTTCATTAATTCCTAGATAACTAGACATTAATCTAATAGACTACCGATCCCTGCCGCTTTTACGAAATCGAGATGTTCCCGTTGCGCTCACACCACCCCCATAACTAGTCAAATGAGTTCTACGAAGGTGATAAACGCAGTTTTAAAGATTTGCTGTATTCGTCGTCTAACAATCGAATGACTTAGTAATAACATCCTGAAGTTTACTTCAATACCATAATAGGCCACTGTGAGTATTTATATGTTTTTTTCCTGCATTTTACTAGCATCTTATTATTATTTTTTTTTTTTGATAGATATATTTGTGAAAAGATTGTTCTGAATGAATTGGGCAGTAAAACAAAGAGCAGGATGAGCACACTTTTAACATCTACCAAAAGTGGAATAAAGTTTTACATCTATTTACACTCCATTTTTCTATTTTTTTAATTGAAATATTAAAATACTTCTTTTAAGTTACCCTATTTTATTTAAAATAAATAAAGGAAATATAAAAATATTGTCTTTAATTCGTAGTCTATGAGTCGCATGATTAGTTACGGGGTAACCCTGATTTAAGTTTTGTTATTTGGGGTTAAAAAAAGAAAAACTCTATGTAAGGAATTCTTCAGACAAAGGTGAAGCTACGGCAATTTAATTTTTCCTTTTTAAAATAAGAATACTCTCTTTATAATTCTTTTTTTAAATTCACAACATTTTTTTTCTAGTAAACAAACAAAAATAGAAGTACAATCGTTTAGTACGAGTTTAATAAAAGGAGCTCTTAAAAGCTAACAAAGTTACTGAATCAGTACTTATTTAAAGTTCTTACCACATGACTGTGTGTTTGCAATAATCTTCTACCATGCAAATTTAAATCCGCTTATCCATATTAAGCAGAGTACGTTTGGTCTTTTTGGAAAAGAAAAATGACATTATTTTAAGACATTTTAGCATGCCTGTGTAAGGTAGAATAAATTGTATAAACTTTAACCTCTTACCTAATACTAAAATTACAATTCCAAAAATTTAACAGCTGTTTTGTGTGTATGTGTGTTTCAGTTATTTACTAAAATAGAAAAAAGAAATATTAATTTTTGTTATTTTTAATTTGGTGACACTTTTGAAATAGCTTTTAATCAAGGCCATAATTGTTTTGTAGAGTCGATCTGTCAATAATGCAACATTCGGTGATTTGAGATAAAGCTTTTGAAGAGATTAGTGTTTAGTGGATATACATGGTTCTGTAATTGCCATCAAAATGGCTATTTTCATTCAGTCCTTGTGATTGAAGCATTTTGATAATTGTATGGAGATTTGACTTTTCTCTGCGGAAGGAACTGCACTAGAAAACACTATCTCCGATTCTCTAAAAAAATATATGCATAAATTTTAAGAGTTAAGAGAGAGAATGTGCCGAGCCTTCCTTCAACCATATCCATTTACATCAATAAATTGAAGAAAAAATTATCAGTATTTCAAGTTTCAGATAGGGGAACATATCACAACCCTTGTCATGTTGAGAATCATATGCATTGACGCTTTGCATCTTCAGGTTTTGTGATAATGCAATGTTTTATTCTTCATAAATGCGCGTTATGACTGAAGAAAATATTTGAATAATAATATTTTACGAATAGAAGTACATTATGAGCGAATTCGTACAACGTTATAGATATAGAAGATTAATCAGGACGACGTCTTTGAATATACATAACAACGTTATCTCCTTACATTATACAACATGTCCGTTTTAACTAGTAAGCTTCGTTGCTAATCAGTCTGTTGTTGTCGAGTTTGTTCGGTATTTGTACGGTTGCATCAAAAGTTTATTTATTTATTTTTTATATGCATAATTTTTTTCTTCAAAATGTTAGTATCAGAAATTATGCATAAGCCTGTAAAAAATATTCCAGAATAAGTACTACACACAACTAATACCATATTTTTTTATATTTATCTTATAGATTTCACCAGCCAAGTTTCATCCACATGGACCAACACAACTTCGAAATTGTGTGACTACTTCACTGTTATAAAAAAATTTGTGCGTGTAATCTTTAAGCGCGATTGAAGTAAAACTTCTTTGACGTTTACGACACATATCCCTGAAATGATTAAACTTAAAATAAATGTCATATTATAATTTAATTATATTTATTATTCGTGTACTTTACAAATATTATATAAATGTTATATTCATATTATTCATTGGAAATAGGTACTTGAATGTCATCATAATTTTTTATGTAAGAAGCTATAGGTTTGTGGTAACTATAATGTGAAACCTAAATGTTACTCTCTAAATTTGCTGATTTTCTTGAAAATGCAGCATCTATCGTAGTACCGAAACGCGTTGTTGATTGAAGTCGAGAAGTATTCATAGTTACATCAATTTTTTCTCTTAAAAAATCAACTAACGGCTGAGATTCTTGAGAGCTAAAATTAACATTAAAATCTCCATTAAGAATCATCGGTAATTCATGATAATTACTTAGAATCCAGGAAGTGTCCATGTTGTAGCATTATTCTTTAACTGTTTTCTTATACCATTGTTCCGTCTGGAGGTTGGGTTTGAATGGAGGGAATTCCATAATCTAGTATTATACTTTAACTGTGTTCTTTAACTGATGTTTTCCTCTGTTTGTTGGGTTTGAATGCAGGTAGTGTAAATATTTTTTGCGTTTTTCTATCACAGTGTTCTTAAGCGTTGATTTCGTCTGCTGATAGGTTTCGAATTATTATTCTGTATCCGTGTTTTTAAACTGCAGGTTCTGTCTATTGTTTGGGATTGATTGCAGCCATGGTCCGTTTCTTTGTGGTGTTCCATCCCCGTGTTAAACCGTTGCTCCGTCTTGAGGTTGGGTTAGAATCAACGGAGTGATCACTATGATTCAACAGTTAATAAAAGAGTTTTGCTGTTTTTTAACGGAAGTTCTGTTAAAAAACGAAAATTATCTGTGATTTTTTTCTGAAAGTATTGTTCTACAAGGGCATTTTCCGTTCCTTTTGGCACCTGCTAGCTTGGACTAATGAAATGTTTCCGAGTCACATAAGCTTGTAATCAAAATAATACCTACAAAGCTGATTTTAGCAATTTTGAATGCAAGATGTTCGTTGCTCATTATGCCTGCAGTTCAAGTTGGAGTTAAGATCCTTTAACCCTATCGTCACCGAATTATGAAAAATCAGAGGAAAAAAATCTGTCTAGCATTTAATGCATCTGAAATACTAATATCATGCAAAAATATTTTTTTCTAATGTCGATTATTATTAGATTTTTCTAATATTAATTTCTGCATTTTCGAAGCATTTTGTTATGCTAAAATTATTTTAAAAGGATGCACATACTAGGCAAAGGTTGAGGAATAAGAAAAAAACTATACTTACCTTAAAAAGAAAAAAAAAGGTAAAAAAGCAGCGTAAATATTTTCTTAATTTTTCTTCTGAAACAATAAAGCGAAAACTGTAAAAAATGATCTAAATTGACTAGTACTGCAATTTAGGCACGATTTATGCATCTAGTTAAGAGCCTCCTATACTTTAAACATGAATTAATGATATTGAAATCACTGAAAGGAAAAAATACTAAATTCAATTGTTTTCTCTCTAAATATTGCTATTTGAGTAGGAGCCTAATATGAGGTTCAGGGTGACGAGAGGGTTAAACGTAAAAAATATGGTCGCATTACGCATGTTACAGACGACTGCAGATAATTGGAGTACAGTATTTTACTTAATGCTAAGTCCTTTTGCTGTGAATGCAACGTTAATGCAGTGGACACGACGAAGCTTACTTCTCGGTATATACGCTTGTGATAATTTTATTTTACATTCGAATACCAATTGCGTCTTTTTCATATTCAGAGTTGTGAAATAAATTCAACCTAAATATGGAGGGGGTGCTTTTAGTAAAGATTTTCTTTTAATGGCCATAGTTTCTTACTAATGAATTATAAAAATCTCATAGCTCTTCTAAAACAAAATGAGTTATGATATCGCCAGTCAAGGAAATGAGTAAATACTATTTTACCTTTTTCATGTAAATAAATTTGGTTACTGCTTTAATTATATCTCACAGCTGGTTTAACCATGATTGCATTTTTGTATTCTGACTGCACTGTGAATTCGTTTTATAACTAGATACTGCAGTGAAATTATATTTACTTAAAAATATATTTTTTGTATAAAGATATATGTTATGTATTTGCCTTGTTTTAAAATTTATTTTCTCGGGCTAATAATCATAGATTACAGCTCTGATAATAAAAAACGAAGAATGATTCAGACATATTTTTAGTGTGCAGTATTTATAGTATTATCTATACATGTATGTACACTTTTTTAAAACAACTATGGTGTTTTACAACCAGACCACCTCTACCGCCCCCCCCCCCAAAAAAAAGGAAATATAATATTATAGAAGCTGGTAGTGCAGTTACAAAAAAACTAATTCTATATTTTAACAAATAAGAATGCGTAAAAACTTTGTTAACATTGTGTATCCATCTACCTACACACACACACACACACACACACACACACACACATATATATATATATATATATATATATATATATATATATATACATGGAAAAGTTGGACTAGGCCTTTTTCTCACGTGTAAAATAACTACATGAATACCGTGCTTCAATTTCTATTTGAATGTATTACAATATATTTGAATGAATTAGAGCGTTGGTTTCAAAAATGACAATTTTTAATGTATAAAAACTATATTCTAGGCTCTAGGGTAAATAAAATATTTTTTGAAAGTATGTAGGTACCCGGTTTTATCCAATAATGTATTTTATTAGAAAATATGCCATAATATCTTTCAATTGTGATACAAAACGATTCCATAATTTTAAATAATGCTTTAAATAATTCTTTGTGATATAGGGAAAAGAGAAAAATACAATTCTCTAAGACGAAAAAGAAAAGAATTTCCTGCCTGAAAATAACGGAAAAAAACCTGATTCTGTGACTGAAAATAACGGAAAAAAACCTGATTCTGTGACTGGAAAAAACGGACCGTTTATTTCAGGAACTTTTTATGACAGTGTCAGTTACTCCAAAAAGCCCTATTATCAAGACACGTCGATTGCGAGTTCTACTGGAACTACTGGCCTATACATAAGAAACAAACCAGCATTTTCGTGCATTAATGTTTTTATTTTTCCTTATTTCTTTAATGCAAAATAACATAATTTAAATTTTGAATAAATTTAATAACAGTTTACGTGGTTTCCTGCATTTATATATACATAAATATATGTTACGGTAAATGTGATTAATCCAGTGATTATATATAATAACCGGTGATTATGCATAATCACCACTAAATTTGGGAAATATGATGAATTTTTGAAAATTTATCAAATTAGCCGGTTTGTTTGCATAATTCCCAACTCCTAATGGTAAATGTGATAAAAGTCCCTAACTCTACGAAAATTCGTCCAGTTTGCGTAACTGCTTGGCTTCTATCAACATGTGACAACTACGTGATTTCAGTAGTTGTTCTTATTTCGTTGTATCAAGACGTTTTTTCGCTACCCTCTCGTATTTTATAAAATAAAAATATAGTTTATGAAAACTAAAAAACACGCTTTAGTGATAAATTGAACTAACTAAAAAGTGAAAAATAATTCTTAATATAGAAATAAATTAATGAACGAAAAATAGTATTATTGTGAAGAAAAGTATTGGGCGCTTTGTTCTATTTTTTTTTTCTTTTCTTTTTTTGTATCATTTTTGTACTAATCGTACCAACCGAATATTCTCAAGAACTGATATATGGAGAACCCCACGCTTTTTCACAATAATACTATTTTTCGTTCATTAATTTATTTCTATATTAAAAATTGTTTTTCACTTTTTAGTTAATTCAATTTATCACTAAAGCGTGTTTTTTAGTTTTTTTAAACTATATTTTTATTTTTCACTTTTTAGTTCGATTTGCTATAAAAGCGTGTTTTTTAGTTTTTTTAAACTGTATTTATTTAAAATTTATTTTTAATTTTCGATATCTCCCAAAAGACACTAAGGAACACTAAGTTGGAAAGTATAAACTGTGAGATAATTTATTTTCACTGTGTACCAGTGACGTAGCAACCCCTTCAGCCCCCTCCCCCTCTGGCTACGCCCCTGCTGCACAAAAGTATTAATTAACCTGCAGTTAAATGCTACCTTCCTCACTAAAAAGAAAAAATAAATTTCTAATCAACAAACAAGTTTCACAACGACTACAACAAACACAAACATCCATGTAAAAATATTGAGGTAAAATTTTTAGATTTGCCATCTGGATTTCAAAAACCCAAACATACCATTGAATACGGTTACCAACAGAGAGAGTGGTTCTACTCCATTGTGCTGAGCCGAGTGCCGAAATTTTACGCATGCGTATTCCGCGCGCTTGCTCCATCTCTCTCGCGCTCATGCAAAGGATCTCTAAGAAAATGACTAATCCTGACGATCCTATTCAGGATAATGGGATTAATTTATCAAATTATTGTATTGTCATCGGTCTTTGATAAGTCTACAAAGTTTAAATTAAATCTAACCATTTAAAGCCGGTCAAAATCGAGTTCAAAGGAGTCGGTTACAAACAAACTAACAAACATACAGATGAAACTAATAAAAGCGTGCTAATATTGAATAATGTCTGGTATGCTTGAGCGTTTCAATTCCAAATTAGTTAATATTATTATAATATAACGAAGGTTTCAAATCTTAAATTTCCTGCTGGTATAGTTGGTGACGAAGTGAAACAACGAATACCAGACATTCACACAGCAAGAAATGATCCCCGAAATTTATTAGAGGTGATATTAGAAGTTCAAAATGAAGAGTTTTATCAGTTAGGAATGAAACAAGGAAGGCTTTCACAATTGTATACCAGAAATCAATTCACAATTTGTGAAGAAAAATTTATTTTGCTTGACGATGTTCCAGATCTAGCAATATCACTTCGAGAATGCGTTAGAAAGACATCTCTTTCTGGAGGTCAGGGATGTTTGTTTTTTATATGTAACTTCAGGTTTTTTTTATGTGCAACTGTTTTGTACAGGTTCATGTAAATTGTATTTATTTCACAACACCTGTCAGTCCCATATTCAAATTTCGTTCAGACTAAATAAATGTATGTGACTTCAGACTAAATAAATGTATGTGACTTAAAATAACCATTTATTGACTTTTTAATTGCAAAATATAAAATATTGTAATTCGTGGTCTCTTACGCCATAGTGTCCAACGAAAAAATATCCTTCTGAGTAGTAACTACACACAAAAAAAAAACTGCACTCTATTCTACTGGCCCAGTCAGGCATGCTATTTATCACATTTACCATTAGGAGTTGCGAATTATGCAAACAAACCGGTTAATTTGATAAATTTTCAAAAATTTATCATATTTACCGTATTTAGTGGTGATTATGCATAATTACCGGTTATTATATATAATCACCAGTTTATTACTTTTACCATAACATATATATATATATATATATTCTGTATCAGAGCTTTTTTTAACTACCTTTCCATTGTGAAACATTATTAGTTTCTATAATTTGAATGATTGGAACTTTCTGTCATTGATATTGGATAAAGTCGTACAATAAAGCATGAGAAATACCTTAAATCCCACTTTAATTAAAATTACACATGATTATTTTTTAATACTTTTTCATCTTTTTTAATACTTTAATACATTTCAAGACCTGCTTTTAAGATATTCCAATAATTCAATATAAGTGCCTTCAAAAAGTGATATCTCAAGACATTCTATTCAGATTAATTTACTTAAAATTATCGTTAATTCCTTCTGTTGCCCTTAATTATATTAGACTTTTCAAAAACACTCATTATTTGGGATGTCTGGCAAAAAATAAAAGCAGTACAATTGCATTTTTGCCCCCATTGAAAAGGGTTGCGAATTAATTATCTTTATTCAAGCATGGCTTGAACAGCGATTTTTTGTTTTTGTTTGTTGTCTTTAAATAGTAATGGAATATAAGTTCTGGAAACTCAACTCGCATTTGCAGGATTTCATAATTGGTCTCGAGTGTCTGGATGTAATTCTAAACATGTTTTACTGATTTCAAAGGATTTGGACTCGGGTTGGAGTAATGTTATGAATGGAGTAATTAAAATCAGAACGAACAAGTTTTCTCGGAATTTTATAGAATTGGAGTTGAAGTAAACTGCATTTAGAAGGTTACTAATTAGTGAAGATTGCTCCATAAAATGTTATTGAAAATGTGAGAGTATAAAAAATGTACTTAAATCCACTTTAGAATAAAAATTCTCTTGTGCAGAGAGTTGTTCTCAATAGTTTTATCTTTTTGATCTAAGATTTCTCAAGATGACCTTTATTAAATGACACAAGCAAAACTACAGATCATTTTTCTGTTTTTTTATTCATTATTTAATTATAGTCATGTTATTGAGACCAAAAATAAAATACATTGTATCAAATATAAATAATGCAATAAAATGCGTTGGAAAGTAATTCGCCAGATAATCACACTTTTAAAACTTTTTTACCACACAACGTTAAACATCTAGAAAAGTACACACAGCTTTTCTTGTAATACGTGTATGGTATATAATATTCCTTCGTCATATTTTATAGTTTCTAGTTTTTAGTATAATTGCTAATTATTATTTAGTAAGTAATTATGTACATTACTTTAATTTAGGTCTGTTTCTGGATCTATTCAAAAACTTTCATAGAAAATTATGACATATTAATCGATTTCACATTTGTTTCATCTCTTTTGATCCAAAGAATTAGATTCAAAAGTAGCCATGAATTCTTAATTTATGTAAAGATAGCTTTAATTGATTCATGTTATTTTTAGTGAAAATTTCTAACATGTTTGTGAATTATATATATTGGGTTTAGTAATAAGTTCTTGTCAAAGAAATGAATATAGAATTTAATTTAGGAGTTATAATAATACCTTCATACGTCAAAGTAAACTCCATTAATTTAGGCATCTTCCGCCATCGATCAGTTAGTTACCAGATGCCAGCAGAGTGAAAATATTAATCTTTTCTTGCGATAAGTCATCAAATATTTTCGGACTTCGTCCACCGAGAGGAAGTATGTAGAAGATATCGAGTGAAACAGATGATAGTCCGAAGGAACTATATCAGGGCTAAACGCCGGCATTACTAACTTGTCCTTGACCAGTTTTGCAACATGAGGCCTTACATTGTCTGATGGGATATGAAGGATGCACTGTACTACAAACTACTGGAGCCTGGTGAAAATGTAAATGCTGAGCACTGTAAAGAACAATTGCTGCAAATGAAGCAGGATGTCGATCGTAAACGTCCATTTACTGGCAAAGGTTTACCACCCGTAAAATTTTTCCATGCATTTCAATGAAAGGCCTCATGTTGCAAAACCTTTCAAGGACCGTTAGTAAAGTTTATCTGGAAAGTTTTGAAACACCCGGCCTATAATTGCCTATTCGTTTGTTTGACACGCGTTTTAAAACTTATTCCTAACCCAATATGTGTGTGTGTGTCAATAATATATAATTCAGATGTATTTTTATCAATTTTTGGAAGTGACCTGCTTCTCAGAGGTTGAATTTAATCTAAAACTTTCCAAAAAATCTAAACTAATCTAATTCTTCGCGTCGAATAATTAAAATTTGCATTTTGTTGCATGAATATCGGTTAACTAGAACGTCAGATACAGTTTCTTCTATTTTTTAACGGAGGGTCTGTTGATTTCTCGCTAAATTTGGCGACATCGCTTAGCTGATTTCAATTTCGGGGACTTATTTTTGGCGCCTGATTTGGCTATATTTCACCAAAAAGTCTCTACGCTTAGTGACATTTGGCGCGTTTTTTTTATAAATGGGGCCTGTAATGTTTGCTTTTCTTCATGCATATTAGCCAATAGCACTAACATTAAGCAATCGAATGGAGGCTTTTTCCAAAAGTGTTACTAGTGGAAAGCCGTAGAATGTTCTGAAAACGTCGGCGTAAAGTATAAAAATCAGGTCGCTCTAGAGTTCAGTTCAGTTCATTGCGTATAAGCGACGATTTCTCTCTTGTTTTCTCACTTGTTCACGATTTCTCACTCAGACAGCACATAAGCTTAAATCAAGCTTGACATTTCTTTGAATTTGACGTATTAATACAAGCTTGACAGTTCAATTCATTTTAAGCTTGCAGAAAGCTTGGAGAAGTCATTTGAACTGCCAAGCTTGAATACAAATTGATTACTGCTTGATTTGGAAAGCCACATCCACATAACAAATAATTTATCATCAGTCATAAATGTACTTGACCATAGAATTGAATAAAAAAAGATTCTATATTTCCAAATATTGAAATTCTTCATAATGAAATACAATTATACTACGGAATTGATTTCGAAATCAGTCGTTTGTCTCCATTTTGGCCGGTATTGCCCAACATGTGTGTCGTGATATTCAAAGTTTTAAAACGTGTGCTGCTTTTAAGATTATATTATGATTATTTCCCTATTAGTAGAGTCTCTAAATCACACATAACATTATTTTAATTATGATTCATCCCATGGAAAAATAAAAGAAACAGATCAACACATCGGCCACTGATGGATCTCGCCGGGAAACGGCGTGATAATCATAACAGTCACTTCAAGCTTTAGTCATATCAGCGCAACTCAGGTTTGCCGAGTGGTTAGAACGCTGGCTTCCCAACCCTTAGATACCGAGTTCGATCGCGGACGCTTGATGGTAACAGTTAAAAATAACTTGAAATTTTAGCGTAGAGGGGAACATGCGTGGAAAAATAAAATATGTGGGACAAGTTCGCCGACGGGCGTCCCGTGTATTTAGGAAGTATTTTTTTAGGGAATTTTTTAAGTTTGAATTAAGCTTGCTATGTCAAGCTTAATGCAAGCTGGGCAAGTGTAAACTAGAACACTTGATTCAAGCTTGCATTAAGCTTACACGCTTGAAATTTTCAAGCTTAAATCAAGCTTGTTGCAAGTTTGATGCAAGTTTGCTGTGCTGTCTGGGGAGAAATCTATTTTTGAAAGCTGTTTGTGAAATTCCCATTGCTGCAGAGAAGCAGTTGATAATTCCACTCGAGTATTTTTACTGAGTTTTAACTGCTTCGATGCGAAATATTCTTCTGTGAAAGCTTCTGTGGCAGTCTGACACTTAAAAATCGAGCTATTGCTTATTCATTTCGGTGAAGTGTGTATTGCGAGATAGTCCGTCGAGTTTCTAGAACCAATAAAAACTGTCTTTAGTCCTGTCAACTGGACTGCTTACTGCAACTGTTAATATACACTCGACTTTTAAACTGGAAACCCGAGAATAATCAAAGTTTTCTGATACAGGTCAGAAGATACAGGTGTCAGGGGATTTCTGATACAGGTGTCAGGGGTGAGGTTGTAAGTAAGATTTCAATTTTCCGTTGTAGGATTTCGATGAGAGGAAAAATGGAGGAAAAACTTAAAGACTGATTAACGGGATGAAGGATATGGCAGCGGAGATAAAAGCTGGAAAAGAACAGATGAAAGCTGGATTGTATAAAACGGAAGCTACTTTGGGAGCCAAAATAGAGAAAAAACGAGAATATTTGGAGGAGAAAATAGAGATAACTTAAGAGAATTTAGCAATAAAAATTAAGAAGGCAAAGAGGAAATGGAGGAGAGAATGTCCCTATATATGTAAATTAATTGAAATGTGATGGAAGAATACCTCTTTTAGAGAAGAATAAATTAAATGTAAAAGAATTACCAGAAAATGTAATCTGCAAGATTGTTGAAGCATGTGAAAAGAAAATAGAGAAAACGCTGAACAGTTCGGTTACACTAAAAATGTTACCGTATGAAAATGACGGAACACATCCTTGGAATGCTTACAAGACTTAATTTTTAATTATCGCTAACGCTAACGACTGGGACGACTCTCAGAAGAAACCAACTGGCCGCTTCTCTTAGTGAAGACATGATAACTATATTACAAACTACCGGAAAGACACAAAAATTGGTGATTTCGACGCCCTCGCAAATACCGTAGAGCTCCGATATGGCGACAAGTGTCAGAAAGATTACGGTAGAATTCACTATGATCGGAAACGCACAGACCTGGTAAGTGCTTTCAAGAACTGGCAGTGAACATAGATAGGTTTTGTCCTCTGGCCTACACAAACCACCCAAACGATGTCCGAGGAGAAATGGTACTGCATTTTATTGAAGGCGTCGGAGACTCACAAATTGAAAAAGCACTACATGCATTGAATGTACCGGTATAATCATTTAAGAATCTTAGAATAATCCCCGAAGTCTTTTTCTGGGATGTTGTAAAATAAGAATTTCGAAATCGCTTGGAATTACTAAGGTCCATTTAGTAGACTATCTTCACTTAGGGAAGCAAAAAGATTAACGTCTGAACCTGGTAGAGCTGGAAGTGCAGCGGAAAGGGGGTGGGTTGGAAAATCTTGCGATGTGCTAGAGACTAGGTAGTCGTTGACCGATCACAAAGCAAGGGTAAAAAGTGCATAGTCATGATGAATCCTCCATTTAGTAGCAATTGATGCCTTCACTTGCTGCATCTTGGCCAACATCTCTCTAGTCACTTTCCCGTGCCCAACATATAATTTAATGGCGTAATATTATTTAACTTAACGTTGCACATTTAAGCTTCGACATTGCTTACAGATAAGGGTGCACTAAAACCTTACGAACATTACAAACCACACGAAAACTCGTACCCCTGTAACCCTTTCGTCAAATTCAAAACCAAGTGTGATTTGAATTTAACTTTTTCCGTCATCAAACTTGCCTACAGATAGTGTACTACGACGGGCAGTCATGTCAGAAAAAAATAGGGCTTGTTAATTTTTACGAACACTAACTCAAAAAAGACAGGCGATACTTGTTGTTTGTTCAGTTGGAAAGTAAAAAACACAAACTTTTTCATTCAAAAACATGATGCCGGGAAATGTACATTTTTAAATATTTCCAACAAGTTTGAAGAGTGTTTATAAATTCAGTTTGTCTGCCATCTGTCCGTTTGTCCGTGTTCAAATTGGCGTAAATGTGCACCAATTACTAGGAAATTTATTTAAATAATTTCTAAGTACTATACTATCATGGATTTTATTGAAATTGGTGTATGCAGCATTTACAGTTATTTTACACAAACACCAAAAATAATTCCGATATATTTTGCTCAATGGGCAGCTATTGTTTAAAATATATTTTAGATATTCATCTGTTTCAAACAAGCAAAATTGAGGTATTTGACTAAAGATTATAAAATAATGCTCTCCGTGGAAAATGGTTTCTGTAGCATTTACAAGTCCTCTACTGGAGCACTCAAAAGAATTCATTACAGTCAATGGCAGTTCACTGTAATGAATTCTTCTGTCTGAATGAATGAGACATCCATCCATTTCAGTGCAGTAAGTACATAATTATTTTGACAGCGTATACTTAAAAGATAGAAATAGCATTTAAAGTGTTTTTCTTTTTCTAGACGGCACGAAGAAGTACATTCATGGTTGCACAGCCTTTTTGAGGTCGTACTTAAAATTGCCCGAAATTTAGATTTAAAAAAAGGACCTTTGGAAAGTGTTTTGTGATCGATTCCTTTGGCATGATTAATCTTTCGTGTTACCAGCTACAATGAATCAGACGATTTTTAATAAATTATTAATCTTTGGCTACACCCTTCTCAATTGAGAAGTTATCAAAAACACCATACGGAGAGACATTTATGTCAATCGAATAAAATATCGAAACACTTTTTTAAAACGTAAAAAAATAACAATTTACGTCAAAATAAAAATGCTTTCTCTATCAAATACGTCCTAAGTGTAGAATTGTTCAACTTATGAAGTGTTAAAACCTTGGAAAAGTGAGAACAATTCAGAAAGTGTCTTAGTTTAGCCTCTTTCAAAACGTTGAATTCCTACTTCACACTCCTCTCTTCACAGAATTTCGCAAAGATTGTCGCTTCTGCTTCACAGCAGAAGTTTTTTGCTGTGATACATTAAATAGAAAGTGAACAAACCCAGTTACTCATTTCTGCAAACGTGCTGAACAAACACAGATACTCAAGGAAATTTTTAAAAATGCAGTAAATAACTGCACAAGGAAAGGAACTGTGTACAAGGATTAGCATAGAGCAGGAAAAAGGGTGACTACTAGAGTTTATTATTTCTTTCTTTAAATGAAAAAAAAAACAGAAAAAGGAAAACAATTCAGATCTGTGAGGAACAGCAGGCTAAAAGAACTTCAGCGTTCCAAGCAGCAACATCAATATTTATTCAAGACTTTTCTTTTTGTGTTAGCACTGTCTTTTTATCATATGTTTACATTTGTTCTCTCAGAATCCAATATGTATATTAAATTAGTTCAGCTGTATATCAGGCAGGCGAGCGAACAGAAATAAAGATAAATTTTAGAGTAAGATCGATGCTGCTTTCTTATGCGGACGACGTTCTTCAAACTTTAAATTATACTTACTGAAGCATATTTTATGTTAAGGATTGTAAATAAAAAGCTCAATACTTTACATGCAAAAGCTGACTGTTAAAATTTAACAGCATCCATTCTTTTCTGCCTGCTCTAAAATAAACACAGACTGGCCGAAAAGTCCACGTCAGATTTAAAAAGTAATAGAAAATCAACCAAAATAGTATGAAACAGTATGCTTTGCTTTAATTGTCAAAGTAGAATGGTTGCTGTTAAGTATGCTCATAGTGTATTTTAAACTTCAAATGATTGCTTCCAAAGCTTTTACTATGTAAAAGGGATTAAATTTTAAATTAGTTAACATTCAGAATGTGGAAACTGACTATTAAACGTTAGTTCTACCGATACTTTTTTTACGTTTTTTAAAAGAAAATCTAAGTGGGTGTAAACTTTACGCAACATTAAAGAAATTACATAAAATTAACCATTTTACATTTAAGAGTGTGGTTTTGATTGATGTGTGTATCAGAGTAGGGTCGAATCTGTTATTTATGCAGTTTTTAATTAAATGATTGTTAATAAAAAATGTATCGTTAAAGATTATACTGTCCATTCTCGTTAATTTGTGATAATGAATGATCCAAGCAAATGTCCATAACATTATTATTACAAAAAATTTTGTCGTAGCACAGGAAAGTAGAAAATCGAAACCACATAAAAAACTGTAAAACTATATAAAATTAAAATAGCATGCCATATTCCTTATTAATTAGCAAGTCTGGCATTAATAAGTTTCATTCTATATTTATACCTAAACTATTATTGATATGAATTGCAATTTTTTATTTGATAGTTGTGGAAGCACGTTTAAAGGTTTTGCACATAAAGTTGTATCCATTATGGTTATTAAGGTTGAATTAAGGTTAAGAACAAGAAATTTTCAAAAACTGATATTTTTCAGAAATTTTTCAATTTTTTTTTCAAAATTTATGTCCAATACGATCAAAGATCATAATAGAGTTGAAATTTAACACTTTGTTTATTGAGTTAATTTGCCCAAAAAATAGCACTGCAGGTAAGCGAATTTCGAAAAAAAGGTTTTTTCGATATACCCTATTGTATAGCATTTCACGATGACTTGATGACGATGATGTATTTTTTTCCCACGTTAACGCTAACGCTATCCTCTATTCGGAGTACTTTGACCAATCCGGTTTTGGAATTTATTCGTGCTCATGCGCTGTATTGTCCGATAGCATTTAACGTTAGCGTTACCGAGGGAAGAAACGCAGCTCAAAAACTCCCTAATTTAACCCGCATGTTGTGCTGTGGTATTGCAAAGGATGCGGTTAAAATGTGTGTTTTTGTGTTATGAAAACCTACAAGAAGGGCGTCTGCTTAGGTGTGGGGACGCCTTGAGCAGAGGACATTTTAAGCAATTCTAAAGCGAATTCACGTTACATCTGGAGAAAAACGACAAAAGCCCCAGACCGTTAGATCGATAGCCGTCCGTTCGGCCTTCACACTACAGCCATCTATCATGTTCAGTGTCTTATTTACTCGATTAAAATATACCAGGTGTAGAAGTATGAAACTGGAATTTCTCTATAGATGACGCTATCCATCAGTTTAGTGATCTCAAAACCGCTTCTACTGCACCAATTTCTCCCTCTAACAACAGACAAAGATTTGCAACACACAACAACTTAAGTTCAATGCAACGGTAAATTTTTCTATAACCTTAAACATGTCAAGTTTTGTGCCTACGAACTACGATTTGCGGACAGCACTGATTTTCCGTTATCATTTGAAGAGAACTGCTGCAGAATCGCATCGAATGCTTGACGTGAAAAACGAAGAACGTGGAAGATCACAGAAGTCAATTAAAAGATGCTAAATCCTGATGAAACCGTTAACACTGATCGCTACCAACAGCAAATGAGCGAATTAAATCGAGCATTACGTGGAAAATGACCGAAATATGAAAAAAGGCAGCACGGAGTCATTTTGCTCCATGGTAATGCCTCTTCACACACAGCAAAAGAGGCCAGGGAAACGATCGAGGCTTTCAGTTGGGAAATAATAACGCATGCGGCTTATTCTTCAGACTTGGCTTCGTCCGATTATCATCTATTCGCATCACTGGGACATGCTCGCGCTAAACAACGCTTCAATGCGTATGAAAATGTCGAAAATGGCTCGATAACTCGTTCGCTTAAAAAAAAGAATGGTTTTTTTGGTATGGCATTCATAAACTGCCTTAGAGGTGGGGAAAATGTATAAATAGCAATGGAGATTATTTTGAATAAAACATATTTTATCCTTTTCAAACAACAGACGTATAATTAAAAAAAAATTCCGGTTTCATACTTCTACAGCTTGTAGCAAATTGTATTGTAAGTTACAAATTATTACCACATAACTTGCTGAGAAAAGTAAATGAATTTTTTTCAGTGTGCGTATCTACGCATGTAAAATCTCATAAATGAAAAGCAATCAACTCTAAAGCATTGAAATTTTGTATTTAGGGAACATTTCTATCCGAGTCGTTGAAAAATCTAAGTTGCATTGAGGTCCGTCTGCATTGAGGAGGACTGTGAAGGTATTTTCATGTTTGAATAAACTTGAAACATGGTTTAAAAAGTCCCCAGGGTATTCGAAAACCATCGACTGTGTAAGAAAAGTAGTAACTTAACCCTGACAGCCAGCTGAGGACTTGAGAAGAATAGATTACTGGGATTATCGTAACACCTAGTTCTTAACCTCTCTTTTGATTGCAATGAACTGTGTAGTTAATTTACAGAATCACCCCAAAACCTTTCAGTACTTTAAGATATATGGATAGTCACTGCTTAGACTTCACATCGGAATGATTTATTTATTTCAAGGGTATTTTTATTTTATCTAAATAATTGATGTAAGATTATTGTATTAATAATTGCATAAATATTTTATGTTGAAGAGAACTATGCTTCATCAACATTGTATGAAAAATTAATTGAAGTATCGCGTCGCAGTTTCAAATGAAATAAGTTTAAATGACGCTCATGAAAAATGTGTATATTTAAGAGAAATATAAGAAAGTTATGTGCTGTCCAAATCAGATATACAATAGAATGTAATCTTGAAAGAATGCTCTATTAAGGTGAGACCTATTAAAAACTGAAATCTTTAGCAGGAATGTTTAATCCGTGCTCTACAACTTAAAACCTTTAATCAAGGGTAATTTTCATTTTTCTTTACATCTGCAACTTTCCTACATAAAGACTGGTTTATTAACAGTTACTGTAATATTTTCACACTGTTCTTCATTTCATAAAAATTGTTATTTATTTATTTATTTATTATTTGTTTATGAGTGTATATATGTTTCGAATATAAAGCAGAGCATCGAAAATAATATTTAATTTAACTTTTTAGCTATTTGTTTAAAAAGACTGTTACATTTTGACACAAAACAATTTTTTTTCTGAACGTAAATAAAAAATAAGCATTACATGCCTGTATGCATATTTGGTCTTTGATTGCAAGTAAAAATCATTAAATTAGTTAAAATACTGGGTGTCCGAAATTAAACGACCCTATTTTACATTTGGCTACAGACGAAGCTATTTTTGATAAAGTTATGAAATTTTATGTGAGACGTAATGAAGGTATGCGAATTTGTTTGAGAAAAAAAAATAAATAAAAAAGATCAAAAATTCACCACTAGGGGGCGTTTTTTAATGAATTGCACGCTTAGCATACATTTAGGATGTTTACAAATACCATTACAACAAATCATGTTCAACATGTCGGCCATCTTTGTCAGCTACCATCGGGAATCGTAAGAAATCGTGTTCCATAACTGACCGCAGTGTGTTCGGAAAACGTTACGAAAATGTTGCGAAATGCTATGTTTAAAATCAGGCAAAGCTCTTAGATTATCACGACTTACCGAATGTTTCAAACTCCCCTAAAGCCAAAAGTCGCATGGATGAAGGTCTGGGGATAGCGTGTCGAATATTTTATTAATTTATTTAATTCTATTTATACTATTTATTTGCTCAATTCCCATACATTCATTATGTCGTACACAAAATTTCATAACTTGTTCAACAATAGTTCCGTCTGTAGATAACTTTAAAGTAGGATCTTTTAATTTCTGACACCCAGTATATACGTATAAACAAATAATATTAGTGTTCTTATTGTGCAAATTTTAAGGCACATTTTCCGCACGAACACTTTCTTTACAATTTATTAAAACATGATTTTGCTTTTCAGTATGCAGCTTCAACATTCCTTTGACCAAATCACTACATCCTTACTTACAATCGAAAAAACACAATCTGGCTTCTTTCTGGCACGAATTCCCAGAAGAAAGAAACAATTCAATTTTTTAATGGTAATCAATTAATCTTCATTAAAGTGTAGTTTTTCTTGAAATTAAACATATATTTATAAACATATTTTTTAAAAGACAAATTGTGTATTTTTTTCCCAAAGTAATCAAAATCACATTAAACTAAGAGGCGCAAGGTTTAAAATCACATTAAGCGGCACATATGAACTTCTGAACTTTTTCGCTAAGAATTTGAACGATGTAAAGTTCTTTATTTAAATTGAAACGTTTTAGAATTTTCATAAAAAAACTATTTAGAACATAAATTTAACATAGAATACATAATCCTTTACAAATTTGTTTAATTATTGTTTTCTATGTTTCATTAACATTTTAAGATATAAAATGTAATTCTTATAAAAAATAAATTAGTTATATAAGCAAAATTAAATACCACGTACTTATGTGCGTGTGAGAGTAAAGAAGTTTTTTTCCCTTACTACTGCACAAAGGTTTACGACAATACCTTATATAAAGTAAAATGAAATTAAAACTTTGCTTTTAAACCTTAATAATACATAATTGTAAATTAACAACATATGATGATTATTAACATTTTAAAGTGAGAAAAAATCAAATCATATAATTTTATTGAATAAAAAAGCAATTTTTTTGTTTATGACCTATTAATGAACAGCATAGTTCTTTTATTTAGAGAAAAAGTTCACTAGATTAAACAGTGGATATTCAGAAATTTTTTACAAAGTTAAGGACTTTTAGTGAATAAAGTGGTATTATCGGAATATTCTGATAAACTTTGAGAATTTCTTGTCATTTGCAAACAATTAGTTTTCATTATTTTATTGTGTACATGTAGCTTTGCATCTATTTCTGTTCTAACTTCTATAAATTTTGATAGTGGCATTAAATTTAAACTTTCTATCGATGCTTAGTGTAAGAACTACTCTATTTACTTACAATGCATATCAAGAATTATTAAATGATCAATACAAGATTTAACACATTTAATGAAAAACAATTGTGGCACTTTCTTAATTGTTTTAGTAAATTGCCTTGGTGTATGTAGAAATAGGAATACAGAATGAGTGTTAGGAAAGCTTTTTTAACCCATTAATTTAGAGTAATTTATTACTCTTATTTGGAATTTCTAAAAGGCATGCGAAAATTCTATTATTTTTTTATTTAATTATTTTTATAAAAAAAAATTCAATTCTATCAAATCATTCAAAAGTCTTGTCAATATTGAAATTCACTGTACAAACCTTAAATTATTTTTGCGGAAGAAAATTTCCTGGATTGAAGCTGCCATCATAATGAATGCAATCATAATAGTATGCAATAGAACATCTCAAATTTGGACTTCCAAATACCGGAATTTCTACTACCTAGACAAAATTGAACCATAAAAAAAATCCAGTTGTGCAACACTAGCTGAAATTTAAACAACAATTTATTAATATAAATAACAATTTATAAATATCTGTATAGTTCCTCTTTGTGATATTTTTCATTTGTTAATTTTGTTTTCTGTTCAAGAATGGTAACTTCGTTTTTTTGACAACTTTATTTGATTATTACGATTATTTTAAAATCATACTACAGAATTTCTGGAATCTGGAAATTTCTCTTGTCCATAACGGTAAAATCTTGGTGATTCCATATTTAAGAAATTATATTGTATTATTTTCTAATTTTAATACATCTCGAATTATTTTACGCATGTACTTCTCACTGACTGAACTAGATGGTTTTGAATAATATGCACCACAATTTATTACTTTTCACGCCCTTTCAAATGTCCAAACTTATTACATCCCACACATATTTTATAAAGTCGTCTAGAAATTACAATTCCAATAAATCGTGTTAACTATTCAGCAACTTGATACTTTCCCTTTTATTTTCTTAAAAGAACCTTAATGTATATAATATAATCTCTTCATCCTAAGCCAACTGAGTTATTTAAAACGATGCGAGGATTAACTCTTAAACTGTCATACTTCTTTAATATGAAATGTGTTGCTGTCTATCTTTACGGCATGAATTGAGTTGATGCTGGAGAAAATATTTAAGAAATCAGAAATAGGAATAATTTTTCTTAATGTAGTAATGTATAAAGCAGTCAATTTAGCCTCTATCGTAAAGTTTAAACTTTGAAAATATTTCCTTAGCAGAATTCCAATTGAAATGAAAATTAAAAAGAACTTGAACTGTTTTAAAAGCTAATAAAGACTTTCAAGTTATTTTGCTTGCAGTCACAGATGTTTCAAACTTCAATAAATTTAAACTTCAATTAAAAGTGGCCCGTAATTACATTTTATGTTCCTACAAAAATTTAAAAAGAAAACTTAAGTTGTTACGAATGCATTGTATAACTCAAACTGCCTGAAATCAAAATACAAATGTTCTTTTTATTGCAAGCAATTGTAGCTTTAAGTACGAATTGAGAAATTTGGCTATTTATTTATTTAAAAAATATGTTTTACATTTTTAATTATTTTATCTAAAAATTATACTTAAAAAATGCTTGTATTTTAAAAAGAAATATTATTTCCACAATCTAACCACATTTTTTAAACAGTAACTCAAAATGTAATTGTATATTATTCTGTGTAAATATCGACTTTAACATTCTTGCACAGCAGTTGTTTTATTAGAGATACAGTTTCTTTCTTGTCGTAATTCATTTCTTCGAACTTATATGACGTAATGCGGCTTATATTATCGAATACCAAAGTGTAATTAATATATTTTAAAAGTTAAATGAAATTTAAACTAAGTTTTCCAAGCCTTGTTCCATAGGAAATAAAAAATGACACAAGGCATATAAGAAAACTAAAAAATTTTTCTTTTCCGTGGAATACCAGAGTTTTGGATGGTTCTTTTTCAAAAAAATGGCTGATTCCAGATTTAGCCCAATGCTTGATGCGATTTCAAGTGTCTGCATTTTGAGTTACTATTCCTTCTTGTTTCTGTTAGTAGGAATGATTCACTCGCAAGCAGAGATTAAGACGTTTAATTATTTCTTTTGTTCATTAGACTTTCAGATTGTGCATTAGAGGACCAAGAAGTTTATTTTATTTTCCTCATTGTTATGTGTGCATTCTAAAATGGTATAGTTGTTGTCTGTTGTGTTTTTATCAATAAAAATAATTTATGCGCTATTAGGTAAGTAAAGTTTATCTGTATCTAACTCATGACCAACTGTTTCTAGGAACTGTAACCTTAATAAAGACACCACTTAAGAACGCACACAAAATAGCAATCGACACACAAATTTAGATCTTTGAGATTAATAACATAGGAAATGAAATGAAAATACTAGGAATTAGAATATGATGACTACAAGAATAGACAGACAAGAAATCAAACTTAAAAATATTAGATTTTACTAACATGGTATGTTGTTTTTAAATCACTGCTCTAATGGCGAATAATCTCATGGGTCAGAATATGTACACAAAGCTTGCCACATGCAACTATTTAAACGTCCTATTGGCGGAAAATTGCACGCTTAAACGAAACGATCGAAATTCGATCCATCTTGCAGTGGACAGTGTAAAAATGATCCTCCTTTGATATACCATGGAGAGAAACGGAAAAAAATGACAGGACAAGACCGGTGGGTTCTTCAAGAAGATAACAGATCAAAAAACATGTTCCTTCTGATATAGTGCTAAAATATGAAAGAAGAAGGTGTAATATACGATAGCTCTTTTTTGGAGCTGCTCACTTTGGAGAAAACGCTTCTTTGAGTCAAGCGTGTAGAATAAACTAAGGTTCAACTGGAATCATATTCTGTATCCAAAGGATGTCATGATCATTAGCGAAAACAAGGCAGAAAACTCTGTGATTGCACTAACTTGCACTAAACACACTCTATGCATTTTCTTCAAAATAGCTTTGTAGCCTTATATACAGGGTGTCCCATATCCATTGGTGCAAAATTGAAGGGGCGGTAGGGCACATAATAATAAGAATCGCATAGAAATGTGGGGTCGGAAACTTCCTTTTCATGTAGCTGTTAATAATCACTTTGAAACAAGTGCTGAAATAATAGTGAGAACTTCCCGACCACTGTTCGTCAAAAACTGATGTATCTTTCAGAGAAAAACGCGACTAAAGTTGATGATTTAAAAATTCTATTTCATTTTATGGATAACATTTTCGTACACCGTCCCATGATTTCTGACACCTGTTTAAGAAATTTACCGAACACTTCAACACTTAATTGATTACACGAACAACTGATTTCTAACTGGTAAATAAAAACGGCCTTTTTGAACCCACATTGCTATGTGATTTTAATTCCTTATTATGTGGCTCCCTTATCTCCCTATTATCTCCCTTTAAATTTGGTAACAGTAGTTATGGGACAACCTGTGTATGTTGTATGGCCCAAAACTCTCATTTGATACTTCCTATTTACGTAACTTGTACATTAGGGTGCAGTGAAAAAAACTTTTTTTTTAAATTCCAAAATCCAATAGCGACCAAAAGTTGCGTTTTGTATTGAAAAAGAAAAATGCAGAATTTCAAAATTTTTGAAATATATCTTGGTGGCCCACTATTGCACAAAAGTATCACGAAAATTCGAAAAATTGAGTATTTTAGCATTATTTATAAGATAAAAAAAATATGTTTTTAAAAAATTCAATTTCAATAAAAATTTGGGTTAAATGCTATTTAATGACCGTGCAACAATTTAGAATTGTCAGAAAATATCCTGAGGCTCCACTGCAGGGAACAGTGAAGTACAAACAATATCTCTTTTTATCTCTAAAATATCTCATTTCAATGCAAGTAAATGCTTACCTGAAAATGGTTTTAATAGTTTGACAAAGTACTTATAAAAGGAAAGAAAAATTGTGAACGTTTAACAGTTATTTAGAATGTCACATTTTTTACGGCATGGCATTTTGAAATTTATTTTAACGGCATTATTTTGAAAATGTCAAAAAATTGCGATTGTAATTCCATTCCTTTGATTTCCATGAATTCATCATTCCTGATTTATGAAATACGTGGTGTTGAAGTAATTTGGATATGAGGGCATTTCCAATCAATCAAATCACTATAATCTTGCGCCTAGAAATTCAGCATTGGAACATTGAAATCTGTTACATTTTGGATTTTGGGTTGTTCTCGGGTTTTCAAAATTCTACGAGCTGCCAGCTCTTGGATGTGTGTTCTCTTGTCTGACAGCATAGACAAAAGAGTGTTTTCAGGCTGGGCGAAAAACTCATTTCGCTGAATAACAGGATCTATCACGGACATAAGTTCTTCGTTAAGGTATCGGGACAGCTTGATCATACGCTGTAAGTGGATAGCTCCACTTATGCATGATGGAGATGCCTTTATCATAAACCAAACTGGGCAATATACTTTGGCAATCCCAGCTATCCTCGTCCAAAATAGGCCCATTCTGCCCAAAATGCCGGAAAAGTGATGCTCAGTTTCTTTTTCCCGGGGAAAAGGACCTCTACTTATCGAGTGTGGTTACAACAGGGTGCAATAGTTACTGTTGAGGTGTATTGCAACACGTTGGTGAAGCTCAAACAAGCCACCAAGAACAAGAATAGAGGCAAACTCTCGAAAGGGATAGTGCTTCTGCAGGACAGCGTTAGGTCACATGTGGCCAACAAGACCTTACAACTCCTTAAAACATTTTGATAGGAGGTTTCTGCCTCATCCTCCTTACAGCCCTGATATGTCCCCATGTGACTCGCATACCTACGGCCTTTAAAAAAATCTTTTAAAAGTCAGAGATTCACCAATGACAAGGAAATGCAAGACTTCGTGGAAAACTGGATCCTTCAGCAATTTACGAGTTTTTACACTGAAGCCATCCACTCACTTCCTACTCGCTGGGATCTGTGTTACGATGTCCATGGTAATTATATATAGTTCAGCTGTTTCACAGGCACTGTACTTATAATATGGATTTTAAAATTTCTTCACATATAATTGTAGTCGCATTTTCATTTGGGAAACCATTATATTACTTGTTTTAGAACTGCCTTGTGTGTACAGCAATTAAATCTGTTCATTTCATTCTCTCTTAACAACGGTAGAAATCAAAAGCTTCAACTGGAAGAAGTGGTGCACAAATTTCCAAAAATAATAATAAGTATTATAATAGGAATAGTATTAGTAATAAATTTTTAAAGAAAAAATTATATGTGCATATATTTCTAATACTTTTATGTTTTGCGCTTTAAAAATCAGCAAATTATTCTGCCTTATTGTATTGAAGTATTATATTTTTATCTAAAATGGCCTCCGTAATCCGAATTTTTCTATAATTCAAATACCTTCATCTATATAGTTGTTGCTAATGCTCACTGGCTAACTGCGAAGCGGCGCCTGATCCTCTTAGTACGGCGATAGGCAAGATGGAGCGACTTCCACATTATTTAGTCTCAGTAGGAGGACGACTGAATTTGATCCAAAACTCCTAATTTTGAACCAACTCCGGCACTTACAGAATTATCGTTTGAATACGAAATACAGTGCAGCCAAAACAGATTTTACCAGCACCAGCTCTTTTCGGCTTATACGGTGCCCAAGCAGTGCAAGCCGAGAGCCATTATCACCCTCCCAAAGGTCAGAAATGTCGGCTTTTCTTCACTTTCAATGTTTTTATAAGCTTAAAAAAAACTGAGCCATTGGCGGATACTGCATTCCTTGCAGATATTAGTTCCGTTAGCTTGTATAGTGAAAGCACTGTTTGTAACTTTGGTTGACCTATAACCTGCTTTAGTAGTAGAATATTTCGGCTCCTTGCGATTTAAATTTCAGATAATTTACTGTACCTGAAAATCTGCGTGGAATTTCACTGAAGAGATTACTAAATTTCATTTATACCCAAATCTTCAAGAGAAACAAATGCACATTGTTCCTATACATGATTTGTCGCTCCCTGTTAATTAACTGCTTTCTTTAAAAGCTACAACTGTAGCTGAAAATCTAGAAACATTAACTCCCCATCCACACTACAGTGCACTTAATTATATTCATTCATTCATAACTATTCATAAACCCTTCGTATCACTACTAAAACACATTTCTATTTCTAAGATAAAGATTTCAGATATCCATTTTAAAACAAGACTTAACATTCAGTCTTTTTTTTTTATGGCTCGAGAAACCAAACGGATAAATAATAATTTCCCTTTCAAGATCCATACAACGAAACGAGAATCGCGATGACATAACCTATCTAGGAATCTTTTCATTATGGTATCGAAGAATATATCTTTGTCTGTTTGGAAAACCTTTTGGAGTGTTTAGCCTCGAAGAGAAATAGCGGTAATCGAAACGCCCTTTATTGTTCTAGACTACTTTGCGTAACAAATGATACTGCCATCGGATATCAATAAACTTAATAAAGGAGGATAGAATTAAAAAGCATTATGGATATTATCCGGGGGTGATATTTAGTTTACAATTACACGTTTACGATTCGATTCTTTTTTTTTAATCTGTCCGGGCGAAAGTGGAATGATGGGAAATTCATCTTCAAGTAGTATTGATGTGTACCTATTGGTGTAGAGAAAAGTTGAGCATCAATATCAAGTAGGTTAAAGAGGGAATGAAATTCGAAAAAAAAATTGAAATGCTTTTAATTTCAAACAGATTTTAAGACATTGGAATACATAAAATTATACAAAAATAGATGACTGTAATTAGATTTATTTAACTGTTGATTGTGTATTTGACAAACAAATGCCTTTTGTTTCTACATTCAAATGACGAAAATGTGTCGTAAAGGGATGACTAGCTCTACGTAAAATATAAGAATGTATAATTCTAAAGAATAGATCTTTCCGTCTAGTTTGGTTACATCTTGTTAGTACTGCTCTTCGCAATGCCTCGATGACGAGTACCTTCCCGGCATAGCATACGCCATACGATGAAACAATCACAGACATTTGAGAGAAAGATTTGGCGGAAATCCATTGATCTTGTCACCACCAGAATCATATTCACACTATTAAAAAATCCACAAAGGTAAGATGACGCAATAAATATTTAACTGAACAAAATTGATTCAAAAATTATACACAATGTAGAAGGAGGTTGAAAATTTGGTTAATTGTGTGCAAGCGCAATGAAGAGAAAGCCTGTGCATGAGCGAGTTTCGATTACACAACGTTCAGGAATCCGGTTTATTGGAGCCATATCTTAAGTGGAAATGACAGATCCTGTACAGAAGGCATTTTGTGCAGCCAACAAAACAGCCAACCAACCAGCATTTTCTATTTCAACGCACTAGATCGGTCAAAGGAGCTGCGCTTGGCCACTTATATCTCCGAATTTGACAACTTGAGGTTTCTTTTTGTTGTGTGACGTGAAAGACCTTATGTAGGTGTTTCATTTGCTGGAAACATTACCATAACTAAAAATATGCTTGTAAATATATTGCAATGCGATTGCGTTAGTGGCTTCAGACATGTGTTTAAAAATGCACGGCGTGGAATGACTATAGCTTAAATGTTGTCTGTGTTGCTAACAAGAGTCAGAACAATTTTAAAGTATATAAACAAAATTTTGAACCTTCAATTACATTTTGTGTAATTTTTATTGATATTTTTTTTAATTAAGTAATAATAGTCACTTCTAATTGGAGTATTTATTCGATAGCTCTCACCTTCTCCGAGTCATTACTATTAAATGTTCTGAGTTCATTGAAAGTTGAAGATTTTCCACAGTTGAAAATGATCAAATGATCATTTTCAACTGTGGCCAGAATACCCATGCGGAAAAGCAGTGGTGTAGTTGAGGGGAGACACGGCGGAAGGGCGTCGCTCTACTTTTTTATTTAAGCTCATACATTTTTTTTACTTGAAAGGGACGATAAATTTCTTTTAAGAGTATTAAAATTTTCATTTCGTAACCGTACGTCAGAGAAGAAATAAAAAGAAACTTTTTGGACCACTTAAGCAGGCTTTACAGCTTAATCCATTTGTAAGTGTTACGAGCCAATTTTTTAAGAGTCAAGCTGTCTTGGATAGTTGACATTTTTGATTTTGTTGATTTTCTAAAGTTATGTGCTTTTTATAAATTTATCTTACCAGATTTTTTTTTATTTTGCAAAAAACCTTTTTTCCAAATAGTTTTGAGGGATCAAAGCTGAAAATTATACATTTTTCAAAGAAAAACATGCATTTTTATGTAAACCAATATTTTCTGTGGTAAGAGTGAACCAGGGGATAAGCAATTATTTTGTGTTTTACTAAGTCTGAACTGACTTATAAGACACACAGGCTCATGGTTAGCACTAAAGCCTAGGATGTTCATTTCTTTCATTTTTTTTTAAACAAGGCTTTTTTTCTCGATTCTTTATTTATTAAAATCTTCTTCTGCCAAACGTGATCCACGAAAGTGTATATTTTAGTGAATACACACTTATCAGAAGTCCTTAAAAAAGGTAAGCTATGTATGGTTGACTATTTGCTTGTAGAAATATTTGTAAAAAAAAATACAAAATTTCATGATTTTGAAGACCATGTACTGCTTATGCCAAGGGTGACAATTTATAAAATTAACTAAAAAAGAAGCCTTAAGTAGAGCAAAAACAAAACCAATTCACTGATCTCTGGTAACATATTCAAGTTTTATATAATGTGGCTCTATTCCTTGATTAAAATGTGTTTTGTTTCACTTGTTACGAGATATCAATTGCTTTTATTTCGATATTTATTACTATCATGTGGAAAAATTTAGGTGGAAAAAGAAGCCTTAAGTAAATCCGAAACAAAATCAATTCGCAGATCTATGGTACCTTTTTCATGTCTTACGTATTGTGGATCTGTACAATGTGCTGAAAGCGAATTTTGTTGAAAGTGTAAAAAAATGTGGATTCCTTTTATTTCAATATTTATAATTATTGTCCGTAAAAATTTAGCTTGGGAAAGAAGCCATAAAAATAGCAGAAACAAAATTGTCACATATGTATGGTTGCTTATTCAAGTTTTATGTAATAAACCTTAATACTTTTTGTTGAAGAGCACGCTTATCCATTTTATGTTCATTTCATGACAAACTGTTCCGGAATATGTCCATAGGTATATCAAGGTAGCTCCTGAATGTCATTATAAGCATATCATTGGCGAAATCCATAATATGTCTGTAGCATGGCATTAATATATCTGTGCAAAAATATTAAATTAATGTTGAGATATTTTCGTTTTCTCAAAAATACATTATTCTGCAGGATAAAGTTTACGGTATAGTCATTTTATATGGTATTATAGTTAGTTTATATTGAATAGTTTTAGTATTTCTTTGATAAGTAATTTACGCCTTATCACAAATAGTTGTGTTTAGTACCTTTATATTGTGTTTATGGCGTTTTATATATGTGTGTACACTCCCTCAAAAGAACATTCAAGTGAAAGTCAAATTTATCGATTTCATAGATAAGTTATTAATTTTCATAAGTGCATCCTGCAGTATTTAGTAAGACCTTCTCGGATTTCTTTTTATTGGCGCTTTTTAAAACGTTAGGCCTCTAGTTCATTTCAAACTGTTTTGAAAAAGTAGCGGCGACAATTGCAGCCTACGTGTGAACACAATAGGGAAAGGATTCAAGCACCAATGCAAAGGATTCAAGTACCTGAAACCCGAATACCCGAAAGTGTTCAAAATGTTAAGTATGACCAGGATACCAGAAAAATAACCGATCATTGATATAGAAACGCACAAAATAACGGACTAAACCAACCGGTTATACATTTTCATATGCGTCCATAGAAAAATATTTGTGGTGTTAATATATCCACTTTATGTGATATTATAGACATATTATGGAAAATATAATTAAAATTACGTCCAGGAGATATACTTTTATAGACATGCACATGTTCTAGACAAATTTCTCATAAAATGGACATACAATGAACAAGTGTGTTGTTCATTTTGAAATATCCAGACTCATTATATGAAACTTGAGTAAGTTACCATAGTGATCGGCAAAATCAGTTCACAGACGTAAAACTGCGAACTGATTTTGATTCTGTTATAGTTAAGGCTTATTTTACAGCAAAATTTTTACATAGAATACTAATAAATACTGAAATAAAGCAATAAAAAATTTGTCCGCAACTCATTTTCAGAACAATGTATAGAGCCATATTATATAAAATTTGATTGAATTACCAGAGATCAGTGAATTATTTTTGTTTCTGATATATTTAAGGCTTCTTTTTTAGCTAATTTCATACATAATCACTCCGGGCATAAACAGTATATAGCCTTCAAAATCATGCAATTATGTATTTTTTTCAATTTCAAGGTAAAATACCGGGTGCGCCAAAAGTTCGCTACAACTTTAAAAATTCATAAAAAAGGAAGAAATGAAGATAAAGACGTGCGGTTTGTACGCAAAGGCTTAACAGGAAGTCGGATTTTTTTTAGGAACAACAAAAATTTTAGTTAAAAAAGTCACCGGTAGAGGGTGCTGATATGCGGCAAATTCAGCCGTATTATGCAAATTATACCGGTGGCCTGCAAGATCACCCGACCTTATCCCGGTTGACTTCTGGTTGTGGGGCTCTTGAAGTCACTTGTGTACCGTTCATGCCCTTCAACATTAGCCGAATTGAAACATTCTATCTGTACAGAGGTTTCTGCAATTCATTCCGACCTGTTGCATTTAGCTGAAACAGGCGTTGTGAGTAGAGGTGTGCGCCGCGCGGAAATCCGTGGCGGCGGCGTAACGACTTCAGAAATCCGGCGGCGGCGGCGTGAGAATATTTTTGAAAAAGAGCATAATGAAAATGGGTGTATGCGTACAGACACACACATATATGTATAAATTGGAGCTAAAATGAGATCTTTTAAGACTAGAATGAAGACTAGAGTCATTATGAAAACTAGTCTTGAGTATGAGCCGACCGGATTGTATGGTGGGTAAAGCACCGGAGTACGGTTTCGGGTTCAAATCCCGGCGGTCGGGGTTCGATCCCCGACTGGGCGTGGTTGCCGTTTGTTCGTCCCTTCATTGGGGGCGACGGTGGTCCACCTACTAGGTCCCCCATAATAAAGTGTCCAACAATTCCGAGCCGTTGTGGCCAAAGCCTTCCAAGGCAGCGGCCTTCCATTGGGGAAAAAAAAAGTCTTGAATATGAGTTGTGCGATTACGGCCAATTAGCTGCACGTGGGCTCTCGGCTGAGGGGTGGAGTGCAGAGATCACTATTGTGTTCTGGCTCGGGCGGGCTCGATTATATTTGTCTTAAATTTGTACAAACGGCAAAATTTATGATATTCTATCAATGAAGTAATTATCTTTTATTTAACTATTAGCAGAAATTTCGGGCTCGAGCTCGGGCTCCGACTTAAATAATATCACTTGGACGAGCTCGGGGTATGAAAAATGAGCTGAAACTCATCTCTAGAGGTGTGCCCTCCGTAGGGGTCTTTCTAAGGGGTCCTAACCCGTATCTACGATAAGTTTTGAAGGAAACCACGGAAAACTACGAACGGTTAAGTCGGCGGAAGCGACCTCGTTTTGAACAAGGCCCCCTTCCGTCTCCCTGTTCAGAGCGCTACGTGCTCGGCCACTGTTAGGGCTCCAGAGTATGAGCTTGCCGTTGTGGTACACTTTGAAAAAGTATTTCTGTTGCAAAACTCAAACAATAGATTTTATCAAAATCGGGTAGGTTTATGTTGTTTATACGCACATTCACAATACATTTAGTTATCAATTATACAAATGATGCATTATTTGCTTTAAAGCATTTTTTTTCCCCATAACCTTCTCATGAACTATTCCAAACCTATAATGTTCTTTTGAGGTATAATGCAATGTTTAAACACTTTTTTAAAGAAATCCAACTACGCCATTGACTCAAAAAATTTAAATTGTATCTTTACAAGTTACTAGCGTTAAGAAGTATCCAAACAAAAATAAGCAACTGAAAGTTTAGGTACAGTTTTTTTTTTTTTTAAGTTTTGAAGCGATTGTACGCGGTGATGTAAAATCAGCGTTCTTCTACGGCGCGCTGGCCTAGACCTCGGCGGCGGCGGCGTGGTGCGGCGGCGCAGACCTCTAGTTGTGAGTCGCCTTACTTGTGTCGTAGAATGTTCTGGAAGTCATGTTGAACATTTGTTATTGCCAAAATAAATGAATGAAGTGTACTGTTGTCCTACTGATTGTGTTTCGGGTTGTAAGCGCCCTCTACCGGTGACTTTTTTAACTAAAATTTTTGTTGTTTCTAAAACAATCCGACTTCTGTTAAGCCTTTACGTACAAACCGCAAGTCTTTATCTTCATTTCTTCCCTTTTTCATGAATTTTTAACGTTGTAACGAACTTTTGGCGCACCCGGTACATCTGCTTGCCAATATTCAGCCACGCATACCTTACCCTGTTTCAGGACTTCTCATTACTTTGTATTCACTGAAATATACGCTTTTGTGGTTCCCTTTTGGCACAGAAAGATTTTGACGATCAAAGTTTGTTAAAATAAATTTAGGGGAAGAACAAATCCTGAAAATTTCAACAAAATCAAACGTATCAACTATCCAAGACTGCCTGAATTGCCGACTTTAAAAAAACACTGGCTCTTAAATAATGTTAACCTATTCCTAAAAGTAGAATATACATTTTATCTGACAGGTGGACTGTTGGTTTGAGTTCTTAACCAAAATGGCAGAAAAACGGGCGGGAGGGGGGGGATCGGTTAGGAAGGATATCTCGGTACCAAAAAAAGTTACCAGCAAATCTTAACGGTATTTTGACGTTAGGTATTGTTGATCACAATTCATTTCTTTTACAATAACAATTAATGGATAACACCAAAAATTATAATAATCAATATTCAGGTATCCTATAAATGCATCCCAAATCCTTCACAGCCATATTATTCATTGGGAGTACATAAAAAATGGCCAAAGAACTTTACGACCTGTATCTGTAACTATACGACCCACACTTTTCGAGAAAAATACAAACAAAACCGTATGACGTGACATCCGGCGCAATGAAAAATCACTTTATTTGACAGATCAACAGCAGTGTTTGCAAATTACACATCGAGTGTTGCTTCGGAACAATCGAGACTAACCCCCTGGCTAAGGATTCCAATCAACCAACCTCTCTCAAATCTCATGTCTCAAAAGGAAGTTGTTTGAAGTGTCCGCCATGCATATCAAGGTAGGCTTGAGCTCTCCGTGGAATGGGTCACTTTACACGCTGAAGCAGCGCGGTGTCCACCGAAGTACAAGTATTGTGCAGACGAGAACTAAGTTCGTTTGTGTAGTCACTACGTCTCGATATAGCAGTTTTTTCAGATGGCATGACGCGATACGCACGGTAAACATTTTGAACATTGTTATCGTAAAATATATGCAAATTCTGCTTGTAAAGTGTTTTTCCTTTCTCTGGATGTGACGTCATACTTCTTTTTTAATTTTTTTTCTCGAAAATTATGGGTCGTGGAGACAGTTCTTTGATTCTTTTTTAGGTACTTCTAACGAGGAATCTGGCCGTGCAGAGTTTGGGTGGTATTTATGGGATATCTGGTGTAAATAATGTTACGAATTGTTGTAAATAATGTTACGAACAGACAACCTGCTGATCTTGGGATTAAAACAATTTAAAATTTGTATTCTACGCGTCAAATAGTTAAATTTTGCATTTTGTTGCATCAAAATTGGTTAACTAAAACGCGAGATATGAAGTTTTGGGTTTCTCTATTTGTTTATAAAGCGTTTTCTAAAAATCTCAAGAAATTTTGGTCGTAGGCCTTCACTAATATCACTTTTGGGGACTTATTAAGGGCGCCAAAATTAGCGATATTTCGGCAAAAAGTTGCCAAGCTGGGAGACATTGTGAACATTTTGTGCGATTTTCCTAATGGGGCTTGTGAAGCTAGTTTTCCTGCATAATAGCATAATAGCCTAATATTGCTCTATTACGTAATCAAAATTCGCGCTTTACGGGGATCTTTCGAGAAACAGTTTCTTCCAGAAATTTCTAATAGCCTCTGCGTTATCTATAAAAAGAAGCGGGCTGCCTCGGTCCTTTCTGCTTAATCAGAGAGCAGATGTCCGCGAGATCTTAAGGATTTGTATTGACGCTATAGAAGCGGTATTTTCGCTGGTTTTAGGTGCGGTATGTAAATTCTTCATTCCTGAGTCCTGAGGGACTGTTTACGATTTGTCTCGTAAATTTCCACTGAATTTATGCTTGTGGAAGTGTTTTATTTTGTGTGAAAAGTACAGCATTTGTGAACGCTTTGTTCTAAACGGACTGTTGTAAGCACGTGTCTGTCTGATAGTGCCTGTGAATTTTGTACAGCTGATTGTTCGAAGAAGTTGTAGAAACAATAAAGTTCGCGTTCCATCCGGACAAGTGGACTCTTTACTAAAACTTTCTACATCAACTGGACTTTAGAAAGTCGAACCGAGGAATTAGCAAAGTTTTCTGTAACAATAATTAAAATTAATGATTTAGTAGTTTTGTTTAGTTTAAACAATAATTACATTTGACTGATTACGCATATTTCAGGTAAGTTCTACAAAAATGAGTTTCCCACTTTTTTTAAGACTACAATATTGTGTAAACGACACAGAAAAGAGTATCAATGTTCTCGGTTTCATTGACTTCCCCCCTCCATGCATTCGCCGAAGTATTGGGCACGTTCCACCTTTAATCATGATGACTAAAGTAGAAGCGTTTTCAACAGCTAATGCTGTTTAGTTCTAGTCCCAAGCCTATCTTGAAATGTTTGAAATAATGGTAAGCTATTAACAGATTGTGGTTACGCAAGTCGTTATTTTTCGATACAAAAATCCATGTCTTTAGGTATTTTTCTCATTTAACTGAAAATGTCAAAACATGTCTTTTCTTTACCCGCAAAGCAATGCAGTATGAATCATGCGTGGAGAAAAAATGATCGTTTGAATTTGTAAATAAAAAAGGCACATTGAATTAACAGCAGCTTTCTCATTTTTAATAACATACTTTTACATGATCCATCAACTGTCTCTGTCTGTGGCAAAACTAAAGATTGATACCTAGGCATCATTTTCATAGGGTGCAAGTTTTCTTCTCCTTCTCGTAAACCAAAATTTTATCGATCCAGGAAATGCGCTCCCCCCCCCCCCTTCTTTTCTGGATTCTCTTGAAGATAGTAGCTCATCTTCTTTCCTCCCCCGCCTTTTACAAACTTGGAAAAAAACTGAATAATCTTCATTCAATAGGAATGCTGCATATCCTGTTTCAAGTGCACTGACAGGTCCAAGCAAAGGAAAAGCTGTAATAGCTTCACTTAGAGTTACAGCTATAAAATGTGTAAAATAAATGTTACTGTAATTGTTAATGAAATTAAATTAAGATGTCATCAAAAAAGTGATGCAAATTCTTCAAAACACTTTGTTTAAGTTGTTGATAATTTACTTTCAGAAATATGAAAAGTTAATTAAAAGCGTAGAGAATATCCATATAAATTATAATTTTATTCATGTAAATTAATGTTTACATTTCTAATGAAACTACTGTATTAATGTGGTTAATTAATGATCCTAAATGATACATTATTTAATAGATTTTAATTATGGAACAATAAAATGTTGTTTTCATAATAAGTATGTATTATCTTTGTGTTTTTGTTTTGATTAAATTGTCAGAAGGCGTTTGGAATTATCATTCACATTATGCAATCTAAAATCGTCTCGAACTCAAGTTATAAAAATTGTTTTCTCTTCATTTCTTTTGAACTTTGAACTGCCACATTAATAAAGTCTCTCCCAACTGTAATTTATTTAGCAATATATTAATGTGTTTTCTGTATAATTTATAAATTGAAACTTTTTGACCTTATTTTTATAAAAGTAATTTCAAATTAAAGAGACAATAATATGAAAAGCCTATAAGTGTTGTTTTGATAGAGAATATTATCAAATTAGCTTCCTGGAAAGTAGATTATTCGCGATATTATAAAAACAACTTCTTCGCAAATTCCCTCTGCACATCATCGAAAGTTAATAATTATTTATATTTTCCTTTCATTATCAGAAATAAATTATTTACTCAAAAAAATGATCAAACTCAAATAACTTACGTAAACTACAATACCACCGGGAATTGTAATGTTTGTGCTTAATTGAATGTACTGTTTCTTTTTTTTTTTTTTTTTTGCACATCGGTATCCTAAACTTGGAATTGCATTTTTGTTAAAATTTGTACGTTCTAGCTCAAGTTACTGTTGACAGCAATGTTATTCAAAACGCATTTTCTTTTATTTCATCAGGAATACGGTGCTAAGCAAATATTTTGCTTTATCTAGAGATCTGAGGCATTATTTTTTTAAATCTGAGTACTCTATGATTTCACTGGAAATTTAATGAATTGCGCAGTGTAAACAGAAAACTAGATAAGAGATTTTAAGAAACGTGTGTTTGTAAAGAGAATAATATATTTTTCTAGTTGTTAGAACTAAAATTCTTACATGTTTATTTTCTTTTGCAAGATGGAAATTAAATATTTTTAATCTCTTGATAATATTGTCTTTAAAAAACCGCAAATTGTCCAAAATTACTTTGTAATGCTACAAAGATTTCTCATTAATGAGTTAGAGAAATTATTTTATTATTGCTAAGTTAGCGAGCCTAATCTCCAGGGAAATATAAAATAAAATAGCTCATTACTCAAAATACATTAGTTTTATTTTAGTCATGTGGTTGATTTAAATTAGAAACGAATTTTTATGTCAAGCTATGATTCGGTAGTAATTAATTTTCTTAATGGGAACTAAAGAACCGCATTAATTTAAATTCTACTATGCTTTTTATAACTCATAATAACTTATTTATAACTTATAAATAAATAACTACATTTTTACGTACATTATACTTCTTTCTGATAGTTTTTTAATTAATTGCAAAGTAATAAAAACATATTATAAGGCGAAATTAAATTAAATTATTTTGATATAAGCTAGTATTTCAATCTCGTAGCTCACACAATACTTCAACAGATAGATTGTTCTGATATCAATAGCAAAGATGATACACTTTTTAATTTTTTCAGCAATTTAACATTTTTCTTTTCTTATCAATAGCATTATTTCTAAAAATATCAGTAATATTTAAGTCTCTTTTAACGTGTATTTTTTAATTACATGTTTGACGAAATGTTTTGAAAAACACACAGGATATTTTATATTTGAAGGTGAGATTCAAATAAAAATTTTTTACAAGATTTCACTCAATCGATGCATTAGAATGCTCACGAAGCAGGTGAAACATTTTTAAAGTTTCTGCACCGGATTAAACATACATATAATGAAGTGCCAACATCAATACACACCACATTGACTATAAGAAAAAAAAACAGTCATTAAATAGATTAATTACAACTAACGCTATTAATAAGATTATTGACTTTGATAGCAAAAATCTTTCATTTAAGATTTTTTATAAGCTTTATTGATTTTATTAAATAATACACTGAGTAATATTATCAAATGTTTACTAAGGCACATATCCCATATTAATGCAAAATAGCATCATGTATAATGATAAATTTTGTTTTATTTTTATTCATCCATTCCGCTGTAGATAGTAATATAATTACAGAATAATGTGAGGGTAAAATGTAGCACATTTTGGTATAGTTAAACTACAACAAAGCGTGCGATTAGTAGTAAAGCAATTTTTTTCGTGCAATGTTTTATAATTTCTTTACACATGCAAGTAACGAATAAGATGACGTCATCTTCCTTTCTCCTGGATCTTTATCAATGTATACAAGTTATAGCCACAATATATCTGGTACTAGGAAAATTTCACAGCGTGAAGAAATATTGAGTTGAAGGAAATATAACGGGGTTTCAATAAACTAAGAATATATTAAATTACTTCGGTGTGATCGTAATTATAGTAGTTGAGTAAACCCTCCAAAATTTGTTCGAGTAAGAAATAAATTTCCTCCGTAGGTTTTATATATTAAAAATTATTTATTATAGAATATGAATAGGCTACATATAAATATGACTTTCCATATTTTTGTCAATTTGTGCGTTTTTCAAAAACTCAATTATTATTCGCAAATCTAAAGTAGAAAATTTATCTCGTACTCGAATACTTTTTCTGGAGGGTGTACAAAACATCAGAATACTCAGGAACGAAGCAATTTATGAGACATAATATGACTTTAAATGTTTTTATTATAAAGCAAAGGAATTATTAATTAACTATCGATACATTTCAATTAATATAAGTTAATTAATAATAGTTAATTAATAATAAATTGTTATAAGTTAATTAATAATTCGGTTCCGGTGTCTGCCGGCCAGGTAAAAAGCGTTAATTAACAGTCTTCAAGTACAGTATCCAAAATTGAAGCCACTGAGAAAACGTAAAATTCCCAGGAGGCTAAATTGGCGAGAACCGATGCAGGAGCATTAAACGAATGCCAAATTAAAATGCCTACAACTTATCCGTTTATGACTGGCGCCATTGTCAAGTAGCTGTATCAAATAGAAAGAATTAGAAAAAGCAGTCACGCCAAAAGTGTGAATCAAATAATATAACAATTAATTTGGAACCCAGAAACCAAGCCAGCGTCTTGTATTAGATTTGTTATCTCATATGTTCATAAAAGAACCATCGAAAATGAATTATCCGTAATCAGAAGCAAACACTAAGTAATTTTTATAACGGACATGTAAACGCTGAGTAGAGAAGTTATTTTTTAAGCAAGAATGACGCCTTCGGCTAAATAAAATTATAGTACCAATAGGCAAATTGAAAAAACTCTTAGAACAGAAGAAGAAAATAATTTAATATTTAAAAATGCTGAAATATATTAAATTTAGAATCAAAAAGCCAAACACAAATTATTTAAAAATATGTTATGAAACTGCATCACAGGAAGCTGCTTCATGCTGCGTGTACAGTCATGTTTATTATAGCACAACTGTAAGTAACTAACAGCCTGTAGGTCCATTTACTTATTAAGTGATAGTTTAAACATTTTCCAATAGTAAACTGGTCACAAAGTAAGGTACAAGTAGTTTTTCGGTATAAGTTACGTCGTAGTTTAAACTTACGGACAAGTGTAACTCTTGCATCTGCACCAGAAACAACTCTTGTACGTGATCATGTTTGTTTACATAGTGCAAATTTATTCAGGTGATACAGAAAGTACTGAACGCTAAACTTACTTTGAAAAAATTAAATAGATAAATTCATGTTCCAAACATTTTATAGTACACCTTTATTTATTTCCAGGACAGGAAAAAAATCTGCGTGGTGATCGAGTGCAAACATTAAATTAATTGCTTCCACAGCTATGAGAATATCTCATTTACTGAGCTAAACTACGAATACATAAATTTTTTTCAGATAATATCCTTTTAAAAACCAGCAAATCAGCTTGAAAATATCACTCTTCTATAGTAAATAAACATTTAGTAAAAAGATTTCCTTTGAATCATCGACAATCTTTGCTTTAGAATTTTGCTTACAAATAACAACTCTTAATTCAAAATCACGATCAAGTAAAGCGGCTCGAGTACATTTACGAGTATTTTAAAATGGCATTCTAATATTTAATCAATTAAATGTTCTTCTAATTATTGTTCTATGAATAAATGTTTCTTCTAATCATTTTACCATGAAACAATTTTTGTTCTAATCATAGATCATCTAATCGAGATAAAATGTAGTAAATCTAGTCACGTATTTCAGTCAACGCAAGTAATTAAACTGTTTTTTAAAGAACACAAAGTTCAGACAAGCTTCAAAACAAGAGCACCAAGTTCAGAATTATACAAAGAATACTTATTTTGCAATGCATTATCCTTTCCTTACAATAGATATGGAAAGAAAGAAATGCTGCACTCATTTCATATTATTGTTCTTTTATACTCCAATTGCTAACAATAAAACTTATTAGATTTTATTCATAAAAAATTGTTTTAAAAAAGCTTCTTCATTCTTGCTTACATCTCTCATATCAGGTACGTCCAGCATCGCGCAAACTTTAAAAACTTAGTAGGAAAGATAAAATAAAAATTTAAAAATATTGTGGTTTGCCCTAATAGAACAACAGAAACAATGAGTCTTTTTTTAGTGATAAGAAACTTTTTGTTAATAAAGTTACCAATAGATGGCGCTTACATAAATAATATGAAAAGAGTTTCCGATTACAAAGAATACAACTTCAAAAATTCATTTAAAGAGAGCAAATAATGCTGAAAATTGTAGTTTCCATTAATAGGATTCCATTCATCGTTGTTCTTTTAATCAAAAGCTTGCTTTATAATGCACATACTTGGTTACTTGGTTTTCATCAGTAGAAAATCTGATCTTTCTCTCATCATCTGTGCAACTAGATTTTTATCACTAATTTTTATTTTTAATGAATTTTTAAAAGTTGCGCAGATTTTCTTGCACCCGATAATTACTAAAAACTAAAGGATTCTGCAAAGTACGCCTTCTATGAACAATAAGAAATTATATGATAATGTAAGTCGCATTTTAATAAAGAGAGCCATAGTTAAATCATATGTATATATATATATATATATATATACATACATGGATTCATTAAATACATATATATATATATATATATATATATATATATTTAATGAATCCATGAATCTCAGTGTACAAGTTATCCTACTTTCCATTAATTAAAAATATATGTTTCCACGCTAAAGGCAATACAGGTATCGTAAATAAACATATAATTTGACTTAAACACAGCCCCGCCTGGGCCGAGTGGTTAAGATACTTTGAACATGGTAGATGGCCGAAGTGTGAAGGTCCCGCGTTCAGGCGCCTACGTGTAGCTGTCGATCTACCGGTATGGAGCTTGGGGCAGTTTCTCCAGATGTAACATGAATTCGCGCTAGAACTCCTTAGAAAATCTTTCCCCCAAGGCACAACCCCTGAAGGCAGATGTCCCTAATCTTGCCATAACACAAAATACAAACATATTGACCTAAATAGACTTTACTTTTTAATGATGAATCTCGATTAATTCTAAGAAATTAAAGTAATACTTGAAACTAAATCATTTTTATATTTTTAAACTACATATTTTTACTTTTTTCTTAAACTACATTTCGTGCCACTATTAAACTTATTATCATATTTCACAAAAGATAATGTTTAAGGGTTTTCTGTGTCATGAAAAATCCATTATCTCTGTTTTAATATTTTCTTTAACAAATGTATAAACTGTTTGTTTAAACTATTAGAACACTATAAGTATTTATCATTTTTTCAAAACTTTGCGTGTTTTAAGATTTACTTTTCTTTGGTTTTTCCACTTAATCTTGATTTATGGCATTTTTATTCAGCTTGAAGACAAATTACGTTTATGGCATGAAATATAATGTATGGTATATTTCACATCCTTGATAAATTTATTCTCTTTCTCCAATCCATAAGATGAATATGAAACTTATTATTCATTTCAGATGAGGAACGAAATTTGAAACTCAATACATTTTGAAAATCTCTTGGTTTACTTTTCTTGGGATTTGAAATATTGTGAGTACTAGAGACGCTTTCTAGTGAAAAATTCGAACTAAATCAATCACGATAATGCGGACGATGTTTTTCCATTGTTCTTTTGAATATTTGCATATTTCTAAAATTGACTATTTTATAGCCTTCTCCTTTTTTCTCGTGAATGCTAATTTAAATTGCAACAACATTTTAAACATTGTTTTTCACACTTCCTAAGACATGCTTTATTTATTATTCGATAAAATATTAAATCTATTATATTTTAAAGCTTTTTTTCAAAATGACTATTTTTAATCATCTATCTGATCCCAGTAAATTAATTCGATGTTTAAAACCTCGAAAATCCATTTGCAATCCAAGAAAAATTTGTTTTTTAAAGTAATTGTTTATTTATTTATGTATTAAGCTCTAAAGGGCTACTTCGTGTGTTTTCAGGCAACATAATTTGTAACCACTTTTCGAGGATGGACTTCGTGGGCATGATTTGCGTCGAGGTATTTTCGAGGTATTTTTTTAATAGGGTTACCAGATAGCGAGGCGGATAAAATTTTGAAAGTCACCAGTGTTTGCAATTTATGATGATTTATCTCCAAGTTTGGTGACAAAAAATAAGTCCCTAAAACTTAACCTAGCTTGGCGCTATTCTTCCATATCTGGTTAGAAAATGGAAAATCTTATTGTTCGTTACAAAGGAGTAGGAGAATTAGAGTATGCCTAGCGAAGATTGTAAAACAGTTTTAGTAGATTTTAATTTAGATTAAGTCCAAAGAAGTGTTTTATGGAACAAATAAGGCAAACGTCACGGTACAAACGTGAATTGTGATACATTTTCCTAACAGTATTTATGAAGGTGAAATATAGTTTAGATATCTCTGACGGAGATTGTAAAGCAGTTTTAATAAGCGATTTATTTATTTAATTATTCATTTATTTATTTTGTAATTTAGAAATATTTTGATGATTAATGAAAATGAAGTTCAGTGTTATAAATGCCAAAAAAAAAAATTAGAATTTAATCCCCTCCCCCCAAAAAGAGCTACGTATCCTAGAAATAACTTGTAGCTGTTATAACTATGCCAGTGGTAGAGAAACTGTGGCATGCATGCTGTAAGCGACAAGCGACGCAGTTCCAGTGTGGCCGGTAAGGACAAAAAGAAATCGAGCATTAGCAGAAAGATTTGTTACTTGCCAAAATAACTTCCATAAAGCATTTTTCTTTTAATTGTTGGATTTCGTTAGCAGTTACGAACACCAACTTAAAATACAAGTTGCGTGTCAAAAGTCCCACATTTCAAAAACCACGTTTATTGCACTCACGCATACCCAGTGAGAGAAATGGCAACTAACTTCCAAATAATGCAAGCTAAGAGTTCTATGACCGATTTAACGCAATAATTGTGAAAAAGGCGTATGATTGTGAAATGGAGCAATGCGTGAAAATCAAGCTGCGCTTCAATTCAGGCAAAATGGCAACGGAGAGACATGAAATGTTAATAAAATGGTACGGTAAAACACTAAAAACGTAAAGGAAGTAGCCGTCAATGAGTCTCTTCAGCCAGATCTTGAAAACTCTGCAATAGTTTATAGATCTGGTATCTGCAGACGTTTTCTTATTCTTCATTACTATAAAAAAGAAAAACAAGGACTGAGTTTTGAAAACAATGCATCGCAATAAACGGCCATAACATGGCAATTTGACGGCCAGTAAAGCTGTTTTGTTTGGAACTCATGTTTCTCTATTGTATGATACCATGCACTGAAATTTTCGGAGAAACCTCGTAATCATCGTAATGCTTTAAAATCAATAAATTTCAAATCTCGTTTCATACACAGCTACATTTGTGCCCAGTGCTGAACAAACTTCAGCAAGAAAATGGCATAAATGAAAAATCTATCAAAAATATAAATTAGCTATATAAGCTTTTTGCTAGGACTGCAAATATCGAAAAGTTATGAATATTTTTTGAATGAGGTAATTTCGTTAGATATGACCATTGCAATGATACAAAAAAAATTGTCATATAAATAAACGTTTATTCTTATATACTTATCCATAATTAATCTTCTGAAAATCAACATCCAATGAGGGCTTTTGTTTAAAAAGAACTATAAAATGTTGTAAAAAATACTGATTGGCCATTTTATCCGCACACCAGAGTAAGCTATCCATGATAGTACGGAACAGATGACCAGTAATAGATTTGCTAGTGCGTTAAAGTGATCTAACCATGACACAGATCCAACAATTAATGTATAAAAAAATATTTCTACAGGCCATCTCGTAAAGTAACTACCCTAAGACACGGCATCAGAGTTAACCTAAAGGAGTTTTTTTTCTTTTTTACAATTTTCTTATGCAAAGACCAAAAGATTCGCAATTGTTGGATGATGCCTTTAATTGTGATTCATTAAAAATTGTGATTTATTTGTGATTTATTGTGATTTATTTGAGTTTTCGGTGAATTTAAAATTCACCGAAAACCCAAATAAAACTTGAATAGCTTTAAGAACAATGTGCGCTGCATTTTTAGGCATAACAGCTACATATACAATAGCTTTTTTTTAATTCTAGAGTGATTAAAATTATTGCGGAGAGAAATAATTAAAGGATAGAAATAATTTTAAATTTGCTTGAAAAAAATGTTTCAATTCATAAAGTTTTTGAAGTAAAACTTCTTTAATTGCGACTAGGGGGTAACTCAGATTTTTTTCTGACGGAAGTAACGCTCAGTAAAGGAAGTGACGTATATGTCATATACTTCACGCCAAGCGCGCCTGAAAAAGAAGAACCACGAAAAATCCTACATTTTCGACCGCTCGCTCCTTTCGCCGACTTCATTGTTGAAAATGCATTATCATTATTATGATTATTTAGTTATTCTTGAGATGGCAACGTTAACCCCAAAATATGTATTTAAATATCTCGTTTTGCCGATGGAAACTAGTTGTAAAATTCTGTGCTCTCTGAGAAGTTTATGAAGATTTCCGTTGGTAAATAACTTTTGAATTAAATTGTTTTTAAAGAGGTCTAACGTTTATTTTCATGATTGTGTATCGTTAGATTGTGGCTAGTACTTATTTTCAGACATAGAATTATTACTGCCGTGGTGGTATTTGATGAACATACAAACGCCAAACGCCTTTTAAAATAAACGACTTGGTGCAGTGATTAATATTTGGCGTCCGTTTACTAGAAAGCTCGGTTAGTATTTTGACTAACTCTTGATACGCTTTAACATTCATCGTGTAAAAATACGGGGAACCTGTTAGGGAAAGAAACGGCGATTTCTCGCCGTTTCTTTGAGACATCAATCTTTATTTATATATCAATAAGCGTTTTGAAGGTACATCCAACATAGTATTTTACATGTAATCCCAACCTCACAGGAGGTTGTCGATAATCCTTATTTTTAGATGAATAATACAGGGGCGTAGCCAGGGGGGGGATATCGGGATATATCCCCCCCGGAATTTTTGGATTAGTGATGAAATTCCGTCTATTTATACACATATAAGTTCATATCCCCCCCCCCCCGAAAAATTTTCCTGGCTACGCGCCTGGAATAATATACAAGGTTTTGGAAAAGCACAAAGAAATGGAACCTGTCTGCAATCGAACCGGAAAAGTAGTTGGAAACGTCAGTTTAAGAACACTTTTCCTGGATTCTATTCTAACCCAACTTCAAGACAGAACAACGGTTTAAGAACAAGGAAATGGAACACCACAATTAAAGGGACAGTGGCTGCAAATGTACCTAAACAGCAGAGGGAAATTTTCGTTTAAGAACACTGTTGGAGGATCATACTTCGATCCCACGAAGGTAAATTTATAGGAGGGGACATTTCGCTTCGAAAGTTGGATAACGCCGTTGTTGCAAACAGATGGCGCTACGCACACTGGGTAACTGCGCATCTCAGGTTGTTTATATTTCCATCCAGGTGAAGTAAATGGAGATGTTTGAATTATCAAAACTTCAAAAAATTAAATACATAGAGTTATGAGCGTGATATATAGTAATTACTGGCTTCAGATGTGTTTTAATTACATAATTGTCTTATAATACTATTTCGTAGTGAATATAGGCAATAGTTTCGAAGTGAAGTGATATTATTATTTGTCAAATACCAGTTGCATTGGCCGTTAAGCCATTAAACTCCTAAATATTATGTATGTCGTGTCTGTTATTATTTTGCCCAAAAGATGTATTTTAAGAAATGTTAGTACGTAAGAAACGGATCCTGGCTGCAATCAATCCCAAACAATGGACAGAACCTGCAGTTTAAAAACATGGATACAGAATAATAATTCGAATCCTACTAGCAGACGAAATCAATGCTTAAGAACACTCTGTGATAGAAAAAGACAACAAAAATTACACTACCTGCATTCGAACCCCACAAACAGAGGAAAACACCAATTAAAGAACACAGTTAAAGTATAATACTAGACTACGGACATTCCTCCCCCCCCATTAGACCCAACCTCCAGACTGAACAATGGTATACGAAAACAGTTAAAGAACAATACTACAACATGGACACTTCCTGGATTCTAAGTAATTTTCATGAATTACTGATGATTCTTACTGGAGATTTTAATGTTAATTTTCGCTCTCAAGAATCTCAGTCGTTAGTTGATATTTTAAAAGAAAAATTTGATCTAACTATGAATACTTCTCGACTTCTCGACGATACTCTCGAATCAACAACGCGTTTCGGTACAACGATAGTTGCTGTATTTTCAAGAAAATTAGCAAATTTAGATAGCTAAATTTATGTTTCACATTATAATTACCACAAACCTATAATTTCATACATAAAAATTATGATGACATCCAAGTACCTATTTCCAATGAATAATATGAATATAACATTTATATAATCTTTGTAAAGTACATGAATAAAAATATAATTAAATTATAATATGATATTTATTTTAAGTTTAATCATTTCAGTGATATGTGTCGTAAACGTCAAAGAAGTTTTACTTCAATCGCGCGTAAAGATTACACACATACACTTTTTTTTCAATGAATTTTTGGATGGAAAATATTTGGTACACATGCATTTATAAATCATTCTGGTACATTTATGAAATTTGAAGGCCTTTAAACTCTTTATATTTGTCTTGTTCTTAAATTAAGTTAAAGATGAAATCTAGAAAAATGAAAGAGCTGAAATATTACTAATAAAATTGAATGTTCTTATTAAAAAATTTTCATTTTTTAATAAGAACATTCAAGTGTTCAAAGACTTTTACATATCAATGGTTTGAATGAACACTTAAATTCATTTTAAATTTAAATGGAATAGGTAACTCAAAATTAATTCATATCATTTTTAAAACATACATAAACGTTGTGAAAGCAAATTAAAGCAACGTTTCTAAATGTACAAGTTAAAATTCTCAATTGAATGAAATATTCTATAGGCATGGGAAGGCAGGATCAAAGTAATGTAAATGAAATCTTCATCTCATTGTATTAGTGCCACTGAAATAATCGCTTCATAAATCAGTTTAATGTTTGTTATTTATAAATTTAATGGTGCACTGAACACAAGAAATTTTATTGTTCGTTAAATCATTTGAAAAATTATGCATCAGTTAAATACTAATCAGAATTTGGAAACATAAATCTAACATGAATTCCAGAGTTAAACATCTTATTTTTATATGAATTTGTAACTTAAAATTTTCAAAAGAATATAATTAATTGTTCTTTCAAATTTTGATTACATGTAAAAATACAACTTCTGTAGCTCAGACTTAACTCAATATCTTTATAGCGGGTACTTAGAAATTTCTAAATATTTCATTAAAGGCTATGCAATGAAACGTATCTGTAGAAAATTAATTTTTAAATAGCATTAAAATAGATAAAATAATTTACAATAGGTATAAAGTTTCTCATCTCGTTTATATGATTGTATTAAATGCTGTTTTATCTTAAAACAAAGCACTCCAGGGCTATCTGCCAAACGAAGGAATGCTTTGAGCGGATGGCTATCAACGTATTAAAATAGGGTTTCCCAACCTCTCTTTACTACTTAGGCCCCCCTTGAAAGACATTTTTTTTTATCAATAGACCCCCTAATTCTTTAATACATAAAAAAAAACCACCATGCATGAGGTGAAGAATAGTTCAATAATAAAAAAATCACTGCGTTTTATTGAATTATTTTCCATTTTACAGAATTATACGTAATTGTAATATATACAGTGTGCCCGCTAAAGTCAGTTATCACCCCAATAATTTTTGAATAGTAAAAGCTATAGTCATAAAAATGGGGTCTATGTATAGCAACGTTGCCATGCGCTACGAAAAAGAAAGCTCTTACAGAGCCACCTGGTAGGCTAAATTTGGAGTTAACATTCTTATCTTATAAACGGTCCGAGGTACGGGACAAAAGTGAATTACATAGTCAGCATAACATATTTATTAATAAAAGGCATATTGATCACCTTAATGTTAGAAATTGAATCCGTAAAATGCAAGACGTTAAAGTGTGTTACTGATATTTTGTCAGCGTGTCACTAGCCATATTGTACAACTTCCTGCAAAAACCAGCCTCGACTTTAAATGCGTGAATTACATCAACCATGAAAATCTGTATTCTATTCATAAATAGTAAAACGGATATTATTATCTATCTATTATATTCCTTAAAAAGTAAATAAAAAATTATAAACAGAAAAATTTACCATCGACCTCCAATAGACCTCTTTGAACACTACAGACCCCTTTAAAAGCTCCATAGACCCCCCCCCCCAAGGAGTCCACCTGAATCCCGTTGGGAATTACTATATTAAAATAAAAATGATGTACTTTTAGATAAACTGAAATAACAAAAATTAAGATAATTTATAGATTGATAGTTAGAATGTTTCAAATTTATTCTGCATGTAAATGTATTTATCCTTGTTGTAAATTCTTATAAATTGTCTAACATAATAAAAAATCGTTCAAAAATATCTAAAATTTCTTTATAATATGAAAAAAAATTCGTCATATAGTTTTAAAGAAAAGTAAAAACCATATTGAAAAAAAAAATTATAAAAGAATTCAGTTTAAAGATAGTGTTATTCAAATCAAAATGCTCATTCTTTCTCCAAAAAAGATTTTATGAATATTCCTTTTTTGCTATTAATTTTAATACTTCCTCCCTTACGCTATAATCTTGTCGATATGATTTCATTTTTTCCCCTTTTATTCCGGATACATTTCAAGTTTTTCAAATGTCAATTGATTCAGAAAAATCTCATTTCGCTTAGAAGGGAAAGTTGAATGAATTTGTTAGGACTTTTCATGGAAGCGAGAAAATACATTAAGTTCGTATTCTTACAATCTTCACTTTGGGACATCAATCGGTAATACATAAATGCTTGGTAATTAACATAATATGTATGAATTTTGTTTTATAAATTTTGAGTTATAATCAGCCTTACTTTTCGCGTTTAGCTATTTGTTATCGAAACTTGAATAGCGTTTTACAGTTTTATTAGTTAGTTTAATACGTTGAAAAAAAGTAAATTTCATGACACAAAATTCTAGAAAACTTAAGGTAAATAAAGAAGGAAATCAGATAGCTGATACTCTAACTAAGCTAACGTAATCATAAAAAAGAGCAAACATGTATCAAAATTTTAATTCACGCATGCGCGTGCTTTACGTGTATTTTTTCATTTATTTAAATTTTACTTTCAAAAAATGCTATTTATCTCAAAAAATACTATTCCAGTAAGTGTTCAAAATCACAATAAAGTTTGTCCCAGTAACCAGCTATCCAAAAACGTATTAATATTCATCTGAAGACATGTAATTTGTAAGGAAGGATGTTTTACTTAGTGGAAGTGAAAATGCCAAAGGATGCCGCTCCATTTAATCTTAGGATCTTTCGTCAGCCAATCAAGTTATCACTATTTTTACATTTTGAAAATCATAGTCTCATCCAATTGTGCGTTTCAAGCGACTCTGTGCCCCGTCGTCTTGTTAGTTTCGACTCTGCGTCGGGTGAGCGTGTTTTGTTGTTATCTGACTAATCAAGAAAGCATGCTTATGCAGAATCGAAACTAATTAAGACGATGACACAACACTCACTAGTTTGAAGCTCATAATCTGATGTACTGAAGTAAGATTTTAAGCCCTTAAAAGTAGTGATAACTTGATCGACGTTGAACAGTCGACCGACGATCCTAAACGTAGAACGAAGCCTTATCTTACATGTATTTTACCTGCGCTTAATAAAACTCACTCTTCTTTCCCTGTATACGGGACATAGAACTGAGATCGAAGTAGCGCGCATGCCCATTTACATCGACGCTGGGTCGGAATAAATCGCGAATGCGCATAATACTTCCTTAAGCCTAAGGTCTTTCGAAGGTGTAGTCTGGCAACGATCGCAGGTCTCGTCCTGTTACTTGGCCAAAAATTCATGAAACAATGTAGTAACCCGGTCGCTTTTTTAATATTTCCGACAAGGTTGAAAGGTGTTTATGATTCCCATTTGTGTATCCGTCCGTGATCTAACTCCCGTAAATTTGCATAGATTTCTACGAATTTTATATACGCAATCTCTATGTGCCGTACATTATTGAAAATGGTGTATGTAGAGTTTATAGTTCTCCAACAAGAGCACTCAAAAAATAAAAGATTTGTAATACATTACGCACTCTGGGTAATCATTCTTTAAAGTGTATTTTATAGATATTTGGCTATTATTTTATAGATATTTGAAATGAAACAAAATTGATACATGTTATTAAGGATGGCATGATAAAGCTCTCCATCCAAAATAGTGTCTATATAATTTATAGTTCTTCAGCAAGAGCACTCAAAAGCATTATAATGCATTACGGTCTGTAACAATAGCAGCTCTTTCCATTTAGCCGTAGCCATCGATTTCAAGCACAACACACTTAGTATAATTTTATTGATGTTCCCGTGTCCACGGATAGATGATTGCACTATCCATGGTAATAAGTGCCATTGCCCCCGAGGAGTTTGGACTTATTTCTGCCTGTTGGTCCCTAATTCGGAATCAATTCCAGATGAGGGACCAACCATCTGAAATCGGGGCCTCCAGTATTATGTTTTGAACACCGGGAACATTGGAGCCTAGACCGATTTTACGTGCAAATCTTCTTATCTTAGCGTACACGGTCCCACAGAAATCCAGTCGAGAGAGGAGTTCACCCTCCCAAGCACTGTTCAAGGGAGCCATGACCGATTTTACGTGTGCCACCTCTTATTAGGGTACACGGTCCCACAGCAGTCCAGCCGATATAGGAGTTCACCTTCTATGGTAGAAAGGCATTTAAAGGGTACAACATTTTAACACTTTCCAACAAGTTAAAAAATTATTTTGATTTCGGTTAGTCTATCTCTCCATCCGTCAGTACATTAACAGTCGTAAATACGGGTATAGGACGAATTAATAGGAACTCCTGTGAAAGAATGCAAAATTTAAATTAGTAAGTAGTTGGAACACCAATGGCCCGAATAACAGCTTGTCAATCCCATGCCAGAAAGTGGAATTCACAAATGTAGGTCTTGCACAAAGTTCAAGAGAGTTTACAGCCATTCCTCCAGCAAAGCGATCTCGAGTTCTGGTAGTGGTGTTGAGGAGGAAACGGAGTACAGATTTTGTCTCTAAAAACCCCCCCGAAAGTCTCAATTATGTTGACATCAGAGTCCTAAGGACACCATGTGAGATGTTTACTTCATCATTATGCTCATCTTAACGTGTTTCAGCATAACGATCTGTGCATACAGGGGTGTTGTCATCTTGGAATAGAGGACGCTCTCCAGGAAACATATTCTGAAGCATAGGATGTAAATGATGTGCAAATTACTGTACATCGATAATACTCAACTTTGAACTCCCCTTTCAGGTTTACAAGTGGCCCAAGCTACAACAAGATGTCACTTCGCACACCAGCACAGAGCCTTGTCCATGATTTATGGTAGGAAACAGGCTGTTAACCCTTAATTGCATAGCGATGGATATTTACATCGTATGTTTAAAAGACGTTCACTGCCGGATAAGAATAGCCAAATTTCTTATGTCGAACTTACTTATAAAATATAGTTTTTGATAATGAATACATCATGGTGTGAATAATAAAAGTATCAGATATTTCTTCTAAACTGCGTGTTTTTCGAAAGATTAGTTAGTTACTCACAAAACTGACATAGGAAATTTAGCTTACATTCGTGAATATCATATGATAGGCAGCAAACGTGTTTGAAATTCATGCAACTAAGGGTTGAAACAAAATGCTTTTACTGCTGCTCGCAAGACGAACATACGTCCTGTTTTCTTTTATAATGTAAATGATGATTCTATGGACCGTACTTGTTCTCCCTACTGTTGTGTCCAATTTTATTTTGGTGGTCTCCACTCACTTGTAATCGCTTCATAGCATTCTGCGATAACACTAACGGCTCTGTCATAAATGTTGGCAACATACAGCTCCCGCTGCTCGGCTGATATTTTCCCTTTAGACGCCAGTAGGTCGCAGACTGTTGTAACACGTGGCGAAGATGTATTGGGCGATCGAAGTAAGACAGTTTAAAATGGGTATTCCTAGTATTTTGTCCAATACCAGTATGTATCGATTGCTATGAAATTCATATATGATATTCCGATGTACTGTACTATATCCTCCTACTGAAAATGGCAAAATAATAATAATAATAATAATAATAATAATAATAATAATAATAATAATACTTGTATTAACATTTATAGTTCTACACAGGCGCACTCAAAATAGTTACAGTACATAACGAAAATTAAGAAATCATTCTTTAAAGTGTATTTTAGAAATATTCGGCTATTTCAAACAAAACAAAATTGATATATTAATAAGGGTTATAAAATAATACCCTCCACCGAAAGTAGTGTGCATAGCATTTATAGTTCTCCTACAAGAGCACTCAAAAGGATTCAAATATATTACGGTCCATTGTAAATTTAGAGACCATTTGAAGCACAATATAGTTAGTATTTAAACAGCTTCTTATGGAAATGGATAAACTTTTCTTTTTCACAAATTTACATTTATAGAGATAAACCACTTTTCTGAGGTTTTCTCCAATTTCTCGTCAGGGCCTCGCCATGACAAAATGAGTAAGACACTGAACATGGTAGATGGCTGAAGTAGTCAGGTCCAGTGTTCAGGCCTACCGCGCGGATGTTGATCTAATGATCTCGAGTTTGGGGCAGTTTTCTAGAGATTTAATGTGAATATGCGATAGCACCCTTTAAAAAATCCTAATCCGAAGACACCCGCTTTTGTCCGCGGGTGCGTTTGCCTTAGCCAAAATTGACTAACCCTATTCTCGCCAAGTTTTACGACGATAAAAAGCAATCGCGTAATTTGGTTAAAAAAGAAAACACAGTCTTGTTGGAAAGTGTTCGATAATCGATGCATTGGAATGATTTATCTATAACTTGCTTATCTATAACTTTATTTAAAATAAATGGTGAAACTTAGATTTCATATTAAAAATAAATACAATCCTATGTTTTACGACATACGAAATGTTTCCTCTTTAGGATTATGGGAAAGCACATTTCACTGGAATAGCGTATTTCCGTTATTCTGTGCACTCTGCTAGCACGGGGAACAAACCCGAATAATAATTTTCATTTCATACACTTCTAATCAGCGAATTCTCGTATAATTAAGAGACGTCGTACAATTAAACAACTTTAATTATGTTGCATTACTTCGCGGGGAAGCGATTCAGCAGCGCACATGAATTTTCCCTTGTATTCCTGAAATGCTTGAACAACTAAACGTTGATAGTATAAGTTAAGGAACAGAGAGAGAGGAAAAAATACAGTTCTCCCCATCATTAAATGCGAGTGATATATTTAAATTTTAATGCGTTCTTCAAATGAGAATTCCACATGTGGCACAGTGTGCAAATTTTAGGAATGGGAAGACATTACGAAATTCTTCAGCGGAGGAAAGTTGAACTCGAAATTTTGGGAGACAAAATAGTGTAATATTTCAAAATATAAATCATCGCGCTGCAAAACTGAATCATATTTCGCGAAAAATTCTCCACTAAATTATGCGCATAATTTAATAATTTTAATCAGTAAATTATTCATCTTAAAACTATTGTTCTGTTGAAAGAACAGAACATACATAGAAATATGTACATTCACATGAGGCTTTTAAGCGGATGAAAAGCTTTAATAACAGACAAAAAATAATAATGAGAATTCTGTGTTAATATACTCTAGAACAAGAAAAAAAAAGACACACCAAGAAAGAATTGTCCGATTGCGATAAAAATTGGTGGATGTAAAGAACGTACATAAAAATCAAACGATTAAAATTTCCGAACAATTGAATGGTTTATTGTAGAGTTTGACCTTTACAAAGGGGGGAAGTCAATAAGGCGTTGGTCCACCTCTGGCCTCGATGCAAGCTGTCACCCGGCGTGGTATAGTCTTATAAAGTTCCCGGATTGTATCCTGCGAAATTTCTTGACAAATTGTCTCCAGCTGTTGGGCTACATTGGCAATATTTTGACATGGTTGCCATCGCCTTTCCATCACGTCCCAAATGTGCTCTATGGAAGAGAGATCAGGCGACCTAGTTGGCCAAGGAAGTACAGAGAAAGCTTGAAGATAATTCATAGTAACACGTGCACTATGCGGCCGGACATTATCGTGTTGAAAAGTAAGTCTAGGGTCGCAAAAGGAATGGTAACTCAACCGGTCGTAGGATGTCGTCAACGTACCGCTATGCTGTCAATGTGCCAGAAATGAATATCAAAAGGGTCCGGCTATCAAAAGAGACGGCACCCCAGACCATAACACTTTGTTGCCGGCCTGTGTGGCGTGCGATAGTCAAGGCAGGATCACTCCTCTGCTCTGAATGTCAACATACACGTCTAAGGTTGTCTTTAGGACACACATGGAACGATACTCGTCCCTAAAGACTACACGTGCCCAGTCAGCGCAGTTCCACGTTGATCGAGCCCGACATCACAGTAATCAGACTTAACGGTGTACAAGCGTGAGAAGTAACCGGCTTAACGGTCGGTGCTCAACGGTCGATTTTAAATTCCACTCTCTCAATCGTCGGTGGAGGGTCCTGTTGGATAAATGTGTGCGGTTTACACAGTGGATAGTTGATAGCGAAAAATCCGGCTCTGTTCGCTGTTCCGACAATCGGTCTATCTTTCCGTTCTGTTGTGGCCGTCGGTCGACCGCTACCATTTTGACGCTTATATCTACCGTTGTTGGCCCACTATTGCCAGCATCGTCTAATAGCAGCATCGCTTTGGCGCAGATGTCGAGCGAGTCTTCGATTCGTCCCACCAGCCTCTTTCAGTCCCATCGCACGACTTCTTTCAAACTCTGACTTCTGCTCATGATGCGCACGAATCCTTCAGCAAGGCATTGTTGCAGTCGACGTAAGATATCGCAGCTGAAATGCAACAGAAAATTTAAATATCAAATTGAGAATCGCACTTTATATGGACCTCCTGAATGCGCAGTCTCGATGCGTTAGCGCTTCCCCTATTCATTCATTGGACTTAAGATTTTAACCATTTGAATGTTCGGCCCAAATGTCTCTGCATACGAAATTTCATTATCATCGGGCTACTCCTTCTTGGGACGTCGTTTTTTGTTATAGTGTGTATTTAGATGGATTTAAGATTTATGTATGCTTAATTAGTATTCAAAATTCATGATTTCGACTATCTAAGAAAACATTATTGTCTACAGTCAGACAGAGGCGCAGACAGCCAATTCGGGGCCCCAGGGATAAAATCTTTGGGGTCCTTTTGTTATCCAGAAATCTCTTTGATGTCATATTAGATCAATCATTTATTCCTTATTAAAATTATTAATCATTTAAATTAATAGTAATTGGCAATTAATTAATAGAATTAAAATTATTAATTTAAAAGAGTATTATTCTTTAATAAATATCCATGCTCTAAAAAATACCAACATTTTGTTTTGAAGGTTTCGTCCCCTCCATAGAGAAACAGTATTTGAAACGTTAACATTTTTGCATGGCATGTTTCCTCAGTATTGAAACAAATAATATTTTTATTCATACTTCCATGCAAGCAGGCAGCAAAAAATTTCAGAACGCCAAAAAAGTGAAAATTTCAAAATTTCGGAGGTTGGTTGATCCCCATAGTTTCTCCTCTGGCTAAACCCTTTCTTCCACTATTTAACAATGTGTCTCGAAAAAAAAACAATTTCTTGTTAAATAAATCTTTTCTACTTTTAGTCATGGCAAACCGTTGAATAATACCGTCAATCTCTACCTTTCTTGCAAAAAAAGACTCAATCAGAAACACTTCTCGTTTTTGGCAAGTTAGTGGTTTTTGCTCTAGCTGGCTTTTTGTAATTTCATTCAAAAATTAATTTGAAGCATACGGATAATCTAAATTTGGACTTTTTTTTATTTTACAAAATTGACAACACACAATTAAGTGTCATATAAACAACAAAAGGGGGGCCCCTTCACAAGCTGAGGCCCAGGGGATTTTTCCCCTGCTCCCCCACCCTCTCAGCGCCACTGCAGCCAGGACACTTTGTCGTCTTATGTCCATCCACAGCTTAGTTAGATTCAAAGCATAATCATTTTTTTAATAACGTACATAGAATCTGTTAATTAATCCCTATCATATCAATAAATATTTTCAAACTGGGAAATCCCGATTTCTTGAAAACAAAAAATTTTACCATACATGTAATAAGATATAGCATTTGATAATATCTCTCTCGGAAGAGTTCCGGACCGATATCAGCATGCCGGGGCAGTACGCTGTGGCGCGGCATCGGATAAGTGGTAACGAAAAAATCAAAGTCTTGCCCGCGCGAGTCAAAGGGAGCTTGTCATGATGCAGTGGCTTTCGATCGTTGCTGGCAGCGGCGGTCCAGCTCTATTCCATTTTTGAACCCAATACGTTTTAGATGTGAAATCGGCAAAAATAAAAACTGAAAACTACCGCCAACCTACTGACTTCCCAAATAAGGAGTAAACTCTCGACTATCCGGCTCGCCCTCCGTACTATCCTGCCTTGTTCAAGAAATAATAAATGTTGTTAGCTACGTGCCATGTACTCAAATTTTGCACATGCAATACATGTAGTCACTAAAAGGAGAATTTCTCGCATGAAATATGTATTTTCATGAATGCAGATGATACTCATGAAATCCGAGTAGACCTGGGTTTTGCTAATTATGAAACTGTATGTACTGTGTATAAAATCTACTTTATTAACATATGTGGCCGTCTGTTCGTCTGTGAAAAATAGCATAAAATTACGGCAGCTAGTTTACCTTACAATATGTAATATTTGTTTTTAATACAATGGGGACGAGGAGGCAGAAAGTGAGTAAATAGTTATAGAACTCCGGCTTATCGGGCTTTCATCTTATCCAGCCTACCCTTCCGCCACACTAGGCCAGATAATCGGGAGTTTACTGTAATTAGTTACTGATGGAAGAAACCACTCCACTAGGAAAGAATTACAATTATTTTTCTATCTTTCAGCGTTTAAAAACTGCAGTCGCATGAAAAAAAAAGCTACGTGTATTTCAGAAGAAAAAGGATACACACACATGAAAAATTTGAGTCTTTAAGAAAAAAATTTAAGAAATCTAAGTAGTAAACTATTATCATTGATTTAGAAGTAGTAGATTTTTGAGAGTAATGAAAGAGAAAAAGTGTGAAAACAAGAACTCTCGAAAGAATCTCATTCTTAGGGCAATACAAAATGATATGTACACTTGAAAGGCAACTAGGAGGCAAATGTGTTGCGTCAAGCAACAAAAATTATTTTTTTTGAAATATGAAATACAACCAATGACTAACGGAACATAATCTAACGGTAATTTTCGCGTGATCACACTTGATAAAAATCAAATGTTAAATATTTTACTTTTTCAGAATTCCTCATTCTATGAAATTCATCTCCAGCTTGCTGTAGAACTCCTTTAATGAATTGAATTCTAAGGTACTTTTATTCATTCATATTTTTTTGTTCTGTAATACATAGCGATGAACAAGGCAAATAACGGTCTTATTAGAAAAAAACATTTACACTAAATGTGATTGTTACATAGTCATGTAACAGCGGCAGTCACGGACTAAGAGGGTACAGGACAATCATCCAAGCATTGTGAAAGAACTAAATGAAATTTGCCCAAAAGGTGGCGCTGGGAGTCGTACCCATTAATTTTTTGCTAGTACCCATTAATTGTGTGCTAGTAGCTAAAACGTAAACAAATATCAACGGAAGCACCCCGGGGGAGATGCTTACGCCGTGTGTCGTCAGAGGGCGCCCATGCCGTTAATCATTAAAAGGGGGTCGCATATTTTCCTTTCAGAAGCTGACGCAGTTTCGCCCGTCTGCCGCTTCCCGATGATCGTCCTAAAGCCTCTTATTCCGTGGCGGCAGTCAAGATCCTTTCGAAAATCAAAACAACAAAATGTAAACAGAGCAACACGTTGCCATTCTCTACGGAACTTGTTTTTTTCGCCCTATTGTTTTTTCTTTCCCCACAACAAACCTATTGTGGCTGACCGTTCCTCCCTAGAACCCCTATAATACAGGCCGGCTTACGTCTCGAAAAGTTGCCCAAACCGAAACTATGGGGTTGCTATCTTTGGCGCACTTCTCGCTACTTTGGCATTTCGTTAAAGTAAACGTAATTAGTGACAAACTTTAATATTTTATTATGATTGCGAAAATAATTGTAGGTATACAACAATATTCAAGGTGCTTAATTAAATTTATTAACATATATGTTGTCTATTGCTTTTTTAAACGCTAAGAACAAGGTTTTGTTTACAAACACAACAAGTAACTTTGGCGAGCTTTGGCGATAATGCAAAACGCACGCTTAACATCACATTTGCGTTTTAACAAAACTAAACAAGCTACGGACAACTTTGGTATTTTAAATTAAATAACAAAGATAAACTTACAAGAAAAAGGCATTTTCTAAGGTAACAGTAAAAATTTTCAATAATAAAATCGGACTTACAAGGCAAATTTGAGCAGACGATCCGGGATCTCGTCGCATGTTGATCACCCATTTTCTTCTTTTTTCTTCATCTTTAGAGAATTTAGCCATTCTAAATCCATTTCTTGAATGATTAGAACAATTTATGGCGGCACAACCACCCGTAATAACAAATTTATTGGTTTAAAATGCAGAATAAGAACACCAAGCGGTGTCGCCAAGGAGTGCTGTGTTAAGCCTAATGTGGGCAATTTTCAGAAGGCGTAGGTCAGCTCGGTATATAGGAGTCCTATTCCTCCCTAGGAAAACAGGTTTCGTGGAACTTGAGGGAGAAAAGAGAACGCACTAGTAATTTCTTTCCCTTAGGACATCTGGCAACAATTTTTAAAGCGCGTCCGTTGAAGAGACGCTAAATTTTAGTTGAAGAAAATGTTACGTAGCTACAAGGTGCGTGTGCTTGGGGTCCTCAATTCTGCTTTGGCGATGGCACCATTTGCAGGTTGAGGATGCCCCGAGCAGAAATGTTTAATTTGAAAACTATCTATTTCCCTTTTTTTTTTTTTGTTCGTGATTTTCTGCAAGAAGAGCAGCTAATCTCAATTTAATTATCAACATGCTGATAAGAAATTTTGTGACCAGAGTTTAAATTTTTTTTCGTCGCGTAGAATTTCTTTGCTCTGAACTTTGCTGATGGTAAAAATCTTGACAACGCAGTTTCGTGTTCCTGTGATCATCATTACGACAGCTTGATAATTGACAAACGTTCCTGTACTATGGCAGCTAGATGTGTTTCAGCTTAATTTTCTCTTTCACTTTGAACCAAACAGTACAGGCGGACTAGTCTGATGCAGACTCACTTGCCGAAACCGGTGCAGTTCTAACATAATTTCCTGCACTGACGAACGCGCAAGAAGACAGCTAATTTTCCTTTTTCAACAATATAGTGAATTTTGCCTTGATCACAGATAGTGTGAATTGACGTCTTGTGTTTTCTACAAAGTGTAACGTGCGCCATTTTGAAGCAAAATACGGCGGCCATTATAGTGGAATCTTAAATCTGCTCCGAAAATTAAGTGTGTAAGGGCCACAGCTCCATCAAACGAGTGATACATGCGTGCCCCAGCTCCATCAAACGCGTGATACCTGCAAAATGATCATCGGCGAACTGTTTTAAATTCAAGGGACTTAGCAGATTTTGTGGAACTTTCACATGAGTGATGTTTGTGAGAAATGTAGTTGTAAATCGAACAATATTGAACTTGAATGTAAACAGTTTTATTAATTGAGATGACTGAAGTGAACTAGCAACACCAAAGTATCATCATCGGGTAAATATTAACTAAATATCACGTTTTACAGTAAAATGTTATTGGAAATTTTAATTTTTTTTATAGTATGTTGATGAGCAGATCTTTAGAAAGTATTGTCAGTCTGATGCTACTGGTAACGATTTCTTCAACATTTTGAATTTTTATATATGTAATTGATGTTGTGTACATTGAATGATTCATTTTTAATCCATTAATTACTAAGCATTTAACATTTCATTTTAATTGGATTTTGCCAGGTTAACTATGTGGGACAATTTAAAATGACTTTCAATTGACACAACATTCTGACATGCATTTTAGTATTATTGCTGTTTGTTACAAAGGTGTTTAATTTAAAATTGAAGTATTGATTTTAAAATTCTAATTTTAAACCCTTCATTTCATTATGAGGTCATTTGGGCCTAATTGCAGTCTTTAGAAAACAAATTTGGGTGTTATTGTTCGCTTATAAGCATATATACATATATAATCCAGATTATTTTCATGTTATATTTGTTATGCAAGAGTTTTAAATATAAGCAATGTTTAAAAGTTATGTTTGAGTGTTTTCCTGAACTAGTCTCCCTTAGGCAGAGTCATTCCTTTAGCTTGGAGACTAAATTGGCAATTCTCTCAGTATTTTTCCAGGTGAGTGTTTGAGAAAATTAAAACTCCTTCTTTTTCAGAGTTATAATGCCTATGAACTTCGCAATGCAAAAAATTCTATTGAACCCTTTTTTAGTGTTTATTACTCCTCAAGATCAGCCAATAACTTCAACTAAGAAGTTATCAGTGATGACTGTGAACTTCAGTATAAAAAACCATGTGTTCTCTTCTATCTATCCCAAACGTGGTTAAATAGATTGAATGATTCACCCTATTGAAGTTCTGATAATATGAACTGTCGTTGCTTTCGGCATAACGGTGTTGTTTGAGATTTCGATGACTCTGTAGACGCAATCATGACAATCCAGCCTGTTCCGAATGGCCCACTAGAAACTATATTATTTCTCTTTCCCACTGAAACTATCAAATAATGAGAGATCTGAAAGGATCTCTCATAAGTTTCATGAGGTTTGATGGGTGAAGGAAATTTACTTCTTCATTCTAGCATTTTGTTACATGGAATGAATTATACCGTGTTTAACATAATACCTACGAGAACCATGAATACATGCGATTTAAGCCTTACACAAGTACTTGCAAAGCTGACTTATTTGTAAGAAAAATATAGTGTAACGCTTTTTTTCTGGTTCATCAAATTGCTCACCATTGCCAAATTATCACTCCATGGTAAAGCGACGTGAGCTGGAGCCAGTGGCCATTTTTTGACCTACATTACCACATTCTACAAGCTGTGCCATAAGGCTCTTCTCCAATGGAATAATTGTTATTTTAACTATATTACGGAAACTCTGTATCGTAATGGGAATAATACCATTCTAATTCTATTAGAAAGAAATTTGGAATTGTAAAATTATAACATAAATCTTTTCACCAAAAATATAAAAAAAAAGAATGTAGTCTACCATGCTTAGTGAAAATATCGATTAAATGAATATTCCACTTATTGTAATAAATTTTCAATGTACAAAATCGTTGTAAATTATGAGTGTGGTCACAGGGAACGGAATACCGCTTTTTAGAATAAATTTTCGGGGGCCAATTTGCAATTTCACTAAGCGGGTTCAATTGAATTTGGAAATATTCAATGGTTCGCTCTAAAGCCATAAATTTGTAAAAGCAGCATTGTCTATAGGAAAAAGCATCGCAGTGATCATTTCCTCAAAAAAACCGGAGCATTTAAAATAGGTTATGGTTAATTAAGAGCATTAAAAATAGGTTATGGTTAATGTTCTTTTTTTCCTTTTCTAAATAACGAAATTTAAGCGAATTTCGAATTTAAATAGAATTTACGAAATTTAAATAGAATCAAGCTTGTCTAAGCTGAAATCGAAAAGATCCCAAAATATTCCAATACCTTGCAGAATTTGCTAAAGTAAGTTGTGGCGATATTTTAAAAATGTAGCAACATTTTGATTTAAAACACTAATTTAGAACTTTGTAATATATTTCACTTAAAAAAACAGTACAGAACGATTGCGTTGGTGGTAAAAAAATCCACCGTTTCTAAGCTACAAAAATTTTCACTCCCCAAAAAAGCATGAAAATGGGAAATTTCATCAGCTAAAGGATAGACTAGCTGAGGGATAGCGGACTTTTGTACCCCCTGAAACGATCAGTCAGTGGCAAATATTTTATTTGTGCTATTTTACAAAATTCTTATACCATTTATTTTTACCTTTTTTCAACACCATTTTTAATGTTATTATTATTATTATTGTTGTTGTTTTAGGGTAAAAGCAGAGTAATTTTTAAGTAAAAAAGTATTTTTATATTGTTAATGTTTTGTTATTAAAAAAATGAAATAATTTTAGAATAAAGAAAACATTTTTGTCTTTGAAACATTAGTCAAACTTACTCTCTCTCTTCGAAGACCAAAACGAGCGCGTTAAGTATGCCAAGGTTTTACATTTGCAAATTTCTTAGTACTCAAAAATGTGAGCTTGCATGTCCTGAAGTTTGAGGTCTCTACTCTAGGGTGAACATACAAAAACATCATTAGTTACCTGTTCTCCACATTTCCGTTAGGCCGGCCATCATCTAAATGATATGTCACTCTAAAGCATTTCATGGCACCAAGTAGTGACGAACTATTTCTTATAGCATTTGTTTCTTTCTCCAAGCATAAGCATTTTTGTAATTTTTATACTGTATGCTAAATTTTACTGAGCAAAATTTCTCGCTGTACGATAATTTTCAGGGAGGAAAATGATATATTTTCCAACATATTAATAAAAAAAATTGTAATTACTTATAGTAGCTTCTATGTCTTGAGGCTGCTTTAATATCCCGTGATTGCATTTGTATAGTTGTGATAATTGGAGTTTGTGAAATAGAATGTTGTTTAAATTTGCATTTTGAAAGCCTTAAACATGTAAATGATTCGTAAAATTACTGAAAATGCATTTTAAGTGTATGTGATTCGGTTCGTGCACGCATTAATGCATTAATTTTATACCTTCTTTAGTTATATATAAAATGTACTAGGGGTGACTGAACGGCGTGTCGAAGACAGGAACTTCTGAATGTTGCTACATTTCTTACTTATTAATTTAGAAGAATCAAACAACATTTTCGCAGAACGAGAGAAAAAAAATTATCGCGCTTGAGGTCTCACCAATGCAAAACAACAGGGCAATGTTAATCTACGGGAAAATATTTTCAGAGATTTTTTTGAACGACACTAGCATCAGTACTATAATGCTATGGCCAATACCGCTGTGACAAATTTAGTCAAGGTAACAAAGGTAGTTTCGGACAGTATATATTGCATCCTTCGAGATAATATACGATTCCGCAGTGCATTGTGCGGTATTTGTTTTCCTTTTCCTATATGGAAAATGTGTTATTACGTTTATAAAAATAAATAAATAAATAAATAAATAAGGGCTTCCATCATTTTATTAAACAATAGCATATTTAAAATCTGTCCAACAACTAGCTCTAATTAAAGTAATTAATTCATCCAAGAACAGTAACGTAAAAAATATTTATTTCACTAAAAAACATTTTAACCAGTTTGGATGAAAAATCTCAAATGTCTATGTAATTTATGGTTCGTTTTTTTTATAATCTTTTGAAAACTGTACATTTTAAATCATATGACATTTTTTTTAACAAACGCATACAATATACTTAATCAGAGAAAATGAAATTATGAAGCTTTTTGTTTTGCCACAAAAATGAAGTTTGAAAGATATTTATTTTAGCAATTAAATCTCTGAACCAGGTCAAGAAAGTTTTTCATGCGTAATTAATTCCTCTGTGAAAATCCAAGTCATTTTTAGTTTTATGCTTAATCATTTTTTAACACAAAAAATATGTTATAAGAAGCACTGATTTTCTGTAAACTTTAATTTATGAGTGTTTTATCAATTTAAAAGCAATCAATTTGCACAAATTCAATTATACTAAAATAATTATCTGTTCATTATTTCCATTAGTTCGAAATAATTTTAGATCAGAAAACGGCGTATTATAAACAATACTTTTTAATGGAAATATATATTTTTACCTCTAGCTATTTATTCCATATGTGCATGTTTTTTTTTTCCTAAAATCGAAATGAGGAAGGCATTTTACACGATTTTACGACAGATTACCTTCAGGTAAACTAACTAAGTCAGACTACTTTGTAATACTTTCAACAAATGCATTATATGCCGCTGTTCTTTAAAATACTTTTCGAAAACTCCTTAAAGAGTTTGCGTGTGAAAGATTTGCTGCTAAATGGTACATGCTTCCGATACGATCGTTGTTAGCTTAGTATTATTTAAAGCAATATTTTAAAAGTAGCCTTGTCAAACTCTTGCACATATTAATTGTATATGCTTGGCTTTTCTGATCCCCATACATAAGTTCTAATTAAAATCTCTTCATAATTTAGATCATCACAGTGAGAACTCTTAATTATTAGATCCATTCGTTACTGTTAAAGACTGCCAAGAAGAATTTTCATTCCACATGTTTAACGTGTACTAGAGATTTACATAGACAGAAATTGGGTTATTATTTTTAATAGCTGTTAATTTGGATTGGCCTTAGCCTTATTTCCGATGAAAATGTCATTTCAGAGATACCTCTCATTAGAATATAAATGCATTGTTATTTGAATGCTAAACAGGTGTGGACTTGCTCGCGAGATGCAAACGTGATATTTCAAAAGTACCAGAATTCAATATTATATATTTTGGGTTAAAATCTTTTTTTCAAGCATCTGTTAAACGTAGCGTCCAGTGCAATTCTCTGTTCATCATTCCAATCCTCCACATCATTATTCATTCTAAGCAATTTCTGTTTCCATGCAGTGAGAATGCTTACTTTAAAAACTTCATTTAGTCTAAAATCTTACTCCGGGTCGTTGTTCATCGTTGATACGCACAAAATAAGCGATTCAATAAAATTTTGGAATATAATATAATACAGTGCGGTCTAATTAAAAAAGTATTTCTTTTTATTACATTAAAATTAATATTCTTAGGGAATTACATATGTTTTACAAAATGCAATCTTAGTTTATGAAATAAATGAATAAAATTAATAACTCTTTTCCATTCATAACAAAATAGTAACATAATGAAATGAAATGCATAATTTTAAAGAAGTGTAATAATATCCTCAAATATGCATTTGGCATATTAATTTAATTAAAAATCTTATCAAAGAAGTAAAACACGAAACAACTTCCTTTAGCACTGTTATTTATCTTTCTGATTAATGCGCAAATAGTTTCAATTTATGTCTTTATCAATTTCGGCTTATAAAATCTTTTACAGCGTGCAGCATTCTTTCAGTGAAAGAACATATGTTTATTGAACGTACAGTATATGAGGCATTCTTTTTTCTTCCTTGAAAACTTTTCTCATTAAAAATTAGCATAACTTTCGTATTTTTTTATAAAAAGGATTCTTGATTTCTGATGCAGAGGTTATTAAAAGAAATCACCACTGGATTTTTAAAAACTTTTCATTAAAAATATTAAAGTTAAATGAGAAATAATTGAAACATTTTTTATAAAGATAAACAAATGAAACACGTTTTCAATTTTCTTATTTCCGGAAGCAAAAGAGAATTCACGATTAACATATAAATTACTAAGGACAGAAATGGCTTAGTTTTATTCCATATTAATTTTTTTACGGAAACAATTTTCTAAATGCTAATTTTTTACAAACAAAAATTTTATTTCTTTTCACATATTTAGCTAACATATGTAACTGTATTTTTTGAATTGAAAAATACATAATTATCATTTTTAGAAGTGTGCTTTCTTAAATGTAATGTTTTAATTCTTATAATTCATTCTTTTTTATTATTATTATGGTAAATTTTAGTTTTAAAAATGAAAATCTCTTTAAGTAAGTTTTTGCAATTATAACTAAAAATTGAGAAAAAAAGAATGGAGATATTTGCTCTTGTTTCAAAAAAATTTTAATATATTTTCGATGACGATCCTATATTAATGCGGAAATAAATGCTTGTAGCGGTTGCTACGTCAAAAAGTATTAATTAACTTTTAAAATAAATTTCAACTACAGTATTACTATCAGTGCAGTATCACCATCATTGACGTTCTTGTTCATTGTTTGCATTTTAATTCCACAAATAACACCCAAACTTCTGAAAAGTTGTGATCTGAATTGAGTTCCCCTGTGTGTGATCACAATGTATGGAACACCAAAGCGACAAATCCAGTTTGCATAACAAAATTATTTTTTTCCTAGAGATTAGACTACTCACATGCTGTTCAAAACGCATCGTTCACATAAGTCTTCAAGTTTATAAGACTACTCCTGGTCTTCTTTGCGAAAAGTACCAGACATTCTAGCAAAATGCTGTTTTCCTAGAGAGTTCAAATACTTACTGTTCTTTTCTTTCCTTTCTTTTTTCATGCCGAATATTGGTGAAAATATATCAGTGAGACGCTATTTTTTCAAAATTACAGTTGAGTTTTTAAGAAAAATTCTTGACTTGTCCCCCAAAATGTAGAAATTTTGACGAAATAAAACATTCTTTAAGAGGAAGAAAGTGAAAAGCTTTCTAGCCACTGTTATAGTTACCTAATCGTTGTAGTTAATCATTACAGTACGTGAAAAGCATTGTAGCTACTTTAATTCGGAATTGTTTGGGGCTTATTTTAAAGATGATGATAAGATAAGATGAATTAAATAAGATGAGAGCTATTAATGGATTTCTACAGCATTCTCTTATTTTAAAACTAGCCGCCTCCGGCGACCTGTTGGTTCGCCCTCTTAATAAATCTTGTGCGGAGAGAATCCTGTTCCTCACTGGCTTCCTTGGCACTGAAATCTCTTAGATTCTGAATGCAATTTAAAAGTAAGATAGTTACAAACAGGAGCGGCCCTAGGGTAAGTCTAGAGACCCCTGCTAACATAAAAAAGACGCATCCTTTTATGCTCTACTTAGTTTTTAAGTTCGAAATGACGCCCCTTCGAAGCCGGCGCCCTGATGCGATGCTTACCGTGTCGGGCCGCCCCTGGTTACAAAAATAAGATGGGGTTTAATGATAAAAACCTACAAAAAGGAACAAATTATTTTCGTCCTATATTAATTCTGAAGAGCTTCTGGATATATTGGCCTTTATCAAAAATGGAAAGGAAAACAATTAAGAAAATCTGAAACGCTTTCAGATTTTAAATACGCACTAAAGAGCTATGTATTATAAGCGTATTATAATCCATGAGTCTTCCCTATTTTCTTTCCTTATTCCATTAAGTTGGAAAGTATATCATTATTGATGAGTGTGATTAAACACAATTAAAATTGATATTTCTAACAATTTTCTTTCTGGATGAAATGCATTAGAAATAGATGGGAAAAAGCTGCGTAGAAGAATGCACAATTCGAACTGAAATAAAGTTTAAAAACTCATTCAGGTGTATTCATAATTCAAGTAACAAAAGCAGACGATAAATAGCGCTTGGCGCTAGAATCACATTTTCTCAAAATCTCACATCAACCCTTTTATTTTTCGACAAATTAAAAAATTGCACATTTATTTTCGGAAAATTTCCAAATTCTAATTTTCTTTTGAGTATAAATCATTTCATTCCTGCTCTGATTTCACATGCACACGATATTTTAATTGAAAAATAACCTTACAAATAATCCAAACAAAAAAAAAAATCGTTATTCTTTTATTTTTACTTCAAGAGTCTGAATCATTTAATAAACTTGCCAAATATGGCAACCTAGATATGCTCAAAACTCGCTCTTTCCACTGCGGGGTTAGCATTGCGAAATGGTGAGAGCAAAAATGATCCTTTTGCGACACGTTTTTTATCGATATCTCCTAAAATAATTCGAATCTTGAAAAAATCGCTTCGAGGTGTGTCGGTTCCCGTCCTGGAGAATTTCTGTACAAAATTTGGAAGGTCTACGATTACCGTCTGCGAGCTACGCGAGACACAGACAAACTAACTAACTAACTAACTAACTGACATATTACAGTTTGTTTTATTTATATAGATGTAATAATAATAAAAGGTAATTTACGATTCACAAAGCGTCTAAAGGAAGAAAATATGGATTACTTACCACACTACAGGATTATATCAGCCGAATATGGCCAAACCAAGTGAGTTGATCATCATGATATGCGAGTCCTTTCTTCGAAACTCTTTTCCCTGATATTATCTGTTTAAACATTCTTTATGGGACGTAACATTTTATTTTTTTTTAATGAAAACCTATCAATTTTATGAAGTATAACCTTTAATATATTTTACTAGAAAATTTTCAAATTTCAAAATATTAAATGCACTCATTTGAAAATTTTGCTTCTGTGTATTTTTATTTTAATAAATTAGAATTATTTCTTATAAAAACAAATTCATACTTTACAACTACATTTAACTTGCACAAGTGAAATAATCATGTAATTTTGAAAATGGCTTCTTAAATATTGGCTACAATATACTATATTCATATATAATTAAAAAAGCTCTAATAAGTCTAGTTATCCTCTGAATGTATTTTAATAGCTTTTTTACTGCATTGCAAGCTATTAAATCTACCTGTTACCGTATTCTCTTTTTGTCTTTATTGTTTTAACAGCTATATAACTGAAAGTAGTCAATTATGATCGGAGCGTGAAAAAAAAAAATTCTATCGAAAATATAAGAAACTTTAGTTTTTAGGAGTTGATAAAAGCGAAACGTAATTTTTAAATGCATCTCAATCAGAATTTCAGCTGTCTAAATATTTAATAACGCTCAAAATTAAAATTTTCTATGCTGGGAAGCATATATTTTGGTGTTTTACTACTTAACCGCTATCATTTTTGTCAATAGACTTAAATTTCATAGCAATAAAGCATACTTACAAATGTTTAAAAAACAATTAAGCATAAATAGATAAATAATATTTTCATAAAAGATTATAAATATTCGAAAGTTCTAAAAGTACTTAAAATTCGTACTTAAAAGAATGATGTTAGACTAAAGTTAGAGATTAGTTTATGTATGCTACTTATTTTTCTCAATGCTTTTGTGGTAGATTTTAACTGAACGAGTTATTAGAAATGTCCAAGATTCAATGTTTCACCGATATTCCGACTATCTGTTTAGCTGGAACCGATATTTTGAAAAGGTGCTAATATACACCATTTCATTGGTGCCTCCTCAAGCACCATTCTGCAAGTGAAACGTTGAACCAGGATCTACGTTTTTTATGTAACCTATTATACTATTATATTATTACAGTTTAAACCAATTTCAACATTTTTCTAGAACTACATGTATAGTTATAGTTTGAACCATGATCGAGGTTTTTCCTCTAACCAAATGTATGGTATAACAGTAAACCAAGATGGAGGTTCGAGTGCATTATTTCTGATTTATCGTTTTTTTTTATGTCCAATACAATTTAAATAACTTTCTTCTATGAAACTTTTGCTAAACCGAAGGATTATTTTTTACATCTTCAAGCATAAGTTGATTTCAATAACACATTTAGTATGTTATATTTTTAAAATTTATCTATTTATTTTCAAAGGCAAATAACTATTAAATGAGTTACAAATATATAGTACAGACAGCCTGAATGACTAAATACAGAATTAAATATTTATCACTCATACCTTATTAAATACTTGTAATCAAGGCTTTTACTCAGATATAATAATATAAATAATAGTTTACAAAATGTATGTCATTCAAATTACTAATGAAAGTAGCTTAACTGCAGGGAAAAAACAATCACTTTAGCCAGAAGAAACTTTAGCAAAATAAGAAATAACTCACTCCCCTGGGTTTTCATGTGCTTGTATTTAATAAAAAGCTGTCATCTAACAAAATACATTAGATGATATTGTAAACAATCACAATTTAAAACGATAATCCCCGAAACAACACTCAGCTCCAACCTCTAAAATTTAAATTCAAATGGACGTTTATGCTCACAGGACAGGAACGATAAACCTTTACAGCGGCCTCTGCATGCGCATAGAGTAACTTTTTATAAAAGCTTAAATATTTCTTTTTCTTTTTTTTAAGTTGCTACAATAAATGTAAAAATTCTACCGATAGATTTATATAGATTTAACTTAATATATTTACCTGAAAATCGTGCACTTATTCTTGTAAAGCTGTTTTCGGCTAGTATGAATATACCTTTTTAAAATATTAAAAATCCGTAATCAAATCAAATTCGCTGAAATGTTATTTTCAATTTTGTCGTTCAGTGGAAAATTATCAATTTTTTTAGAAAGATGCGATCCAGTTTCAGATTTTTAATATAAACTTGTTTTATTTTTATAACTGTAGTTCGTTTTTTTTTATTGATGTATATACAAAAATATTTATTTCGAATACAATTTGATATATTGTTTCTGTTCTTTTCAACAACAACTCCCATTTAAATTTCAAAAGAAAAAGAATACATACTTAATGTACTTATATATTTCTACAAAAATCAATGTATATTTAAATATGTTAATTGAAATGAAATTCGTTTGTTAATGCATGTGTTAGGTCAAAAATGTTTTTAGAAAGTTATAGAAATTTTAGTTCAAGAGTAATATGCTATTTGATATTTATTTAGCATAAATAAAAAAATATTATTAAAAACATAGGGAAAACTCCACCCGGCAGATCCAAACACGCGTCTTTCGAGTGAAGGGAAAGCGCCATACCGGTATATCTAAGAATGACACAGCCAGAATGAGAAAAAATAAGTTTACATAACGTACATCGCTTAATCGCAATTCTTAATGTTTTCCTTGTAAAAATTAAAAAGTTAATATTGTGCTTTAACTTTTTACTCATCATTTTATCAAAGTAATAACCAGATAATAATCGTATATTAGGTGGAATTTAAATGAAATATGATCTATGAGCAGTTACTGCACTCTTTTAGTGAGGGTATATAGTCATTGCTGTCAAATGTAGTTATTCGACGGATAGCTCCTTTATACAACCTATATTTATAAACGAAGGTTCTTTCTTCCATTTTTGAAAAGATTTTTCTATTTTGAAGACTTCATAAAGCAGTTTTCTTATTTTTTATAATCGCCGCTAACCTCCTAAAGAAAGCTAACGTCGGCCATGTTACTTCACAGGAAAACACAGCTTTTGAGGTTCGAACCGGAATCTGGGTTTAATCGGTATTTGATTTATATAAGACATTTTCGGATGAACCATAAATACGGTTAAATGTATATGACATTGCTTTTAACTCTCTAATTTCACCAGTTATTGGGTGAAATTTTGAACTTTTATTTTTAACACTGTACGGAAGAAAAAATTCAAGTACAACATGGGTTCTTAAATGAAATATTTCAATATTGCTCGTATTTCCTTTTAAACACTTTGTTCCTCACTACGCGAAACACATTTTCATAAATTATAGAGGTTTTATGATTATGTATAAGCTTAAAATTGATCCTGCAGATTATGGAGCTTAAAAGCTATAAAAGCAATATCAGATTTATTCTTATTTAAAACACACAACTCTTATTTATCTCTTTAATAAGTCATTCTATATAAATTAATGATTGATTTATCCTTCTTTAATAAAAAATTCTATATAAATTAATACAAGTGTATAAGAACTATATTAATTGAAATTATTGGCACACATTTCATTCCATAGAAAGATACATTACAGCATGATTAAAAAAAAAAAAACTCAATTTAGACTTGTTATATAAAATGTAGACTGGTAGATTTAGTTCACAAAATCAACTTTTATGTATTTTTAAAATAAATAATTACATAAACATTTTATCTGCAAATTTATCTAACTGGCACTATAAGAAATTTTTTCTGTCTTGCTTCGTCTGTTTATAAAAAATATATCTACTAGTCGGCCGCATAATACTTCTTTGTAAATAAAAACGCTTCGTGCATAAAGGATGTTTTCAATGACTAAACAAAACACAAAAGAATGTGCAATTTTAATACTTTACGATGCCCTTTCTCGCATTAATGGGATTTCATCAGATTTCCATTTTGAATGACTTAAAATATAAGCTTGAGGATTCCTATAGATTACATAAAACTAAATCATTTCTATAAGATAAATCTAATTTTAATACTGCAGTTCATTTTACGCATTTTTTTTCAAATGCAGACAGTGCCACAGGACACAAATCCTTAGGAAAGCATTCAAATATGTTTAACTTATGTATATGTTTAACTTATGTTTTCATGTAAAGTGTGCATTAAAAAAATCCAAAGAACTTTATTTATATTAAAATTTGTCCTGGGTATTTATTTCAATTTGCTTGATCAGTGAGGCACTACTATTAGTTTAAACTTTAGCCTTATACTTTCAATTAATCTTTTTATAATGAAAAGCAGTTATTTTTGATGGCATAAATTTTATAATGTCAAGAATATTTAAAAATATATATGTTAAAATAATTCTTTAGGAAGATTCGGTATGCAAAAATTTCCTGTGATAAATATGAAGTATGACCTTTTAAAAGGCATATTATTTTAGTAAATATCAAATTTGGAAGAAACTTTCTCCATATTTATACGAACATTGGAATAGATAGACGTACCTAGAAGTAAAGGGGCGAGCTGAAGTCAACAATATCTTCAAACAACCATACGAACAATTTATAAAGGCTTTAAAAAATATTCAATTACGTTGCAGGCTGTGGTATAAGAAATACCTTTTTTATGTGTAACATTTATAAATGGAATCTTTCTGTCATTAGTTTATAAATATGTTCAAATTTTTATTCGGTGAGAATAAGATAACGTGATTAAATAGCACTTACAGCAATTGTCAAGCATACGCAGTGTTAAGTAATAAGTATGTAACTGTAAGGAAGGAAGAAGCAAGTTTTTTCATAATATCTTCATGAGTCGAGAGATAGTCCTCTTCTGCTAAGGATTTTGTCATCTAGCAGAATGCAAGTGGATTGTATCGCCTATAACGTCTTTTCCATTATTTATTTATTTAATTTTATTAACCGTGAGCTTTTTTCTTAGTGAGGTAGTGTGGTGGAGCGAAAGGAGCAGTAAAAGATAATTTTGATACTGTTTCCATGAGAAGACCACACAGGTGGACAATAAATTACAAGAGGCGCCAGGCAATGACAGTCTGGACACTATAGCACAATGAACTGTCAAAGTTAAAATATATATGGCTGAAAATATTTATGGCCGAAAATGGTATGCAAATTTGGCGGGGTATATTACCCCGAGGTCCCCCCTACATGTCCGGGATTCGACGAAGGGATGCATTAATTCCCCGATGCGGGCAAATCAGAAACTCCAGCCAATGATGTAAGAGGGGGTAAAAAAGAAACAGCCCCGTGGGAGAAAAAAAAAGAAGAGAGGACGAGTGTGCTTCAAGAGTGTAAAAAAGGTGTGTGAGAATAGAGTTAAAAAAAAGTTCTTCGAATCAGTGTGTGCGTCGAAGCAGTGTGATGAAGTTGTGTTAAAAATAAATCGGTGTCGGCAGAGAATGCCAAAGGAGTGTTGCTTGGTGATGACCTAAGAGAAGAAAAAGCGGTCCCAATTGTGCACGCGTCGATCGTGCCCTGCGTAAAGATGGCTACCTCATCATAATGGTGAATATCCAAACTATTTATTTCCTAATGGTGTTTCAAACCTTTTGTGGTTACCTCTTATCCTCCAAAACCACACCTCCCCAGATACTTTGTTATACTAAAATTATTTCAATATCGCCTTTTAATTAATATTATTGGAATGCCTAAGAATAAATGGAATTTATTTGCAGTTCATATAGTCTTTAGTTTTTTTTTAGTGTTTAGATGTATTTCAATCATTTTCCTTTTTTCAGCGTAATCCTAGGAGTACTTGCCAGGTAGGTTATGCGCGGCATAATCCCACCTTACGATCATCTTTGGCCTTAGTATTCATCAAATTTTAATCATAACAAAAAAATTAAACCACCACAGGTAGAACTTATAATTTTCCACTGTACACATTTTAAGCATAAAAATGAATTATTATTTGTTTTAAATGAGATTTCTGCGATATGAGTGAATTCCTCTTTCGGTTAAATCCACCGCGCAAGTAGAAGAGGCGATTGCAGAAAAACGAAAATGAATGTCTTTTGAATCTAGGTGGGAAGATGCAACATGATTCCAAAATAAATTAACTACAGAGTTCTCTTTTTAATTTTCAGTTCACAAACCGTCGAAAACGTACTGGTAACAAACTCTGAGCGTCTGGATTCCACAACAAGCCAGAAGATAGTGACGTGTCAGGACTTGTCTTTGGATCACTTGAACACACAGCTTGGAGCAAGCCAGCCGGACTAGGAAATGGCACTTTGCAACAGGGACTTACCCCCTATAACCCACAAATCATCCCACAGCATGGTTTTCCTATCTATAGTGTGGTTTCAGAAACTGTACAATTGTTGTCTCTTTATGCAAAGCGTGTGACAATAGGCTTATACTAGGAAAACGAGTGGCGGTGGACTGTATCCATATTTTGTCTCTATCAGCTCGGAATTTCTCGTCTAAGACGATTGAAAGCAGAAAATCTAAATCACACAGGAGTAAAGTACAAAATGGGAAAGAAACTACGGAAAGAAGAGACGCATGCATAATATGAGGAAGGAAAGCAAAATAGAACAATTGTGAACAAATGTAATGTATACAAATAAAATTAAGATGTATTTTTAAGACAGCAGAATATAATTTATTTCCAAAATTTTAAAAATCTATTAAGAGTAATAGCTGCAATAATATTATATTTAAAAACATATCTCCTTTTTAATTTTCTTATATCAACATTGAATGCATTTCTTATTTACATTAAGAGATGCTAAATATGAGAATATTCTTTGAAATTGAAGTAAATATTCATTGATAGCAAATTTGTAAACATCTTTACGCATAAAAACCAAAAGTTATGCATCAAACTTCAAATTGTAGTATAAGCTTGTCATTCCAAAATATAACAAAATCTTATCAGAGCATCAGATTTCCGCAGCTCTATTTGCATTTCTTTCATCGGTAAACAAGTGTTAAAATGTATCAAAAGAGTAACTCCTTTGGGAAATAAGCAGCTACGAAAAATATCTCAAAAGCATTCAAATTTAAATCTACATCCTGGCAAAGTGTTTTATTATTTACCTTTTTTAGAATTTGCAAATTTGTTTCTGGAGCTGATTTTCCTTTATCAATTGAAAAAAGCAACAAACTAAGCGCACGATTCTATACTATGCTTTCTCTTATACGTTTTTAAAATGCAATAAATTAGAAAATATCGTTTATAAATATTGTAAGTGCTGGTCGTAATATTTAATAGTTGCTGTTGAATACCAGAAATTATTAAATATTACGACTAGTTTTGTTTTGTTTGTGTGATTATGGCGGCGCTACGCTAGGGTGATCGGCCAAGGATGGGGGTGATGCCTTGGTAGGAGGACTTCCTAAGGGTTTCTAACGCGTATTCACTTTACATTTGGAGAAAACCTACCAAAACTCTAGGACGTTAGATCGACAACCGCGTGATGGGACCCGACCCCGAAACCTTCATACTTCGGCCGTCTGCCATTTTCAGTGACATAACCACTGTGCTATGATGAGGCTTTACGACTAGTAGCACCCTACAACAAATTACAGTTCATTTTCATTCAGGTAATAGATTATATTTCTCATTTAACAAAAAGATTCATGCATCTAAATTTAAAATGTTTCTGAAATAATATAAAAATAGATAATGACAAAAAACAAGAAAAAAAATCAGAATTTTGTTCATCAAAATAAAAGACTGACGTCCTTGGAAAAAATAAAAGTCGGGCACTTTCTTGTATATGTATATAATAATTCGAGTATTTTAGTATACTTTCTTATAAGAATTTGTTGTTTAACCTAAGATTGCTTAGTTTAAACATAAAACTTCATTTCAAAATTTAATGCCAAAACCTGAACATTGATTTTCTGCGTAATAGAGAAAGTCCATGGCAGAAGATTAAATACATAAATTTAGCTGAAATACAAAGGAGTGGGATTAACTGCAAAGTAATTAAACCCATGCCTAATCAGACAGAGGAGATATAGTAAAATGTTCGTAGTGATATAGAATGAATCTCATAAAATTTTAATCATGTGAAACAGAGATAACAAATAGCTTGGTCTGTGTCTCATTTTAAGCATAACAAGAATGAAAAAGCATGCAGAACGCATACAGTAAAACACTCTCCAGCTCAGCCATGTAAAAAAATTCCAGAATATTTTAAAGTATTATTGATATTTTTTTGTCTTTTCCCCCGAAAATTCATCATATTAGTTGTCAGAAACATATTAATTTAAATGGCTGTAACGCAGTTAAAGTCAAAGCACAAATATAATAACTTAATGTAACTAACTATGCAGTTTTAAGATTAATACTTTATTTATGAAAACTGCTGAAAACTACTTTCGCACAACATTAATTACTTTTGAGTTTAGTTTTGGAATGAATTTTTAATTCTCAGTCTTGATGATAATTTATTTTAAATAAAATAAGACTGAATTTCCATTGTTAAAATTTATTTCCTTTGAGCTCTATTTCTATTTCTCAATTTTGAATGCTATCTTTCTTCTTAAGCCGTTTAGAGTAAGCGTGAGTCATGTTTCCACGCAATCAAATATTAGAGCTGAACACAATTAAAATGTAGCAGACAGTTATATCGTAGGAAATACCCTCACCGAAAATAAGCACTCTCTGCAAAGCTCGATTTATTATACAAAATATTTCACAGAAAAACAAACTTAACTCAAAAATTGCATATTATCCTCAAATGAAACTTCATAAAAAATTACTAGTGAACAGTTACAAAGTATTTCAATTGCTATTTAACAGAAGATTCCCACAATTTTTTATAAAGAAAGTTTCAATGTGGTGGGGCGAGTACCTGTAAACATTTTACGACCGATGAATCATTCTTTTAACTTTCAGCCCTAAAAACAGGTGTTAACATTTTTTCCTATTGAAATAATGCAACGGTTAAGATTTCGGTAATTTTCGGCTAAAAATTGCCGAAAATCACTAAATATCGGCGATTGGGTAGAAAACTTTTTGGAAGTCTACGGCATTTTCCATGTCCTTTTACATATCTGTACAAAAAGTCAAGTCAATCGGTTGAACGATGTGGATCTGCAAGCGTATTTAACACACACACACAAAAAAAAATCATTTGGAATGGTACAATTCGAAATCGTTACATTTCAAAGCTTTTATCTAAAAACTAATATTTTCTCATTTCATTTTTAGTTGATTTTCTTTACCCTTATTTCAAATTGGTAAACCACTTTGTATTAAAATACCCCTCTAAAAGTTTACTCCAACTTATAAAAAATCACTAAGTTCTCATAAAAATGAGTGTCATGAAAACAAAAATATAGTTATAAAAAATGCCTTGATATTGCAGAAATCTTAAAAATTAAATGGAAAGCAAAGTTGTAATTTTTAAAGTGCTAATATTAGCTTCTGAAAATGACTAAAGCTTTTTTATGTGATCATGCAGCAAGGATAGGTATCTTAACCTTAAAAAATATCTCACATAACTTTCTTGTACGTTTACTACATTATAGAGGAGAGAAGGGTAACTAGCTGAGAAAGTTTTGAAAAAAAAGTACAAAAAAAAAATTGGACAAAATCCGAGCGTATTTGGTACCTCTGCTTATGAATATAAAGTGAAGACTAAATTGTGCTCGTAAAGTGCACTAATTGATTAGTATGTGGAAATCTAGACGGGAAAATGTTTGGGGCATGATCGGTTAATTTTAACGAACGACGGTATAGCTATGACGTCACAGCAACACTGTATCTGTCACTTGAATTTTTCCTCCTTTCTTTCAATTTTAGTGCCGCCATCTTTTATCATACATAAGAACTTATTGCATTTTTCAAGCTTCCGAGACTCGGGATCGAACTGGGGAACCAAGGCGCGGTAGGCAAACATTCTAAACACCAGACGGGTCTGACTCGGAATGACGTGGCTTAAGTTTGAAGTGATTGTTGTTTCAGTTCGGAATTGGAACATTTATGTATCTAAATAAATAAAACTAGACTTTGCCTGTACACTACTCAAAATTTAAAAATTTTTGTGACTTCTATCCGTGTTAAGCATTTGGGACCCGAGTACGGCTGTCAAAAAAAAAGTTTGTCTGTCTGTCGTTCTGTCATTCTGTATGTGACGCTTTTTTTATTCGCACATCATGTAAAACTTACAGAAGTGAATGAAATGAAATTTAGTCACATAATAGGTGGTCACCCAACTTAAACCATAGGCGTCGAATTTTTAAAAATATTCATTAAATTTTAAGATTTTTCGAAAATTATTGAAACTGTGTAAATTTTTGTTCGCACATCACGTAAAAACGATTAAAGGGAAAGAAATGAAATTTGGTGACACGATAGTTGATCACTCAACTTAAGCTATAAGCGTCGGAATTTAAAAAAAAAAAAATAAATATTACATTTTAATATTTTTCTAAAAATTGTTTCAAACTGTCAATTTTTGTTCGCGCATCACGTACGCCTTAAGTGAATAAAGCAAAATTTAGTGACACGATAGGTGGTCATACAACTTAAACCATGCCTCTAGAGTTCTTAAAATTTGAATTAAATTTTGGGATTTTGTGAAAATTGTTTGAAACTGCTTAAATCCCAGCTAGAAAGTGTTCGCACTTTTTGTGAAAAAAATTTGCATATAAAGTAAATATTTTGAATACGTTGAAAAGTATACATCGACTTTCTGTGCACAGTTTATGACAGTATAGAATGTGTACTTTTTAGTATGGATAAAACTGCATATGATTTGCACAAAAAGTGTTTACTTTCAAAATATTCAATAATATCCACTTTTTATGCACAAATTTTGCACAATCTATACTTTTTTGCAAAAAAAAAGTGCAGACTTTTTCTAGCTGAGACGTAAGGAGATGGGAAACGAGGAAATCAGATAAGTCCAGGAAAAAGTTACTTTTTTAGCTAATTTTGTCAACAAGAAACTGTTTGCTTAGTCTAGCGAAAAATATTTCATTTGGCGTAGTTTTGCGTCTTCAAAACATTTTGAAATGTGTACTACTTGTATTGTGTCTAATTAGAAAATTTGAACCTTAAAATATAGTTTCTTAAATTGTTACTTTCGTAGGCTTTCATCTACAAAAAAATGCTCTATGCGAATGAATTCCCTATCTATTCATATAAGAAATTATTGCTCATACTCTTAAATGCATATTCAAAATCGTTTATTGACTTCACAAAATTAGTTTTTTTCCAAAAATCACATAAAAGTATTTTAAAAATTAAGGTGGATTCAACATTCTTTTAATTAATTTTTTATCAACTAGGGGCCAAGGCACCCAGACTCGCTACGCTCGCTTTTCGTATGAGGCATTCGGCCCCTAATAAGGCTTATTCGTAAAAAAGACATAATTTCAACAGACAAAACCCGAAGATTGGATCAGATAGAATGTTACTGAGCTACATATTGTTTGGTTCTTGCAGGTTCATTGGTACATAAAAATTTAAACTTCACACTACAGTAGATCCCCTCCCCCTCAAAACACGGAAGATATTTTGTAATGGGAATCCGTGTTGTACGGGTACTGAGCTATACTCCACCTGGAGTGCGGACTCCACTTATAACCGCTGGAAAAATTATTTGCACTCCTCAGAAACACAATGATATTTAATGTTGCCATTCAAAAGTTATATTAATTAGGAGCTAAAGCGTAATAAAATCAGAACATCTGTTTCAGCTGTATTTTTAATAATGTAAAACCTATTGGATACCTTGCAAATTTGCCACCCATGCGATTTTTCATTATTTGGCGACTTGCGTACATGTAAAGTTAATAAAAGCTACGGAACAGATAGGATAGCTTGCCACCAATGGCGACTTTTCATTATTTGGCGATTTACACATGCTCACAACCTATAATTACTGTTCATTTAAGGTTACCGGAAAACCGTTATCCATATTTTCATTTATATAATCATTTGCAGATTGGCGTACTTAGCTCTACGAATTATACCATCTCGTCGCGTACTATAACTGCTATAATGGCATAGTTAACGCTGCCAAATATTTCTACTAGTAGCAAATAATCAGCTGGACCGAACCGGCTTTAAAATAATCTGCATTTTAATTATTTTTCATTTTCAAGATATTAAATATTCTGTTTTGGAAAAACGGATAATCGCTAATTCTAAACTCCTGTTGTCTAAGCGAACTTACTATTTGAAAATTGTCAACTTTGTGTAACACATTTTGAGTTATTTATTTCATATTTTTCATTTGGCTTAAAATGGGGTAACTTCATGTTTGTCAATTTCAGGCGATTCTACGTACTTGGGATTGCTTTCTTGCGAAGGAATGAGTGATTTTATGCCAAATCTGGCAACCATTCTGTTTATTTTTTCAGTTTTTTATTAATATCTCTTAAAATAATTCGATTTTCGAAATTTAAGTCAGCTTATCAGGTTCCTCGGAATTTTTCGAATCTGTGGGCACCTTAGTCGAAACTTAAATCCCCACGGTTTAGGAGGAGATAGGCCAACAAGCTTTGACAGCGCCAGCGGCCTTTACTTTTTTTTAGAATAGAGGGATACCCAAATTAAATTTCATGCTGTTCTGGAAACTCGCGGAATCTTTTCGCAATCGAAAGATTTCGTTTTGTGTACACAGCTATTCTCATGTCCATGCAAACGATTTATTTGTGAAAAAAAAAAAATGATAATAAACTGTATAATCTGGAAAAGCTTTTTTAAACGAAATTGAATCCCAATTGTATGACGTCATATTCACTTGAAAAGGATAATTTTGTCACGCAAATGATTTACTTTTTTGACTCTCGGTAATAAAATGGTGCTGAAAATAGCGAAAAATCGCTTAAAAAGGAGGGAACGGGTGGATTTTCAGATTTTTAAAGAAGCGCAGATTGTTTTCTATATTTTTATACATGATCATGAAAATTTTCAAGCGGATCGCTCAAACGGTGAAGAAGTTATGAGGCTTTTTGTGTTAACTTTGTAAATTTCACGCGATTCTAGATACTTGGAAACGCTTTGTTGCAAAAGAATGAATTATTTTATGCCAAATCTGGCAACCATTCTGCTTATTTTTTCAGTTTTTTATTAATATCTTCTAAAATAATTCGATTTTCAAAATTTAAGTCAGCTTAGCAGGTTCCTCGGAATTTTTCGAATCTGTGGGCACCTTTGTCGAAACTCAAATCCCCACGGTTTAGGAGGAGATAGGTCCACAAGCTTTGACAGCGCCAGCGGCCTTTACTTTTTTTTAGAATAGAGAGAAACTTTTTTTCAAAAATAGCTGTAAAGTGTTCAATTTTGCCAATTAGTTTGTTAAAAATGAAGGGTATATGGATACGAAATTTTATCTTAATGTGATAAATCTAGCAAAAGTCAACCAATATTATTCATCGTTCCCTCTAGTTTTTCAATTGATCAATCCAGCGGAAACTACAGACATTTCCACAAACAGAAAGTAAACTAATTAGAAACGGAAAATAGAAATACATAAATATAAAACAAACATTTACAGCTACTTTCTAAACAAACATACCATCTAATTATTGGGGATTTTTAATGGTTTTCTAGCTATTTTACATGTTATTTTCTACACATGTGTGACAACATTTCCACACCCCTTCAAGAGGAAGTCATGTGTATTAGTGTGGAAAATAGAATCATTTCAAGAACTTTAGCCATTTTGATATTCGTCTTTAAATAGTAATCTACTAGCTGCGTACCCGTTCTCCGCACGGTAGGGAACGAAAATTTTTTTTTCCATGTCTAATTCGAATTGATTCCAGTGATTTGGAATCTAAAAATAAGCAAAATGATTTGACTTTTGGCGTAAAGTTACTCATTAGTTATTCGTAAAGTTAGTATAAGTACTGACCTGAGACCATTGTGAATATTATGAAACAAAAAACTATGTCGGTGTCATTGGCGATCAGAAAAAGAAAAGCGTGACGGTTCCTAAAAATTTCTAAGACTTTCAAAATGTCTCATTTCTACATATACTCTTTTTTAGATTTAAGTTATACCATTAATACCTTAGATACTACATGATGTGGAGAACCGTTTTATTTTATAATTAAATAGTTGTGTATCCGCTCTTTGCAGGCAAGAAGAGAAACATTTTCCTAAAATGTGATCATAACTACTTGTGACAAAACAGAATCTCCAAGAAAAAAAATGTTCAGGTACAGTCTTTTCTGTTGAAACTACCCCGGGATATATTAACGCGACGTAGAATTACATTTAATGTTTAGTTAGCTGTGATGTAAGACGGCTGTTGAAAAATGAATAGAAACGAATTGTTTCACGAAATATTTATTAATGCGGTATATTGTGCTTTGATCAATATTGCCCTAGCATATCTACAAACTATTATTCATACTAACTTTTACTGATACCAATATATTTTCGCTTTTCTATCTTAATGCTTAATCTTAAAGAATCTTTAAAGAAATGGTTTAGACATTTGTAACGAATGTAATCTTTTATTCTTTGGTGATTCTTTGCAATTTACGCATTAGCATAAACGATGATAATTTCACTGTATGGCTGCCATTAAAACAGCTCTCCATACATTTTTCTGCATAATTCTTGTCAGATTGGCGAATTTAGCACCGTAAAATATTTCCAGCGATTCGAAAACGTGTCCCGTTGAAATATTATATCGAAAATAATGCTGGATAATTCATTGTTGAAAAAACAGCATTCAATTCTTTTTCTGGCAACTGAATATAAAACAGGGAATTATTTCGTGCGTGGAGTATGTTTTGTTTGGGAGCTCGTAAATTCTGATTGAGTTTTGAAAGGGGTTTCAAACTCGTTACATCAGTACATATCACATGTGGACGTACATATCACATGTGGAAACTCAGTTATTTTAAAGTCATTTATGTTTTTCAAATGGCAATTTTATTCATTGTTACTGTTTCCAAGACAACCATAGCGGAAGATATCATACCGAAATCTTCAAACAGCTGCTATTGAATTCAAAATCCTTCTTCACATAAAAATTCACAAAAAATCTCCTAATTTAAATTTTTCCTCCGTTCTTCCTTTAAAAGTGGGAGAATTGTATGCTCCCTTTTTTTGCCGAAATATAAAAAAAGTTAAGACAGATAGAATTAAAGATGCAACAGTTTTAAAATTATTTTACGCAAACGTCGTCAAAGGAGAAATTATTTTTAAAAATTCCCCCAAATCGGCAAAATATGTTACATAGTCAAAACAAACTGTTTTCGAAAGAATTTTTTTTCCTCTATCCGATAATCCAAATATCGTTTTACTGCGAGTGCAATTATCGGCGTTATTAAGTATTATGCAAGAAAAATCGCTAAAAATCTGACAAAACATAAAATAAAACAATAATTCGAATTTCGAAAAAATCGCTCCGACGCGTATTAGGATCTGTCCTAGTGAAGCCGTATGCAAAATTCGGTAGGTCTGCGACCAACCGTCTCGGCGCAATGCGATCGAGTTATGCGCGCAAGAAGATCGGTGGTCACAAACCTACCTACCTACATACATACATAGCTATATACAATGCTTACTCTCGGATTTTATTATATAAGATAGGTGCGCTGTTAGCGCTATATGTTGAGAAAAAATATATATATATGTCAGTGTATCAACCCTCTTTATCTAAACATTCCCATCCTCCTCTGTTCGTAAAGAAACAATGCGTAATAAATGTGTGCTTATAAAAATTTAAACAAATCATGTATTTACATATAGGCATAATGTATTCACATGCAATATTTTTCTGTGTGCTTCATACGTATGTATTATAAGCATACGTATTAAACAACAAATTATTTAGTATACAGCCATTTTGCCTTTTTTGTTTTAAAGAACAAGCACTAAATAAGATACTATAGTACTAATAAGGTTTTACGCATAACTAAGTTAGTGTAACTTTTCAATACACGGTCACTCGCATTAATTTATGAAATCTAACAAGGAAAAAATAATCAAGAGGACATAAATCCACTTTTTGTGTCAATATATATATTTTATGAATGTACAGTTTTCTTATAGTTACAACAAATATAAACCGGATAACAACATTTTACAGTGAGATGTTAATGTTCCACTAAATAAACAACCAAATATATATGCCGATCTATTAAGTAAGATATCAATTACAATTAAAGCCTTCCGTAGTTTGTAAACATATTTTGACATCTAAAATCTAAATGAAATTATTTCTTAATATATTAGGAATCTTAAATTATTCTTATTTTTATGCTAGAGAAAAACTACAAAATGTAACTGAACTTTATGAAAAGATCTTAAAAATTAAAGAAAAACCATCTTAATTTAAATAAAAAATGGAAATAAGGCAATTAACAAATGATTTTTTAATTTGTTTTAATCATTTATTAATTATTTTGTGCGTTTTACGTTTCGGCTATTTTTATGCTTCGCTATAAAATGCATTGCAGTTATGATAAAACTCTTAAGACGGCTTTGTTTAAAAACCTACATTGTCATTTAAAAAGGATATTTGTTTTATTTATAACGGTTTGAATTTTTTCTATCGGTTCCATTTTTATTTAAATATGACTTCTTTTCCTGCATTATATTTACACTATGAGGAAAGTGCACCACTCTTTATCTTTTTGTTATGCTACCGTGATTCCATTTTATTTCATTAGCATCTAAATACACAATCTTGTAACTCCGAAATAATTAATGTTATAACTAAACCGGTTTCTTTTTTTCCAACTATTAATCACGGTATTGATTTCCGATAATCGTTATTGGTATCAAACTGTGTCAAACTTTTATTTTCGGTAATCAGATTTTCAATAGCATTAAAAAGTGAATTATTGTCAACACTGCAATATCAAATGGTATTTCCGCTTCGTAGACTCCCCAAAAAAGTGAGCACGGGGAAAGAAACAATCTATTTCAGCCATATCAGAGAGGCTTTAAGATTTAATCTATGTCGCAGTAATTAATAGGCGTATAAATTTTGGTAACAGCTCCGCACAATGAAAGCTAATGTAGATTTGATGTATAACTTTGTTTCTGCCGAATTCCTGTAGATATGGCTTCAGCAGTAAGTAATGGGCAAAATAAATAGATGATAGACTTCATGCAATAAACTTTAGCGTTTATCAACGTAATCCTAAAAAAAAATCAATCGATTTGTGTCTGCATCATAAAAATATTCCAGCTTCGTGAACTCCCCAAAAAATGCTCACAGGGAAAAGAACAATCTATTTCCACCATATCGGAGAGGCTTTAAGATGTAATCTATGTCGCAGTAATTTTTTTTCTTTCTAATAGTCAGGTCAGTGGCCTACTTAAGGTATGACCACAACGAAGTCCGGAGATGTTAGTCACTTCATAATGATAGTCATAATCTTCCTATGAGGCAGACCAACATTGCCCCTAGGAGCTGTATCTAATTTTGAGCCAATTCCAGATGAGAGACCTATCACCCGAAATCAGCACCCCCAGAGGTATCATTTGAACATGGAGAAAATTGGAGCCACGACAGATTTTTATGTGCACCAGCTCTCATTAGCATGCACGGTACCGCAGTCGAGAGAGGAGTTTACCCTTCCGATCACTGCCCAAGCCGGTGCTGCTTCGCTTTTCGTGTTGTTAAGGGAATGGAGTTTAGAGATTAGGCCACTGTGAGATTGTGGCAGTATCTAATAGAAAAAATAAATTTTAGTAACAGCTCCTCACAATGAAAGTTAATTTAGATTTGAGTAGGGTAATTATGGGACTTATGCCGAACATTTTTTTTTTTTTTTTGCGAAAAAATCCCAGAATGCGTATACGATAAAATAAATCATACTGAATTATTTAATGTAGAATATAAAAGTGTATAGTGCGACAAAAAATAAATAAATAATAATATTTTAAACAATTTTTTTCTAAAGCATTGCACTGCGGGTGATACGCCACTCTTTTCAGGAGCTATGCCGCTCCTGTCATAAGAACTTAATGAAATAATAAATAAATATTTAAAAAATCATATCTGGACTATAAAATATCTATGTAATGACATAAAGAAACTAAATGAGTGCAAGGAGACATATTAATAGGTTTAAATCAATGAGTCTGCCGACTTGGATCAACTAATAGTCATCATGTCACCAAATTTCATTTCATTCTCTTAAGTCGGTATTACGTGATGCGCGAACAAAAATATACGCAGTTTGAAACGATTTTCGCAAAATGTCAAAATCCAATCAAAAATTTCAAAAATTCGATGACTATAGTTTAAGTTATGTGGCCTCTTACCATGTCACCAATTTTAATTGTATTCACTTTAATCGTTATTACATGATGCGCGAACAAAGACTGACAAAGTTTGAAACAATTTTCGCAAAATTTCAAAATATAATCTTTTTTTTTTAATTCGACGCCTATAGTTTAAGTTGAGTGACCACCAATCCTGTCATCAAATTCCATTTCATTCGCTCCAGTCATTCTTACGTGATGCGCGAAAAAAAAAAAGCGTCACGCACAGAATGACACAGAATATGAAGGTAACAGTGCAACACGATATTGCCAGACCGCATGCATCAAGAAAAAACAAAGAAAAAATAAGGCAGCTAAACTGGGAGGTTTAACCCACATCTCCCACATTCTCCAGACATAGCACCATCTGATTTTCATTTATTCTTATCCATAGAACATTCCCCATGGTATAAAAATTTCGAAAATATCGATGATGTGCGAGCTCACTTCGAATCACAGTTTTCTTCAAAGGGAACAAAACTTTATGAACAGAGGATTGAAACTCTACCAGCATGATGGCAGAAGGTCCAAGATAACGGCGGAGATTACATAATCGACTGAAGATAAAATTAAATGTAAATAAATTGTTTTTCGTTGTTGTTGTTATTGTCAATGAAATAATTAATTATTACTTATGGATACCCCTTACAGTTATTCCCAGAATTAAAGCCAGAAATTTAGTTTAACCCTTTGAGCGATGGCAACGGCTGCCCATTATTCAGCATTGGGCAATCTATCCAGCTGGTCTCGCATTCTTCCATTTTTCAGCAGATGTCAGTGCTGTTAAAAATAATCGTGACAATTTTTTACGGGAAATGAGTGCTAAAAAGTAAAGGATTATCGTGGAGCTATGTCACCCGAAACTATTTTTATAGAAATCAAATCTATTCTTCGTGACTGGCAACAGTCAAAACGTCAGAGTTTGGTGTTCTCAGAGCGGGAACACTGCACGTTAAAGGGTTAAGCATCAATAAATTTTTGATAGGGTGGATGTGAATAAGTATTCTTAATATATTCAAAATACATGATATCATATATATCCCTTTTCTTTTCTTATTAAATCAAATCTTTCATTAAATATTTATATTATATTTTTACAATAGTACGAAGAAAGTTTTTATAAAAGACTATTTTTTTTTTCTATACATTTATTATTTTTGATTATTATTTTGCATGTTACTTTTGAAAAAAGATTTATTTTAATCAAGGAAATAACCAGTATTTTATTTTTCTTTCATTAAAATTCTTTGCACGAAAAAATCAACTTCGTTAAACCTTATTATCTGATATATCGCTATTTGTTTTCATTAGGGATTAAAGTTTTACCACAAAGTAAAAGAAAACAGGTAATATTAATAATAATGCATTATTTTCATCATCTTTGCAGCATAAAAACAAATATCCGTTTTTCAAAATATCGCTCAGCAATATTTTTTGAGCATAAGATATATCAGCTTTCTATGTATTTGTTTTTTAGAAAATGACAATTGAGGAAAAGAGCTGAAAGTTGAAATTCCATAAAAAAATTAACTTAGCAGTAAATGGTATTTTACTTATTTCATGCTTTGTTTAAAAATGTAAAGTAAGATAGGAAAAAAAACTGAAAAAAATTCACTTTGTTGATTTTCAAAGGGTTACTCTTTTTAAATTTTGTATACAACAAAATGCTTACAAAACAAAATTTACTAAAATGTGCCCCATGAAACTATGAGGTTAAGTGAAAAATTTGAAAACTAGTCATAATTTTTGTTAGAAATTACGAAAGAAAAGATTTTTTTGCTGTACATTCAAACCCATGTATAGTAGTGTGGGCCGAAAATACATTTTTTTCGAAATTGCTGTACCCTTACTGTGCAAAGTATGTGGTTATTGGTCCTTACTAACCAAAAAGAAAACAGACCATGTCAGAAAAAGTCTTCAGCCTGCGCATTCAACTCAAAGTTTTGAGTTATTACTTAAAAATGTGAAACATTCAAAAAACAATTTAGGTGTTCTTAGACATTTACAAAACTATTATATGGTCGGAAGTGGGTCGTATAACAACTAATATTGCCTGTTTGGTATGTCTGAGTTCCTCCAAAGGCTCTGAAAATTCTACAAAAATCACCAAAAGTAGAGAAATTTTTCCCAGTTTTGGGCTTGACGTATTAAGTCGGTACGTGATTTTATTTAGTTACTTTTCAATAATTTTTTACTCTGCTTCGTGTTTGAGTAGAGAAGAAGAAATTGCAGTTCTCGGTTCATCGAATAATCGACTATTCAGCACTCAGCACAAGGAGGTGGCTGCAAATGGAGAATAGCTGGAGTTTTTTACAATGAATCTTCATTTCCGACGATGATGTTATTTAGATCCTCTTTGGTAAGCCTATATCAACAATTGGAGGTGACTTTATCTTCTCTTTCTCCCAAATTACTAAATCGGTGTGGTCAGACGGTAAGTTTTTGTAGTAATAACAAAGTTCACTCACCTTTACTTGCATGGAAAGGAAACATAAGAATAAAATTTGGAACAATACCAACTTTGAATACTTCTGTTCTTGGGTGAACTACAGGAAAACTCGGACTCAAATAATCAACTTCCAGATTTCTCACTTTAATTCTTGTTTTATTACTAATTTGCACTATATTTGGACTAAGAGAAAACAGAAAGTATCAATAGAATTTACAATTTAGATTTTAGTCGATTTAGAAGCCGCTACGAATCATATAAGAATTGCGACACTGAAGAACAAAAACTATCAAAAAAACAAACTCTCGACTAAAATTTACTACAATACGATATAAAAAATATCGATATAATTTATTGTCTTGGACGAGGCAGTCCTGCCATCTAGTGAATGAATTGTCTTTTAATTAAAGTTCTCGGAACTCAACATCCCCCCCCCCGGGAGAAGCACCGTTATTTTTGTTATGGGTCTTGTCTTAACACCACTCTCAGTCTGAATGTTTATTACTCTGATTTTCTTGTCAGCACCAGGAAAAACTTGGGTAACTCGACCCAATTTCCACTGTAACGGTGGGGCTTGTGCATCGTGTATTACGACTAGATCACCAACTTTCACATCATCCTTACGAGAACACCATTTTGGTCGATGTTGTAAATTAGGAAGGTAGTCCCTGGACCATCTTGACCAAAACTGCTGTTTGATTTTGTTAATTAGCTGCCACCGTGTGGATAGGTTTAAGGTGGCAAGGGGTGGTGATTCAGGGATTTCAAGCAGCGGAGTACCGATAAGAAAATGTCCAGGGGTGAGAGCACGGGCATCTGTAGGATCGGAAGACACAGGTATGAGAGGTCTTGAGTTGATACAAGCCTCTATTTGGCAGAGTAACGTGCTCAGTTCTTCGAAATTCAAAAGAGTCGACAAGCCTTGATGAGATGATTCTTAGTCAGTTTTACGGACGCTTCCCATAGTCCACCGAAATGAGGGGAATACGGCGGTATAAAATGCCACTTTATTAGTTGATTCGCAAAAAAATTCTGAACATCGTTAGACTGAAGTAATTTAAACAATTCTTTCAGTTGATTAGAGAGGCCTCTGAAGTTTTTTCCATTATCAGAAAAAATATCTGATGGAAGACCACGTCTACCAATGAATCTTTTGAAAGCCGCTAGCAGTGCTTGTGTTGATAAATCTGAAACCGCTTCTAAATGTACTGCCTTGGTACACATGCACATAAATACGCAAACGTAGGATTTAAGTTTGATTTTACTTCTGAGTACGTTTGGTTTCGTCAGAAAAGGACCTGCGTAATCGAGCCCAGTTTTCGAAAAAGGTCGAGTAGGTGTTATTCTATGTTCTGGTAAATCACCCATTAACTGCTGACATGTTCGAGCCTTTAAATGTTTGCATAGAAGACATTTACTAATTACTTTACGTACAGTGGAGCGTCCATCAACAAACCAATATTTTTGTCGAAGTAGTGAAAGTACTAGTTGTGGGCCACCGTGAAATGATTTATGATGGTAATGACGTATGATCGAGTCAGTCAAATAATTATTCTTTGGGAGGAGCATTGGATGCTTTTGATCTTCCTCTAAAGTTTGATGCTGAGATAGTCGCCCTCCTACTCTAATGATTCCATCTGTGTCGAGAAAGATGTTAAGAGGCAAGAGCTTGCTGTTTTTAGGAAGAGGAAGTCTCTTTTTCAAATGTTTGATTTCTTCATGAAAATCTGACTTTTGTACTGCTCGAATAATAATCTTGGTTGCATTTTCTATCTCTTCTGATGAAAGTACACCATTAAGTTTTGGGGTTTTGGAATTCTTTATGAATCGCGTGCACCAAGCAATCACCCGAGTGAGGCGTAAGAACGACGAATATTTCTCGATGATGTCTAATAGATATTCGTTTTGGCTGTTGATTCCAATATTGGAAACTATTGTTACTGACTTTTCTTCTAATTTTACGTCTTCTTCATGAGAAGGCAATAGACTAGTAGAGGGAAATTGCAAACAGTCCTGACTTAACCAATGTGGTCCAGACCACCACAGATTGTGAACTTTAAGCTTGAAAGCAGATATACCGCGTGAAGCACAGTCGGCTGGATTCTCTTGACTCCTTACATGATGCCAAGATGCTTCAGAGGTCAGTTCTTGAATTTTTGAGATTCGATTAGCCACGAACGTTTTCCATCTAGTTGGTGATGACTTCAACCAATCTAAGACGATTTGTGAATCGGAAAAGAGAAAAACCTCATTGACTTGTATAATCTTTCTTAGTGATTCGACAACCACGATGTAGAGTTGAGAAAGAAGAAGAGCTGCCATGAGCTCTAATCTTGGCAATGTTAATACTTTCACTGGAGCTACTCTTGTCTTAGACGTGATAATTGCAACATGTACTTTTCCTGAATCAAACTGGGTTCTTAAGTAAAAGACTGCTGCATAAGCGCGCTGAGATGAATCGGCAAATCCTACTAGTTGAATAGTTTTGATGGTACCTTCTTCGGACAGATATCTTGGAATCTCGATTTCAGCTAAATGGTGCATCTGATTTCTGAATTGAGCCCATTTTTCAGCAATGATGTCTGTCACTGGATCATCCCACGAGATACTTTCCTTCCACAGGTCCTGCATTAAGATTTTAAGCTGAATAGTAGTAGGTGACAGAAATCCAAGAGGATCGTAAATCTTGGCAATATTGGAAAGAAGTTGTCTCTTCGTGAGTCTAACTTCAGGAGGTGAATTGATCCTGATTCGGAATGTATCTTCTTTGGCATCCCAGATGATTCCTAAGATTTTAATTGCTTGATCTTCTTCGATTTGTAGAGATCCTGACGGACTTCTCATTTCTGGTGGTAAAGATTCTAATACTGATGATCTATTTGAAGCCCATTTTCGAATTGGAAAACCTCCTTTCTTCATGAGTTCAATCACTTGAGTAACTAATTTTTCGGCTTCTTCCCTTGAATTTGTTCCAGTTAAAAGATCGTCGACGTAGAAATCTTCTAGAACAACCTTGGATGCTTCAGGAAAATTTTTGAATTCATCTCTAGCAAGTTGCTGGATTGTGCGAATCGATAAGTATGGAGCACAAGCAGTTCCATAAGACACGGTCAGAAGTTGGAATTCTTGCAGTGGTTGCTCGGGGCTGTCTCTCCAAAATATTCGTTGGTAATCCACGTCTTTTTCATCAACCAAAATCTGCCTAAACATCTTTTCTATATCACTTGTCAGGGCAATACTGTGGGATCTGAATTTTAGAAGAATGTTAAACAGCTCCTTTTGAAGCTTAGGGCCTGTGTGAAGAATATTATTTAACGAAATCCCTGATGTAGTCTTCGCGGATGCATCGAATACTACTCTCAACTTTGTAGTCTCAGACTGCTCTCTAATAACTCCAAAATGTGGCATATAATAACATTGGGATGGAAGTTGTGCTACTGGATTTGAAACAATTCTCATATGACCCAACTCTTCATACTCTTGCATAAATTTTACATATTGATTTTTGAGCCCTTGATTATCCTGAAGGCGTTTTTCTAAGGAAAAGAATCTTCTCTTAGCTTGAATTTTTGAGTCTCCTAAAACAGGTTCCTTCTTGAAGGGTAGCTTGACAACATACCTACCATCACAATTTCTTGTCGTGTGCTCTTGGTAGAATTTTTCACATTCCTGGTCTTCAACTGAAAGACAATTAACTTCTGGAACTGATTCGACTTCCCAAAACTTTGTTATTCTGTTATCCAAGTCTTCTGCTATCCAACTAACTAGATTCATGACACTCTTTGCACTCGGAGCAGCTTCACAAATTTGCCCTGAAAGCAGCCAACCCAATTTGGAATTTAGAGCTGAAGGTTGATTCCTATTACCAGAAATTTTACCATATTGAATTAACTCAAAAAATATATCAGCTCCCAGAATAATGTCCACCGGACGACTGATATAAAAGAAAGGATCAGCTAACTGAAGTCCTGAAAGGTGAGGCCAATCAAAACTTGAGATTTGAAAGTTCGGCAAATCGCAGGTGAGTTTATTTACAACGAGTGCATTTATTGAGAATGTTTCTTGACTGAAGTGGGGAGTAAAATTAAGTTCGACTCTTTTAGTAGCTAAAGCAGCAACCTTGTTCTCTAGCCCTAAAATTGTACTCTCTGATTCATAAAGAGGTAGACCAAGATTTTTACTGCAAGACTCAGTGATTAAAGATGCCTGGGAACCCCCGTCAATTAAGACTCGACATTCAACGAATTGTCCCTGATAGTTTTTAACGTTGACAATTGCTGTAGAAAGCAAAATTGAATTTGAATTGTGCATGTGGCCAGTCAAACAAAACTGTTGTTCTTGAGACATGGAAGGCGGCTGAGCTGTACTTTGGCCAGTGGGCCGACTTTGAGTGGATTCATCAGGAGGGGTGTCTCTCGAAGTTGGTCTAACAGTGTGCAAGGAGGTGTGATGTTTCTTTTTGCATACGCGACATACTGTAGTGAATTTGCAGGAAGATACGTTATGATTACCACGTAGACAGTTATAGCAGAGTTTATTGTCCTTCACAAAACATCGTCGATCGTCTACGCTCATTTTAAGGAATTTTTCACAATTGTGTAATGAATGAGAAGCAAGGCAAAGTTTACAAGAATCTTTAACTGGGTTCACAACAGTCTTTAGAACGTATGGTTTATGTGGTAATTTAACTAATTTCTCATTACGTTGAACATTCCTGACACCCCGTAGACTTCGGGCTTGTTTTTCCAAAAATGAAAGAAAATTATCTAACGAAGGAAAGTTCTTATCTTCTAGAGTTAACTCCCATTTAACTTTAATAGAATCTTCTAATTTGTTTTGTAACGTATATACTATCAGTATTTCAACTAGTTGATTTTGTTCTAATCCTAAGGTTTTAAAATTTCTAAGAACTTCATTACAAACATCTATCATAACTCTGATGGATTCAGAGGTCGATTTCACACTCCTTAAACTGAAAATCTTTTTACACTGAGAAAATGCCAATTCCCTATTGTTATCGAATGGATTCAAAAGCGTATCCGATGCATGTTTGTAATTTTCGTTCGTTATAGCGAATCCTCTAATTAATTTTGAAGCATCCGAACTTACTGAGTTTTGCAAATACTGCAATTTTTGAATGTCTGTTAAGGCTTCATTTGAATCTATTGAACTTAAAAATATCGATTTAAAACTCAACCATTCATCAAAGTTTCCTGAGAATGAAGGTAGATCATATTTAGGGAGATTTATACTTGTATAAGGAGCGACAGTAGTTTTCGGTTTCTCGTTATCTGGTGACTGTGATTTATCATTAATTATACTTAATTTTGACTCGATTTTTTCTAATGCCGAATCGGCAAAATCTTTAGAATCAGCAAAAATTTGATACTCTGTATCTTCATTAAACTCTTCGAAAGTAGAAAATTCATAATAACATTCTTCTAGTTTCTCACGATTTTTCAAAATATTTCCCTTAAGTGCTAGAATTTTCTGAACATTTTCTGAATTGATTACGTTTTCTACACTATCACCGTACCGTTTGATTTCCTTCACTTGCGTCTGGTACATGAGCGGAAATGGCGATTTCGTTTTTGAACCCATTTTAATTTTATCGAATCAATCCAGTAAATTTTTCAAGAATTCAAACAGTATTAAAACTTAAAATAGCAGTTTCTGATTTTTATAGCACAAAAGAGAATTCAGAATGCACTTTTGATTTCATATATACGCATATAAATCGATTAGTCCATGCAAGTATTCATTTCAAATATTCAAAAAATCTATCTCGCCGGTGCCTCCATATGGTCAGACGGTAAGTTTTTGTAGTAATAACAAAGTTCACTCACCTTTACTTGCATGGAAAGGAAACATAAGAATAAAATTTGGAACAATACCAACTTTGAATACTTCTGTTCTTGGGTGAACTACAGGAAAACTCGGACTCGAATAATCAACTTCCAGATTTCTCACTTTAATTCTTGTTTTATTACTAATTTGCACTATATTTGGACTAAGAGAAAACAGAAAGTATCAATAGAATTTACAATTTAGATTTTAGTCGATTTAGAAGCCGCTACGAATCATATAAGAATTGCGACACTGAAAAACAAAAACTATCAACAAAACAAACTCTCGATTAAAATTTACTACAATACGATATAAAAAATATCGATATAATTTATTGTCTTGGACGAGGCAGTCCTGCCATCTAGTGAATGAATTGTCTTTTAATTAAAGTTCTCGGAACTCAACACGGTGTATTTTTCAGCAATGGAATTTATGTTTGGTGGTGTAAACTTCCGTAACGCTTTCCTTAGCGTTTACTTTGAGTTACTCTTGCTTCCAGGATTCTTTTGAATGTTTGCTTCCGAATATCTTTGTTGCATGTCTGCAAACATATTGACTAGTATGTTTTATGGATGTCCCCAGAAAGTGATAATTCAGTACTTTCAAATGCAACGACTTGTTGGTTGTGGCAAGTAGGAAGCTGTTTACCTATTTTTCCGAAAAACCCTTTGGACCTGATGTCTTCCCGTCAACTTTTCAAATAGATGTGTTAACGGCAATTCATTGGAATGTAGTTGACAAATAATCCCTAGCAGCTCGCGGTCATCGCTAAATACTCTACTAACACGGACTAAAAGACGAATAACCCCTGCATAGACGCCAGTGTTCTTTCTCTCGCCGTCAAACCAGTTTAGCAAGTGAGTTCAGTCAGGTCTATACCTTTTCGAATGAAACAGTTCTTTATACTGAGGCTGTTCCACCCGCATCGACTTCATCAGAAGAAACATGGCTCAAGTAAACTGAACCAGGATCTTCGATTATAGAAATGTGCTCCTCTTGCTTTTTTGCATCCGTCTTTAAAAATTTTCCCGTTTCGTCACTTTTATCATTCACTATGGTAGTATCTTTCTTACCATCAAAGTAGAAAACTGAAACTTTCTTACCTTTCGGAGACTGCCATTCTTGGCGTTTTTTTCTGATTTTCGAATGTGCCCTTCTCACATTGTTTTTGTGAATCACACTATTTAATTTCTGCTCTTCAGGTAATATTTTGTCTATGACACTCAGCAAACACGATGCTTATTGCACTGCACCGCGGTCAGAAACTTCCCTTTTCTCACGAGCTCGTGAAAAATAAACTAGGTATAATTTGCTCTGACTGTCGTCTCGAGCAAGTTTCTTACTTGCAACAAAGTCGTCTGAAACACCATTAGTTGAGTCATCGTTAACTTCAATCTTTTCGGTGTTGCATTCTTGATGTTCAAATCCCGACGAAAACTTTCCAATAATTTATCAAGACTATGTCTACCGATATCCTTCCTTTTCAATTTTTTTTCATTTTTCATCGAAGTCACAAAAGCTATAGATCCAATGTACATTTTCCTTTCCGTCCTCTGGTCATTCAAAAACTCTCAACATACAATATTTTTATTTAATATGCTTAGACTAATTTTCTATGGTTAAAATATGTATTTTATGATGTTAATAGGGAAGGCAATCCCGCACTGTTTCTCGTCTTGCGGGATTTCGGGATTGAGATTTATTGACATTTCATTTAGCTAGGGCTTCATTTCAACAGAGAAAAGTAAGATTTTAAGCACTATGAAGCTTAACTTTAATAATAATAATTAATCTTATGAGATAATTTATACAATAACTTACAGAAATATGAAAATTATAATCATGATTTTCAGAATAATACAGTAAGTTATGTCTTTATTAGTATTAGTTATGTTAGTTTCTAAAATTGAGGAATTTACTGAAAAATACATTCACATACTTACGTTATTTTCTGAGTTGCTGAAAAAAGAACGTTCAAAATCGAACCAATCCAATGAATCATTTCCTTGTCTAGATTTAATTTATTAAATAATTAAAAGTGTGAATTAAAAAAATTAATAACTAAACTGAAAACTTTTTATAATTAATTCATGATTGTTTGCTAAGAGATAAATTAGTATGAAATATTTCAGTTCACTTGGGAATGGGAAGTTTAGATTACGGTGTTTAGATTTAGATGTTTGATCCAGACTCCCATTGGAAGATAATTTAAAAAAATAAAACTTTAAATTAAAATTTGTAATTATGGATTCGTTTATTGTTAGATGAAAGACATGAATATTCAAAAATTTTCGGTCTATTGGTTGGGAAAGCGGCGTGAAATTTTAAGAAAAAATAATTTATTTCTCGGTATCAATCCCGCGGAATTAGGATCGTAATCCCGCGGGACTAGTCCCGCAAATATTTGTGCGGGATCCCGCAGGATCCCGTTCCCGCGGGATCGGGATTACATTCCCTATTTGTTAAAACACTCCTCTTACCACCGTGCCAGCGTAATTCACACAATGCCGAAAACATTTAAAACGTGCTATTTTGGGTGATTTTTGCTTAATTTTCAGAGCCTTTGGAGGAACTCAGACTTAAAAAACAGGCAATACTAGATAATATATGACCCTTTCCGGGTATTTTCGACCATGGAACAGTTTTGTAAATGTCTAGAAACATCTAGAATTTTTTTTGAAAATTTCCCATTTTTAAATAAAAATTCAAAAGTTTGAGTTGAATGCGCAGGCTGAAGACTTTCTCTGAGTCTGTTTTCTTTTTGGTTAATAAGGACCACTAACCACACTTTGCACACTAAGGGTATAGCAATTTCGAAAAAAAATGGGTTTTCGGCCCACCCTAATGTATAGTCCTTGACCATCTTTGCGATATCTCTGAGACGTTTTATTATAATTGAAAGGCTGTAAGTTTGTACAACACCTCATTAGTGTCTAGAGCACATTTTACTAACTGGGAATTTTTCTGTACGTGCTAGTATAAAAGTTTAAATGTATGACTTTTTGAAAATTAAGGAGAGGAACTTTTCTTAATGTGACTTTTTCTGTACGTGGTAGTATAAAAGTTTAAATGTATGACTTTTTTGAAAATTAAGGAGAGGAACTTTTCTTAATGTGACTTTTTCCCTACCTCTTTTTGAGAATTTTCTCAATTTACATTGACCTCTTATCTCTAATATTAAATAAATAATTAAATCGTGTTACCATCTTTTTGGTACATCCGATATATTTACCATATTTACGTAAGTGATACTGCAACATTTGAAGGTATTTTTAAATCAATTATAAAGAATAAGATGTTGAAACTGAGACATACTAAAGGTTGAAAATTATAGTTTTTTTTTTTTTAATATTGATAAATGATGCATTTATTTCTTGTGACATTTTGTTATAATAAACAAAATATAACGAATAATAAAAAGTAACTGTTTAAACAAATATAACCATAACGCGTACACATTCTTATTTTTATTTTTTGTGCATTTAAACAAACTAATTTTGGTGTAATTTGTTATTAACATGTTTAATAAAAGTGTTTATTATGCATATTTTTTTTTGAAAATGAACTATATTTTAATAATCATAGAAGCAATTTAATGTATCTCCTTAAAATCATATAATTTGGCTCGCAAACTGACATTCATATCGTTAAAACTTTTATTATAACATCTTACATAAAAATCGAACTTATTGAACCATGCAATTTAAAATAAATTTATGCGTTATATAAGTCAGTAAGTTTGTTAAGTTACAGCATTTTTAATTCATTCTGTTGCAGTTTTAGAAATTAATTACATTGAATGGGGAAGTAAGAAAGTCTCCTATTTTTATAATTATTCTTTCATTCAAAGGTTTATTCCTGAATTTGTGATATTTTTTCATGGCAAAAATTTCAATCTAGTTTCATTCAGCATTGTTCGTTTAAAAATAAGATGCAAATTATACATAAAATTTCAACGATCAGGGGTAGTTCCAATATTTTTTACGTGTGAAACTCAATCCATAAACCAGAGAACTTAAAAGTAATTACAGTATGACTTTTACTTAAGGATAGTAAGTTAAAAAATGCATTACAATAACTGAATTAAGAACTTTGATAACTTGATGAGAAAGAGTACTTAAGACACACAAAAGCAAACTATGTTTGCATCCATTATTTAATTATGCTTTCTGTTTATTTGTACTTATTCGAATAAATATGGAAATGAAGTGTGAAAAAATATTTGTCCTACGTTTATGCTGAACTGTTTGTGTTTATATATATAGTTTTTTTCATTATTTGTCTTAAGTAAATATTACCTTTCTCATTAGGTTAGAGAATTATGTTTTTAACTTTATGGTACTTTAGCAACTAAGTGACCTAGAGTGTTTAGAAAAATGAATTATTTGTCGATAACACTTATCGACAATTGAATAAAATAAACATTCTGTAACGTACGTTGCTGGAAAATAACTGTAAGTAATCTCCAATAGGATTTTTATGCAAGGCAATTTCGTTTCAAGGAAGTCTTTATATTACTATTGTGTATTTAAAATTTCATACTAAATAATCACATGTTTTTATTTATTACTAAACTAATTGAGGATTCAAGAATTCAATAAGTAGGATTCTTTTATTATATTTTTCATCTAATTTTGAATTTCCTCTTTAATTTATAATTACTGAACAACAGTATCTCTATTTATTTTGCAAATAAACTATAAATTATATTAATTTTACTTCAATGACTTAGTTATACAGTCATGAACAAAACTTTTGTTCTTAACTTGCATTATACGATAAATTAATTTTAAAAAGCGCAATCGTCATTTGATTCAACTAAATTATAAACAAATGAAAATAAATTCTGGAAAGATGATACCGATGAACTAACGCATCAGTCCTAATGTTAGCTACTCTAGATATGGTTAGTTACTCTAGAATGTGAACGATAAAGTCAGAGTGAAGCTGGACTTTGTTATTTCGTTAAATTTAGCGGTTTTGTTAAAATACAGTTTTGTCATTCGGAAAACTACAAGTTTCAAAATATTTAGACATAAACTAAGCCTGGAATGCCTCTCTAGTGCTCATCGTTTCAAAGAATTAAATAAAAATCTTCATACAAAGTCCCGGTATTTGGAACCTCGCTATTCCTAAAACCAGCTTATTCCGAACAGAGTTCAGAAAAAATCCCGGTTTTTTAACTTAAAAAAAGTGAAATTATAAATAGGCGTTCGTTAAAAACGTACATTTATTTACGCTTGAAACCAGATTGGAATGAAAGCTGGTTACTTACAGTATCTGCCGGCTACATTTATTTAATCCCTCACTTATTTTACGCTTTAAAAAGCAAATAAATTGATATTATTCATGAAATCCACCAATTTCGAATTCCCGCTAAACCGAACAGTGTTCGGTCCCAATTAGTTCAGAATAGCGGGACAAGCAATCGTATTCAGATCTTTCTTTTTTCTTTTTTTCTTTTTCCTATTTTAGCCCTATTTTAGGTTTCCTAGTATTATTTACATCTTTATGTAGAATGCCTCAAATGGAGAATGTTTGAACACTGCCATACCCCCGGAAACCGCTGCTGACCACCGAAACGGTAGGTCAGATATTGAGAACGCAACTTTTCCGTTACCTACCTTATACCTTAACTTCTAGGCAACTATTTCCACAAAAACATATATTATGCATATGTTGCTGTTAAAGTTCGAATTTAGATAACGTGCAGATTACATAAGCAATCGGCCGATTGACTATGCCTATACAATACAGTCCTTTACAGAACGAAAAATTGCTTCTTTCTTTCAAATTCTCTAGGTAGTTTGTACATTACCTACTAGGCTAAAGCTAAAGGGAACTGTAGGGAAACTGTTTCTCCTAGAAGCCTCTCTTAGCCAGATCGTTAATTTTCAGTTCAAAGCCCGCAATATCCCAAAATCCTTCAATAATGAGCATTGCCTACATCTACTACGAAAAAAAAAATCTCCTAAAATTCATCTAAAATAAAATATTAAATACACATATATTTTAGGAAAGAAACAAAATTGAATAATCCAAGTCTTTTGTTTACAAATACAATTAAATTCAATTACACGGTGTAAGCATTCTATATAACTTAGTTACTTCTTGATACACTCATTTTTGACTTCCGGACACAGAGAAAGGCCAGGATTGAGCACATCCTCGGCGTTCCTTCTCCTCAGCTCCTAAATCGAAGCTCTCAATCCGAAAGGCGATATTTTAATATATGCATACTTCTCGATTTTTTTTTTCTATAACATTTCCAGCTCCCTCTATCCGTCTCCTCTGCGAAATCTTTTTTTTTTTTTTCCTTCAAGCCACCTCGTGACTTACAGATCAGCTTCGTTTGCTCCTCCTCTTCATAATTTTTGTCTCCCTCTTCCTTCCGGTTCGCTAATTCCTTTTGGGGAGGGTTCACGGGCGCCGGCAGCCCCGGTGCAGCATAGGGCAAGGGGGGGGGCAATGCCCCCCCGGATTTTTGTATTCAGTGTTTTCCCTTGCTTTATTGCTCTTTCCAACATGGTAACCATACGTTGTAGTAGTCTTTGCTCACCCCTTGCCCCCCCCCCCTGGGAAATATTCTGCCGGCGCCCATGGGAGGGTTACTTCGTTTTTCGCTCTCCTGAGGGTTGCCATTAACATGGCAGACTTCTCCCCATACATATTCCCAATTTATTGAAGCAATTTTACTATCTCTTTTTTTTTTGTAGTTCAATACTTTTATTTTTGTCGCCACACTCTCTTCAATGGGCGGTCGTATCTTTTTTTTCACACTTGCCCTCTCTTCCTCTGTGGCCATCGCCAAACAACATGAACGTTAGGATGCATCGAAAAAATGAAATTTATAACATCCAAGCTCCCTAGAGTGGACAAGTTACCACCTGAAAATATAAGCCTTACAAAAATTCTATCCCCTGGCTAAATCGCTTTTGTCCTTCCTAAAGCCTCCTAATTTTACCAAATTTACTCATTCTAGCTTATTTTTGTTCTGTGTCTTGGTTTAAGCCCGCAAACTGACTCATTCATTAGCGTAAAGTTTCTGTCCCGACAGAAGGTGCCTCGTTTAAATACGAAGAGGAAATTTACATTGTAACGTCTGTAATTTGTTAAACTGTTTCATGTTAAGAAGAATAAAATATAGCTTTTGAAGGAAATATTTTAGTATTAGATGAATTACTTGCAAGTGAAGTATTTCGAATAATTTATTAAGGATATGAATATCAATTTTGAGGAGCAACAAATAAAAATTTCAGAATATGCGTGAAAAATAGAAAAATTGTGAAATTTAGGGGATAGGAAAAAGATACATCAAGTGGAAACTATTTTTTCTAATGACTTTAGATATTCGTTTCCTGTAATTAAATAAATTCACAAAATAAGATAAAATCAACAATTTTTTGGGTGGTAGGGGAGGGCAGAGGATATTAGACAAGATACTGAAATTTTGCTTTTGTTTAAATCTTATGAAGTTAAAGTATTTCCTCATTAATGCGTTTGTATATTTGCTGTATAGAACTTTTAAAAGTTTTTAAAGGTAAGCTAAAATGAGAAAATTTAGCAAAATTGGGGACTTTGGGGTGTTGAAAATAATCAGCCAGGGAGTGGAAATTTTACAAGATACCTACACCTCTTATTTCGTAGCAAAATGCTTTGATATTGTGAATTTCATCTTTTCCGATTCATCCTAATCAGCGGTGCTTTCTAAGAGTAGTCTGTTATAACGATGACAATGTTTTTGCATCAGCAAGGCAAAGCTTAGACGAACAACTGAGAAATACTAGAAATAAATACATTAAGCCATGTCCTGTCCTTTTACACTACAATAGCATTAGTAATTTCATGCAAGTCTATAATCGAAAAACAAAAATTCTGACGTACGGAAAATTCTCTCCATGAAACAGTTTTTCGCTATCCAAATAATGCCATAAAATGAACGGTAGATTTATTTGAATGGTTTCCCTGTTGCTTTTATGTATTTGTGAACTGCGAGGTTTCTGCTATTCTTATTGCTCTTAGTATTGTTTTTTCATTTCTTTTGGCTGGTCTCCAAATAATAAAACAATATGTTTGAAAATATTTATTCATCCCCGACTATTTGCAGTGATTTATTAATAATAGTTATTTTCGGAATCGGGACATTTTTTGGCAAGCACTGTAACAGATAAGTATTATCTCTGGTTTAAGGAAAGTATTCTCTAACATGAAGTGTATAGTTGATTTTTGTTGTTGTTGTTGTTGTTTAAGAAAATAGAACTTGTAATTTATATATAAATTACGATTTCATAGGTATCTTAAAATACCTGAAGTCACCATTCTTAATATTTTTATTCCAAAAAGCATCTTAAATCCTAAACATGAGTCCTGTAGAATTTGGTAATAATATGCATATTAAAAAAACAAAAACATCTATTGAAATAAATCAGTGCTCCGTACCATATTTCAAACGTGTGATTTAATACATTCTTTAAATAAATTTTGCAACAGCACAAATAATTTAGTAATAAATATGATATATTTAAATTTTGCATAAGGGGCCATCTTCACATTTAAGCTTGAGTATTTTGTAATGGCAAGCCTCTACTAGGGACATCTGCATAGTATGTGTGGTGACTTGGGCGGAGGTCTTTTTAAGAGGTTATAACACGCATTCAGGTCACATTTGGTAATAATGTGCATATCAAAAAACAAGCCCATCTATTGAAATAAATCAGTGCTCCGTACCATATTTCGAACGTGTGATTTAATACATACATAGGATGTGGGGTGACTTGGGCGGAGGTCTTTTTAAGAGGTTATAACACGGATTCAGGTCATATTTGGTAATAATGTGCATATCAATAAACAAACCCATCTATTGAAATAAATCAGTGCTCCGTACCATATTTCAAACCTGTGATTTAATACATTCTTTGAATAAATTTTGCAACAGCACCAACACTAAAAATCCATTTATAAAAAAAAAGCAGGACTGAATCTAAATTCTTATTTACTTAACGAAGAATTTTAAGAATATGCGCAGATATTCATCACTTAAATGTACTTTAGGGTGATTTGTTTTCTAAGACAAAGAAAAAAAAACATGTTTTTGTAAACTTTGCTTGCGCCCAAAGCATCAGTAATTTAAAAGAAATATTTGACAAATTTCAAGAAGTTTAGAAAACATTTAGAGGTTGTACACTTTGAACAGTTTTGTAAAGGTAGGTTAGAATGCGATTTTTCAATGTTACTACGTTTATTGAACTACGTTTACTGGAAAATCTATGAATAACAAGCTTAATATTAAAACTAGACAATAACATCAGAAGATAGTATGATAGTAAGGGCATACGTACGGGGTGATTCATGGTGTCCGCATCACCCCCTCCCTCTGAAATTTCAGTTTTTGTTCTGGTTTTGAAGTCTTTTTGTGAAAAATTCTACCTTTTTCACCGTTTGGACCCCCCTCCGAAATGTGTAAACCCTCCCCGATTTTTTTTTCTGGATACGTCCCTGCATGATAGGCAAAAGTGGTGTTATGATAACCAACCTTGAACAACGCTATTGATTATATTGTTTGCTATTGTAGACTTTTCTGTGATGTTCGACTACGCTTAATAAATAATATTTTTCTTCTTTGTCCCTGAATGATACGTTAAAACATTTCCTCTTCATGCCGTTTTTCTGATAACCTTAAAAGTATTCACACCATAGACGCCCATGCCACTATTTATACTGGAGTGGTGAGAGCAAAAAATTAGTGGGCCTGCCCAGAAAGATTGCACTTTAGTGTTTACTTAATAAAAAATCAACTACTAGACATACAAAAATATGAAATTTTGCACAGTCATGTAAGATTATTTTTGAATCGATTTCTGTCTAAATTTGGTGAGGTCATTATTCATATTTTTGCTTTTCGAATGTTAAAATCATAATTCATAACTAATAATCATATTTTATCAAAAAATAATGATTGTAAATTATGTTTGGGCTGTTTAGTTCTTATTGTAAAAGTATAAAAATCAGCTTCTTAATATCATCTAAATGAGATATGAATTAAATTACGAAAAAATATATTAAAACAGGAGAAAGGAAATTTTAGAAGCTCATAACGCATGAATGGTTAGTTCAAATGAGCTAAATGCTGGTACCCGGGCTTAAAATCAGCTAAATTTCTGAAAGATGAAGTGAAAATTAGATGTTTCCTATGGAAAAAACAAATTTGGTGGGTTCTTATTTAAATGTGAACCATTTAATATGTCAGACGGCTGAAGTGCGAAGATCTCGAATTCGCGGGGCAACATGTACGGCTGTCGGTGTAACTGTCTAGGATTTTGAGCAGTTTTCCCCAAATGTGACCTGAATGCGTGTTATAACCTCTTAGAAAGACCTCCGCCCAAGTCACCCCACATCCTATGCAGATGTCCCTTGTAGAGGCTTGCCATTACAAAATACTCAAGCTTAAATGTGAAGATGGCCCCTTATGCAAAATTTAAATATATCATATTAAAGTTTACGTTATTTTAAACAACTGATATACACAAATTTGCAGTACGATAAACGACGCAAATCGACCTGTAGCTATACAACAAAATAAACGTAATGTATACAGGGACGTACCCAGGGACTGGGACTATCATACAGGGACGTACCCAGAAAAAAAAATCGAGGACGATCCACACATCTCGGGGGGGGGGGGGGGGTCCGAACAGTGAAAAAGGTAGAATTTTTCACAAAAAAACTTCTTCATTATTATTTTCTGGTGTCAATCATTTATATCGTAAATAATTGTTTTAATTACAGTAGTGAAAATATTCTTCAAACAACTTCATTTTTTGTGTTTTCATTATTATTTTCTTTATTTAATTTTTAACTCAGAGGCCAATCCTTTTCCGTATCAATAAAATAAAAATGACTTTGAAATATATTTACAAGAGGTATGTAAAATCATCTTGTTCCATTCTATTAGTAATAAACATGCATTAGTAATTAATTTTAAATTTATAAACAAACACATGTTCTGTTGTCAATTCTTTTGACTTTTGACAATTTTTAACAATTGATGCATGGACTCTCTTTTAAATGTCATGCATGTAAAAGTTATTGTTACAAATGACGTTACGTAAAACGGGGATGACCTGGAAACGGCCCAAGAAAAGAACCGAAAACAATTGCCTTAGCTGAAATAAATTCTTCTTTCAAAAATTTTCATTCATAATACTGTTAGAGCATTCAAAGTTAACAGATATTTCAATGGAAATCTTGTTTTAATTGTGTAGCATGAAGAAAGGCTGTGGAAAATATGCTTTGAACCTTTAAATAGCTTGCCTACGAGAACCAGATTTTCTTTTCTTTAATAGAATAACTGAGGATGTAAGAATTTTATAAAAATAAAGAAGTTAATAATTGACCATGTATAATACTTCATCGTGGCTGGTTATTTTATTATTTCATTAAATGATCTTGTATTTAGTAGAGTATGGTGGTAATCTGTTTAAAGGGTATCTTTAAACAGCGGGGTTTTAAAAATTAATTACAAATTCACCGAATGTGCGCCGCGGCGTACAATAGGCTCGTCTCACACAGGCGCCCTGGGCGTTAAATCAGGCGGCAGAGGCGCAGACCTCTCGTCTCATGTATTAATCAAGCGATGTACAGATTTCCAGTCTTTTATCATAAAAAATGAGAGATATCTTTAAACAAAGTTGGTCAGATACATGATTTCGGGTGTAAACGCTTATTGCAACAATGCAAAGCACTGTTTTCTTTCATAATTTTCGTATAGCCCCTGAAACGCGATCATCCGTCCTTATTTGTTCCCTTCGCTAGCAATTGAAAAGGGGTTTAAGTCAGCATACATATTCATCGGCATCATCATATTTCTGACACTTTTTAGGATGCAATTATCGAATTTTTAAGTCGCTCGATTAGTGTATGCGGCATATTTTACTTATTGGAAGTTCGTATACAGATTTGAAAAGTATAAGTTTTTGGAAATTAAGGAGATGATTTTTTTTTCTAATCATAGTCGTTTTCCCAACTTTATCTTGAATGTTGTAATGACTTGACTTCCTTGGTGGCCTACTGCCCGTATTAACTTTTTTTTTGCCAGGGCTTTTTGTGTGACAACTCAACTCAACTGAGTCGATGATGGCGTTCTATTTTTGAGGTTTGCTGTTCTGTGGTAGATGTTTATATGTGTAAAAAATGCGTGCTAATAAATTGAGTTTGTGAAACAAGATTAGATTTTTTCGCGTCATGATAATATTTACTTTTAAATTTACACTGTCCACTCATGTCTAATCTACTATATAGTTACGCTGATCCCTGACTCATTGATTGTATAACAATCCCGGGTAACCATTCCAAGATAAATCTTTTACCACCATTACTCCAGAAAGATTATAAAGTTAAGCACAACAAGCACAATAACATGTACACCTTTTATACGAACCGTTTGAATTTTTTCAAAATTATGTGTAAAAATATTCCCGTTCCCTAATTTTTAAATGACTTTTCGCTACTTTCAGCTCCATTTTATTTCCGAGAGTATAAAAGGTTGATCATTTGCTTGACAAAATTAGCTGTCGCAATTAACATAACGTCATAGAGAAGTCACGGTCACTAGACTTTGCAAGGAAAGTTTCTATTCAAATTCCTTTCAAATAGCTTTTTTTTATATTAAATAGTTTAATTCGTCCGAATGAAGTATTGATATAAGAGGGACTTTTCCCATAAAACGAAATTGTTCGAATGGAAAAAATTTCCTCAAGTTTCCAGAAGATCATAAAATCCGATTTCGGTATATAATAAAAATTGAAGTTATTTATTTAAAGCAGATGAAGATTAACTATAAGTAGTGTAGACATATTTTCGCTAAATCTTTTTTCTATCGCCCATTGTTTTTGCCTCCACAACGATCCTGGCTTCTAGTTTCTAATAGATAAAATTTGAAACAGTTTTACGACCATTTTGGGACACCTTGCATAATTAACGTTCTTACAGTTAGTGAAATAATTAGTCCTTCATTGTAACTGAGTTTTCTCGTTATTATTGTGATTGTTGATTTTTTTATACTTCATAAAATACTTATAAAAACTGTCGTTAACACTGACTATTTCATCTGTCTTGTTACTAAGGATATCATTGATAACCGTAAGTATCAACTGTGTAAGTCACAATCTCTTACCAAATAGCATAACACAACACGTGAACAAAAATGAAACTATTCATCTGCAATAATTTAAAGTTAATTTTCAACTTCAAAGTAGAATAACTTTCATGGAGATACCATTATCCACATCTTCTAATTCAGTATAAACTATTTCATAATTGCAGTTTCACCTCTTCAAAACTCAAAGGATGAAGTTGTAATTCAAACCGTCTTCAATTTAGCTTCACCTAGGCATTATAATTGTTTTCAGTCAGATTTGAATATTCCTTTTAAAATCTTCAGCACATCAAACCTTCATGAATCTAAATTCTAATTCGTTTAAACGTACCCCAAGAAACTTTTGTGTGAATGGCTTTAAACATCAAAGCCTTCCAAAGCAACAAACTTGTAAGTGTACTCAAAGCACATTTGTGTGTGAAAACACATAGAATTTGCAATCATACTAAGATTAGAATCTTCATAATTATGTTCCAGATAAAATTAATGCTGATTGCACGTTACAGCTATTTAGCGGTCATGACTTTTTGTGTTAACTATTTAAATTTAATTTAAACACAAATTCCTTATTATATTATGTTTATTTTCTATGAATTTAACCATATTAACGTCAGTAACGTAAACTCCAGTCAAATATCCCAAAATCATTGAACAAAATTTATACTGCACTGCAACTAAACTTATGTTAATCAAATTCCGTGAATTATTTTCTAACTTTAAATATCGAAGCTATCATTGATAACCATAAGTATCAACCGTCTGTGTAAGTCACAATCTCTTACCAAATAGCATAACACAACACATGAACAAAAATGAAACTATTCATCTGCAATGATTTAAAGTTAATTTTCAACTCCAAAGTAGAATAACTTTCATGGAGATATCATTATCCACATCTTCTAATTCAGTATAAACTATTTCATAATTGCAGTTTCACCTCTTCAAAACTCAAAGGATGAAGTTGTAATTCAAACCGTCTTCAATTTAGCTTCACCTGGGCATTATAATTGTTTTCAGACTAAATTGAATATTCCTTTTAAAATCTTCAGCATATCAAACACTTCGTGAATCTAAATTCTAATACGTTTAAACGTATCCCAAGAAACTTTTGTGAGAATGGCTTTAAACTTCAAAGCCTTCCAAAGCAACAAACTTGTAAGTGTACTCAAAGTAAATTTGTGTGTGAAAACGCATAGAATTTGCAATCATACTTAGATTAGAATCTTCATAATTACGTTCCAGATAAAATTAATGCTGATTGCACGTTACAGCTATTTAGCGGTCATGACTTTTTGTGTTAACTATTTACATTTAATTTAAACACAAATTCCTTATTATATTATGTTTATTTTCTATGAATTTAACCATATTAACGTCAGTAACGTAAACTCCAGTCAAATATCCCAAAATCATTGAACAAAATTTATACTGCACTGCAACTAAACTTATGTTAATCAAATTCCGTGAATTATTTTCTAACTTTAAATATCGAAGCTTATTTAATTATAATTGATTGAATCACCAACATTATTAGTATTATCATTGTTGTTGCTGTTGCTGTTAATAATGCCTGAATTTGTTAAAAGTGGATATTTTCCATTTGGCTCAATACACCTAACATATTCCTCACAGTCTTTCTGCTGGATTAGTGTTAGAGTTTTATAAAGACAAGTCTAGTAGTACAACTTCATTAGTTGTAAAGTGTAGGGGAAGGTGGCCCAAAATGGCCCTAGAGGAAAAAAGATCCGCTTATGTTTTCTTCCTGACAGGCAGCACTTTCTACCAGGTAACACATAAGCTAGTTGTGCCAAGTGTAGAATAAGCAATTTCGGTGTTCCAGCAATCGGTGTATTACGTACCACCACGGAAAACTCCGAACGATTAGGTCGTCGGACGCAACCTGGTTTCGAACCAGGCACCTTCCGTCTCCCAGTTCAGAGCGCTATGCGCTCGGTTACTGGTAGGGCCCAATAGTTATATAATTATAGTAAAAAAGTTAACTTACGTTTAGCATTAAACTGAATGCATATTTATGAAATAAAATCAAAGATGGCGGCAGGGATACTAATCTGTACTCGACCCAAATTATAAATAGAAAATTACTCAAAAAATTTTTGATTATAATCAGTATTATGCCTCTTATTATAAAATTCTAACAGAAACATGTCAATTTTCTGTTACATGTTACTAAAGAACTTGCTGTGACTTTTTTAATCAAATACTCTGATACTGCATGAAAATAGGTTTATATATTTATTTACATAACTTATAAATAGAACTTGAGAAGAATTCTTAAAAAAAAAAAAAAAGGTTTTATCATATCTCGTATAAGGTAAGCACTAACTTTCCTATTTATTTAGAAATACAGTCTTTAATATACAGAAATATGACTTGGTTTACTGAATAGAGTATGTTTTTAAATATGAATTACACTTGTTTAGTTTGTTACGTTTCTCGGCGTGTTCCAATAATATGCCCTAAAGATGGAAGCCATACTGCGGGTAAAATGATCCTCCAACTGAAGAAACTCCAATACCGGGTCCAAATAATCATTGCAGCCCTTCGGACGTTCTCAAAATGCGTGACCCCAGATTACATATGTTAATGTATGTCTGCGTTTATTGTAGGTAATAGTTTTTTATTTATAATTTTAAAATATCCCATTTTATTGTTTGTGACACTTTTTTTCTTTTAAAAATTCGTAAAATAAATCATGTATACTAGATGATTGCAAAATTTATTTTATTTTATTATGTATAGTCATAATTACTTTTATATCTTTTATTTTGCCGATAAAGAGGAATTTAAAATTATTCTCAAATGAAGGATCATTTGCTTTTGGGTTGAGGGTAAAGTGATCCTTTAGAAACTTTCAAAATTTTTTAATTTTTTTCATTACTCACTGTGCTTTTAAAATATTATTAAAATCTGTTTATGATGCAAAATATAGTGTAAAATATGATAGCAAACAGCCAACGTTTTATTTAAACATTTATGTTGTTTTATACATGCTTTAACCTTAAGGGGATCAATTTGGGCCACCTTCCCCTACTTACAATGAGGAAGGAATATGGATTTTGGCATTATCCTAATAGAGCTTCCCTCTTCAACTCTAATAAGGGGGCGTCTGGCAGTAATTATTTTCTTTGGGATTCTTTGGATATTTTTTTATAAATTTTGATTTTATGTTTGAAAATATTATTGGAAAGGATTAATTCCATTTTAAAAAATCCCAATTCAAAGCTCATATTTTCTGCATTACCATTAGAATCGTACTGTTTCTTTCTCTCAAACCTACACGAGTAATGATCGAAATCATATTATTTATTGATATCAAAACTTTTCTCTTGTGTGAAAAATATATGTCATTCGATTTTTGGCCTAAAACCAAGTTCCTTTTGGTACGAATATTATTAAACTTTCATAAAACTGCTACAAAAATTGAGATGTATCAAATCGTCTCTTTACTACACACTGTCTGTGATATACTAAAGAAGTGAGAAAAGCTTTTAACCCGTAATTTCCATTAAAAAATGTTTTTCATCTCTGTCTTCTAAAAAAGAAAACAGTTAAAAAAATAAAAATGTAACTGCAGAATATTTAAAATATTTGTGTAAATAATACAAACAACTTTAAAAAATGATATTTTATGGTAACTGACTTTCAATTTGTTTACTAGTAAAGTGAATACGCCTCTCATTTTTTAGGTGTTGTTCGGTCAGGAAAATTTTACATTTCTTCTAGTGCATGTGTAAAGTTACATTTGTGTTGTCCGTATCAACAAAATTTGAAAATAGAACATGCCTAGAATTGATCATTTTTGAAACATGGATTTGTTGGGACAGTTTCTATACTAGAAAATATCAAAACTCCATGCGAATGGTCGTAATATACAAACGGATAATTTGAATTTAAAATGAACAGTGGATGAAAGGTGTTGCTTCACATTTGAACTTCTCTTTGCGTAATCTTAGTTATGCAAAAATTCGTTATTTTCCTCTCACTATAAGTTCACAGTAAATGTTGTAATTGTTTTCGTTTACATACAAATTTTCCATTTGACCTAGAAAACTAAAATAAGTAGAAGTTCGGGAATTTGAGAAATTGCGTTTATGCATGTAATTATGTCCATTCCGTTCAGTGAATGTGACAACAATGTTACTTTAATGATGCTTTATAGGTTGTATGATAAAACAAATTATTTAATTATATAGGTTTTTTGTGACGTTATAATAGTAACTAAAATGTTTCATTTTTGTATCATCATATCTAAGTTAACGTTCTATTTCAGATTCTTGTCGATATTGTACGCAACTTAAAAAAATAAATATGTCCGGAAAAAGTAAAATTTTGTTATTAATTAATTGAATCGTTTATCAATTATTCATTTATTTATTATTTATTAATTTCTTTATCATTCAATTGAATCTGCTATTTAATAAACAGTTTTTCATGAATTTTCCAAATACATTTACCTTTAATTCATATTTTATACCAAAGTTTTAATTAAACAAAACTATTACTTTTTTTGAAGTCTATGATCACTGTAATTGTTCTAAACAGGTTTTGAAAAACTACGTATTTGTTTTTTACACAGATGTAACTGATTCTTCAAACTTGCAATTTTAGAGGTTTACCGAAATATCCGTTTCAATTGCATGCCTGTGAATATGTAGTTATGGTGTTCTTCGTTTATTTTCATGAAAGAAAGAGCAGTTGTTATATACTGAAATTCGTGATGTGCTGTAATGTTTTGACGCAATTGGGTGGCTTCTTTTTAGTACAGCTAATTTGAAAACGACACTGATATTAAAGTAATTTTCTTAAAAATGGTCTCAATCAAGTCACTTTATAGCACAGCACACCGAGTCAGCTGACTCGAAGATTAAAGATATGTATCGATATACATGGGCGCCGGCAGAATATTTCCCAGGGGGGGGGCAAAAACTACTCAAGAGGGGGGGCGGCAAAGACTACTTCAACGTATGGTTACCATGTTGGAAAGAGCAAAAAATCAAGGGAAAACACTGCATTCAAAAATCCAGGGGGGCATTGCCCCCCCCTTGCTCTATGCTGCCGGCGCCCATGTCGATATACCATAAGACAATAGTTGTCAGCTACTTGTACAACGTGTAAAATAATAAAAACTTGATAAAGTCATTTTAGTAGGACCAACACTTTTACAGGGGATGAATAACATTTTAAAACACACTTCATGTGTGCACACACACATAAATAGTGATAATAATAATAATAATAATAAATAAATAAATAAATGATAGGCCGGTGGTGATAAACTAAGAAAACAGAACTAAGTACAATGCATATTTTATTGGCTGAAGTTTTTTATATGAAGCCGATATCCTCTCCACATATTAAAATTAAAATTTAACTGCGCAAGTACACAAATATATAAAGAATTGTTCATTAAGAATGTGTAACTTTTTTTAACTTCAAAACTTTCCTACTTTCTGACAGGTAGGTAAGTGGGAGTGCACAAACACAAAGTGACAGGGTAAATGAGTTGCCATTCGGAAGAACGAAAATTCAGAAAATCTAATCGATGGAAGCTAAAAAATTTCTTTCTCGCCTTTTTCGACTTTTATTGCCTTAGCCTTTTTTACTTTTCCGTCTTCCAAATTGCAACTTATTTTCTTTTACATTTTCAGCTTAATTTTTGTTCTTTTTTACCAATCTATGAAAAAGAAGCAACTTTTCACATTTGTGGAAGCGTGGACCTTTTGCACTACTCAAAACATTTGTATGTACTATCTTTTACAAATGTGTGGTACTTACAAAGTAACTTTTCATGACCAGAATTTCTGGTGTTCTTCTTGAAGTTTAGTAATATTTTGGCTGTTTAAAAGATCAATGATGGCAAGTGATTACAAACCTCAGTCTTACTTACTAAAGGTGTTTGTATTGACTGACCCACAGATGCTTAAATGAAACTATTACGCTAAACCTACTCCCGCTCTAACTTGATTATTACAAGCTGGTGAGGCACCAGCCAACGGCGACATTCACCCACAAGGAAGGGCACATTCAGGCTCGTAGGGCGCAAGGCTACTAGTGCAGAGCAAAGGGATAAGTTTGCTTACAATTTGAACTTCAGGACTACTGAAATAGTTCGTAAAATCGAGTTGTTAAATCGTCTTTTGAAGTGTATTCCGGACCCCTCACTAGTAAAAATAAAAGAATAATAATGATTTTTTTGTTAGTTTATATTTGTAACATTATTATTTTTTTATTATAATATCGTGTGCATGGGAAACGGAGCAGGAATGAAATGTTTTATACGCAAAACAATAAGAATATAAGATTTCCGAGGCTAATAGGTAAATTTTTTTAGTTTGGCGAAAAAATAAAATGGCTCAAATGCCGATTTTGAGAAAGTAAGTTCTAGCGGTTTGCACAGATTTCGGCTTGGCGCAATTTATTGAGAGCTTAAGGAAATAGATTTTTGAAAACAAGTGCAAAGGTTTTATTATTATATGTCGCCACGTTTAGCTCCAAGAAGAGTCACCAAATCTGAACCTAGCTTTGCGATGTCTTTCATATTTGAGGAGAAACTGACAAACACGACATCTTATTAAAAAGAACGAGTAGAATTAGAATATGCCTGACGAAGTTTGTAAAACAGTTTTAGTAGGCGATTTTGACACAGATTTTAATTCCAACGAAGTGTTTAACGGGAACAAAGAAGACAAATACGGTGCACTCAAGGATTATGATACAGTTTCCAAACGGTATTTAAAAAGGTGAAGTATGCTTAGACTATGGCGGACGGATATTTTTAAACAGTTTTAGTAAAAGATTTTAATATAGATTTCGATTCCGTAGTTTTTTATGGAACAAGGAAGAAAAATACGGCACACTCACGGATAATGATACACTATCCAACTTAATAAGAAAACAAAGTAGGGTCGACACATGGATTATGGCACGCTTTCAATATATAGCACTTTGGAGAACATTTAAAATATGAAAATGTTTCAGATTTTCTTTCTTTGCGGAAACCGAAGTTATCGCAAGAGCTCTAATGTTCACTCTGAGCGTTTGTACATATACCGTTTTCCCCTTACGTACAAGCATGCATTTCATTTTTGCAGCGTTCGTAATTTGAAGTTTTCCATTATTAAAATAAAGCAGCGTTTTCTCATTCATCAAAGGCATTTCATCAGAGGAGCCTCTTCAAAAATGGGATAGTTTCTTAATTTACGTATCTAACCATGCATGGAATTTCCTTTGAGTTTCCCTGCTAGCGGAAAATGCTGAAAACTCTTAATGAATTTCCTCGAACCTTCCGACCATGTTAATGTTAAAGTGAATGCATCGGATGCCGTCAAGCATAAGGGGATTTATGACAGTGGCTACGTTTAAAAAGGTTGGGTTATTTCGTGGGTTGTTCATTGACAACTGAATGATAATGCGAAGTACTGCCTTAATGTGTTTTCGCTATTGCAAAACACATACTGCAAAACCATGTAAAGTTGCATCCTGTGACAATCTAACTTAATATTTCATTTCAGCGTATGCGAGCATTAAAATAGCAAATACTGAAGAATAGCATTGCTGTTTTCACATGTTGATGCTATGAAAGATTTTGAAGTATTGTTGTAATGAAAGTTATTTCATAAGTTCACTTACATTAGTACATTTTCTATATGTACGAGGTGTTTCTTTTTAATGTGCATCTTGCTCAGTACTAGATTGTTTTATTACCTCAGCTGTTAGTCTTTTTTGTTATCATAGCGCTGGATTGCTATTAATTGACCTCTTTTTTCAATCAATATAGAGGAAATTTAATGAAGAAGAATTCTTTACATTCTCTTTTCATCATCAGAAGAGTGAGAAAGAGAAAAATGTTGCTCGAGTATGTCGCAACACAACATAATAATTATGTTTCATAAATGTTTAGGAACATCGAAATTCAGTTGGAGGACTGTTTCAATCAAGGCCATAGGCAGGGGAAGCTGCATATCCCCCACACCGAAAATGTTTTTGGCTGATTCCTTGATTTCAGGTTATTTTATCCTGTTTTCTTCAGATAATAATATTTAAATCGATTTGATAATAATATTTAAATCGATCGCATTCCATAGTTTTAGTTCTACAAACTAGCAAATCTCTGCGAAAATGTTCATGGCTACTTAAATAAGAGAATATTTCTAAGTCGAATGCAGTTACACCGCACTAATGAAGATATATAGTTATACTTTTTCAAAAAACAGACAGTAAACGTCATACATATTGCGTCGCAGTACGATATGTTAAGGAAATACTTGATGGATCAGTGTGCCAACTGTTTCTCGTGCTGTTTATATGCCCTATTCAACCACGGCACACATATTGAACATCTCTAGAACGTCTTGTTGATCTGCAGCGCCACCTATCGACAACTTCTTGTACTAATATTTTTTTTTAATAAATCACCAGCGCGTGATCTGAAGTGTCTGTTTTCAAAATTTTATCACATTATGACCCATACAACATCCTGCACAGGCTTCTGAGTTGGGGAAGTTTAATTTGGACAACGCTGTAAATTAAAATTAAAGTTTTTTCAGTTGTAATATCAGCGGTGTAACTGATTCACATTATGACGATGCTTAGTAAGGAAAAATTATTCTTTAGATGCGTTCTATCACCCCTTATATTTTTGTCAAGAGTTTTGAAACGAATTGTATATGTATGTATATATAACGATAAAATTAATTTAAGTGACGATTCAAACTAAGAGAGGTTTTATGACTTACTAATATCTATACGAGTTTGATTACAAATTACAAGGTACGGAAAGAGTAAAGAAAGGAGCGTAGACGTGTACGATAGCGTAGGTTTTCTAGAACAGAACTGGCGGCTATTTCGGCTTGTGGTTGTTAATGAATGAAGGCCCGAACGCACGCGCGAAGAACGAATGAACCACGCGGGTTGCATAGAAATAGATCAGCCTCCTCTCGTCTCTTAATATACATTAAATAATACGGACTTATAATAAACATTAAACAAAAAAGAAAACTACCTGGTGTTACAAGAGGTTTTTTCAGTTCTAATCGCTGTGTTTGAATGACACTCATGTTGAAATTTCTCAGGAATAAAGTAATATTTTAATTTTTATCATGCATAAAATCTCCCATAGTGTGGCAGCCCCAAATTTAAAAATGTTGAGTAAAGGCTTAGATTTCGATAAAAGGATTTAAGAAATATATAAACACCAAATTATTCAGAAAAGTGGGATACTGGTGAAAAAGTATGGGCTCCAAATATTAGTTACGCTAGGTTTTATGTGGGACTTCTTTCCCATTAAGTTAAAACAATTGTTAATACAATAATGGGTGCGATCATTACATTTACTAATATTTTAGTTATTCGTTGAAATCTTTCTTGATCTTATAGCTGCTTCTTTTGATATATGCTTTTATGTCAAAATGCTTTACCAAGCCTGATTTCATTTCTGTTTTTCTTTTCCTATTTGTAAAGTACAATTTTAAGGAGAGTGCTAAGAATTAAAATAAGCGGCTTACATTTCATCCAACATAATTAAAGATAATGAAAAGTCTTTGAAGTACAATGCGAATAAAATTAAAATATCTGTAGCAGTGAAATAATATTTTCAAAGAAGGAAATTAACGTGTTGAGCTCTTTGTTCGAATTCATTCGCTAAAAAAAGCTGCAGAAAAAGTGTTTGTGAGTGTCATTGGAAGAATTATTAAATAATTAAAATTTCTCTTTTCATTTCATAATGGAAACATCGCTGTAACATTCTGTAAAAGTAAATTCGAAATTAAATTATGATACAAAAAGACGTGAAACTTATCACAATATTAAATGCATTTTTCATGTTTTATTCATAAAGAGGTATTTTAATAAGCTAATAGCTTTACAAAAACTGACAAGATATAAGGAAATCTTAATTTTAATTCTATGTTCCTTTTTTCGATTTTTGAGTTTTATTTTTGTAGTGTGTGAATAAATTTCGAAAAGACAAACATTAGCAATGGTAAAACAAATTATATTTAAAGAATTTCTTCAACTCGAATTTCTATTTCAATTCAAAAAATTGTAAAATTTCTTAATCATTTTAATCAATTCTGTTCTGAATTGAATGCAAGCTAATTATTTTAAGAAATGAATGCACATTAAAACGATACATCTAAAATCACAAATTTCACATTTTAAATTTTATCGAAACAATAATGTACATAACTATTCTATTATTCAGTTTTCAAGTATTAAGTTGCTTGCATGTGGCTTATTGTATATATTGGACAGTATGAAAGAGTTTTACATAAATTAATTTTGAAATTTAATAATTAATTCAATTGTCGATTAATTACTTTTTAAGTGATATTCAAGAAATGCATTTACAATTAAAAATCCTTTTATCATTAGCATGTCAATATACAACATACATAGTCACGATATCTTATTAATCCGAAAATACCCAACTCAAGATTTTCGTAGTCTTACGTGAAATATTTTCTTATTCGGATTAAACTTAAGTCATTAATTAAATTCCCTGTCAGAAACAATATGTATAAAGATTAATATACAAAGTGAAAATTTATTTTTGTTTTCTACTTAAATGAAAACGAGGTACTTATTTTTCTTCGGTCGTACTTGATAATTTTTTATAAATGAAGATTTATTGAATACGCCCTTTTTACTATTTGAAAATTTATAGCTTAAAATTGTATTCTGTTACGTATTACAATTTTTTCTCTCGCGTATTTTATTTTCATTCTAAAATTTTAAAAACGCATTTTTTCACACTTATAACTATGAATACCTTTAAACCGATTTAAATTTAGTTAATTTTTTAAATTGAAATTAATACAGCAATTAGTTTCTTTAAAAAATTCAATTCAAGATTTTAATTTTTGTAGATTTCGTCATGTATGTTACCATTTCATTAGTGAATTGGTATGTTGTACATTACTTTCAAAAATCGTTTTACTATCTGTTTGATGGACAAGTAGAATTCTTTTATATATTAACGGTGATTTATCTAATTAATAAAGAGGCAATACAGAAAAATCTCGCCAACACAAACTTTCCTTTTAGGAAAAATCTTTTATATTAACGAATACATTATTTTAGAAAATGTGATATGGTAATAAGATTTCACTCTTATGAACTTTTCAGAATTATAAATTTTATCTTCTGTCGAGTATTACCGATGTATTTGTTATACCAAAATTTTAATGTGTGTTCTTAATAAAAAATAATAATTAATAAAGCACTGCATCCTTTCATTAAGAGAATCTAAAGGATCGACAATTCCCTAATAAATAATGCTATTTATGTTACCCAATTCATTTTTAAAAAAAGATAAGGAAAGGAAAGGAAATTATACGATAACTTTTTAGAGCTGCAATTACTTACAATTAACAAATTCAGACGGCTCTACCAATAAATTAAGTGAATGATTTAAGTTATGTTCCGTTTAATGCACCGTATTTCGAGTGCATATATTTAGTAAACTAACTAGAGATAAAAAGAAAGTTCTCAGTTGGCGCAATGTTCAGTTTTAAATGCTATTTCTACTAATGTAACAAATTATGCAGTTTTAAGTAGAGGAGAAAAAGCCTTTTTTTGCGAATGTCTCCAAGATGACCAGAGAGCATGGGCACCCATATGATTATTTGCAGAGGATAGCGGAGAATGACTCAAAAATTTACTACATTTTAGTGCTCAACCACTTCTACGTCAAAACATACGAAAATCATAACATGAATATAGGAGCCTGAGGGGGTGCATGGCCCCTCCCTACTCAGTATGGGCGCCTGTATCAGCCTGGGAGTAGCAATATGGGTCCCCATGCCGGAATGTATACACATTCAAAATTTCGGAAGTTCAGCCCGTAATCGGAACAATAAACAAGGGTACTCTGGTGTTTATTATTTATTTGACTGGAAACGTTATTTTAATTAAATAGGAATGTATGTCGAAAATATAAACTTTTTAGATTTTTTCAGTTTTTACTACTCTCTAATTTAGAAATATAATGATATAACACATTTTAGAATCGTTCAATAAGTGCTAAAAATTATGTTTCTTGTTTCAAAACTACTGATTATTAACACATTTTGAATTGCACAAATCGAAGAACATTCTTGAGAACTCATTTTTTATCAAGAAATTTATATTTAACCAAATAACATTCACTATTTGTATGTATATGTAATTATGTACGTTTTTATTATTTCTTTTAGATATAGATATAGATATGTTATAAAAATGTTATAAAATTTATTTATATAACTTATTAAATCAATTTACTTGCTTCGAATCCTTTAATCAGGATCTCCAAATCCTTGATTTTCTAAGGAAATATATTTTATTTCACACACAAAACAACTAGATTGACCTAGAAAACCATCAGTCTCAGGTTACATTAAGTGCTTTTAAGCAATAAAATATTCATGCATGGCGTTTAGTTGTAAAATTAAAAATTAATTGATTACATCTGAATATCAGTATTTCTCTTTAGAATAGAAAACAGGAGATTGAATTCATTTACAATTAATTATTTTTTTTTTGAGTAATACCTAAAAAATATGTTTGGCATTTTTTAATTAATTTACAAAAAGTAGCATCGTATTTTCGAATCAAATAAGTAACCGATATTTAACTTTTTTTTTTCGTATTTCTTTCAAAGAAAAAGGTCGACTTCATTAAATCTTATTATCTGATATCTCATTATTATTTGTTTTCATCTGAAGCTGCATTTCTGCCACAAAGTAAAACAAAAAAGAAAATATTTAATAATCAAGCATTGTTCTCAGCACTTTTTTAATGCAAAAGAAAAAACTCTGTTTTTTAATATCACGCTCAGTGATACTTATTTAAACAGGCTACTATCCTATTTGTGTTTTTGCGTGTAAGCAGTCAAAATACCACATATAATTATAAAGAAAAAATTAATTATTTAGGAAATTGTTTTTGCGTGCGTGATATTTCTTATTAATAAATCAATAAATCCTCTTTGGTTTTCGATATTTTTTATTATTATCGATTTTAGCTAATTTTGTAACGTGACATCTGCTTTCCTTTAAATGTGAAACGGCTTATTTTTTTAGCATGTGGATTTTTTACGAAATATGTATATGTAATTTTTCGATATACAATATTAATCGTAAATTTACTTTCGAAAGACAATTTTCCTACATTTTATTATTAAATTGAACTAAAGTTGTACCCTGATTTTTACTTTTTCGGTAAATTTTCCTTCGTCTCAAAAGCTTATTATGGCAAAAACACTCATAATCAATGAAATGCGTTTTATTCTTTTTATATTTATTCTTTCTTTTAATAAGTTTACTTAAAAAATACTTACAACGCTTAAAATATTTAATAATTATAGCCTAATAAGTACTTTTCGGGTAAAAAAGATTTCCTTTGTTAAAAAAGCTTATTATGGCTGAAATAATCACAATCAATGGAATGAGCTTTATTATTTAATCTTCGTTTCCTCTTGTTATAAGCTAGCTATATGATATGTTTCACAGGGTTTAACGTGAAATCGTTAAACCAGCGATTTCACGTTAAACCATCTTGGCGAGTCGTTTTTAGTGTTAAGCATTGAAATGAAACAAAATTGACTTCATTTTAAATATTTTAATACAATACAGAAACTGAATAGGCAGTACGTAAAAACGTATTTCGATTACTAATCGACAACGAATCTGTTTAACATTGGTCTGTGAAATGAGAAAGAAGAAACATCAGGCATAATGTCAACAGTAATATTTGTGGGGAACGTATTGTGTATAGAGGTATTGCCCAGTTTTGTGTGTATATGCTTGAGGCTGAATTCATTCTTCATGATGTCAACGAAACGACCTCCGTAGCGCAGTCGACGAATTTGCATAAATGGTAAGCACGACGAAGTCAACCGAACGGGCCAAGCAGAGACAGCTCGTCTGGCTTTGGGGATATCGAAATCCGCTTAATCGTAAAAATGTTGGGGTTTTGTCATCTATCGGCTTCATATAAGTAGTACATAAGCCAGATTCGCTTATATTTTCGTTGGAGAATTTCGCCAGAAGGAAAGAAATGTTGTAAATTTTCACATTCTTTAAATCTTACACAACCAAAGTCGATCACAAATGCTGTCTCTCAATTCGGTGACAGATTCAACAGATAAATAGATTGCATAGGCGGCTGGTGCACCAAAAAAGTGGGGGGTCAAAAGAGATGAGAATATGTAAGTAGAGGGCACCCCTAAAGCTGTTTTTTTTTTTTTTTGTGTGTGTGTGTGTGTGTAAAATCGCCCTATTATAATTGAATTTTACTGTCATTATTGATTAAATGACCTTCTCTAAGAGAACTAGGATCAAAAATCAGAACGGATGCCCACCGAAAACTCCCTCTTTCCAATTCAAAGTAGAGACTTGCACGGGCCAGGCCGGGTCGAGTACCGGATTTTAAATCTGTTGTTAACGGGCCGGGCCGGACTCGTGTTTATTGTTATTACACTAACTCGCCGGATTAGTGTTAATTGGGTGTTTAGGTCTTTAAAAAAATTATTCGCCTTCCTGCAACCCGTAAAAAAGTTTATTAATAACTTCTTAAAATAAAATGTCTGAAAAATATTTATTTATCGGTCTATTTGGTCGTCTTTATATTTTTATAAATTTCTGGAATTTTCGAATTTTTACTCCTCAAGTATGGGGCCGGGGGAGTTTTGGTAGGTTTTCTCCAGATGTAACGTGAATACGCGTTAGAAACCCTTAGAAAGTCCTCTTACCAAGGCATCCTCCATCTTAGGCAGATACCCCTCGCGCAGGTTTGCCTTAATCACACACAATTCACAATCTACCATGCATGGAAAAACGTTTCTGCTCCCTTTTCCTAGGACCCTCTTATCACATTTCTTTACTACATTTTGAGTGGCCCCATGAAAAAATTGTGATGCAAGGTCTTTCATCAGATGATAGGTCTTTAAAAAATTATTCATTTGACAAATTTATGTCGTAGTTTCTATAAACGGATTCATTGTCGACATAATTTATAGCCGAGTCTAATTTTTCAAAATCAACAAATTACAGAGTAATAAAATTTAAATGATATTTTTTGTTTTTACTAATAAAATTATGTAGAACACACTTTGCTAGCAATTTTTTGTACGGGATGGATAATACCTGCCAACAACATTCTTCAGAGATTAAGTTCCGCGAGTGAAATAGTTATAAATTAAAAACTGCAAAACAGTTAAGTCGTAGATTTGAAAGAAAAGTCTTCATGTGCATGTGCTTTAAGTAAGCTAGTTCTTTTAAGTATGTTTAACTATAAGCATACATCATTTTAAATTTGATTTACCCTGCGTATAGGGAAATGTTCCGTTGAATATATATATATATATATAATATATATATATATATATATATATACATTAATCAAATTTTTACCTTTCCTCAAAAATCTATGAATAGAAATTGAGTTTTATCGCAACATCTGAAATGTGTCACAGTGTATCACTGTAGAAAAAAAAGATAATCCGAAGACGGCCTATTGTATCTACTCCAGAATACAGAAAGGTAGCAATGACAAAATTTTAAAGTAACTTACGCTTCTCTCCCGCTTGACCGGAAATTCCCCCAGGTAAACCCAATTCATCAAAAATCGTCCGCCTCATTCTTCAAGGCTACAATAGAAGGCTACACTCCGTTTTTATGGGAATGAAGGCACTCGGACAGTTGGAGGAGATAAAGAATAATTTTCCCTCCTTTTATCCAAATAAAGGAAAAGGAGTGCGCATTGCCGCAATTGTCAAGAACTATTTACTTCCCATCACAATTACTGTGACTTGTTTTAGAGAAAACGCATCGAATTTCTCTCGCCGAAAAAACGTTAAGTGCGGGAAATCTAACGTTATTGACGGGATTTTTTAACTTTACAAGTATAGGAAGATATTTGGAACCAATAGTAAAAGACGTTATAGGTGGGAAAACGGTAAATACGGATAACGTTAAACCGGGGGTTTCACTGTATATATATAAATATACTAGCAGCGTGGCCCGGCGTTGCCCGTGCAATGAATGAGAAATGCCATTTACCTTAAATATAGATTGTAAAGGGAAGGAATATGAATCCTCCCGCTGGAATGATAAAAAAAGGACACGGGATTTCCGGCTGCAGCAAAAAAAAAAAAAAAAAAAAAAAAAAAAAATGAACACGGTACCTAATAAAATACAGAGGTTGCCAGGAATTAGACTTGGCTAGGCTGGAATTTGAATCCTCCCGCTGCAATAATAAAAAAAAGGAGATGGGTCTTCCCGCTGCAAAATAGAAAAAAAAAGAACAAAGCACCCGATGGCGTAGAGGCTCCGGGGACTGGACGTGGCTAGATCTCTCCTCTTCTACCTGTCTGTGTTCTAACAATCATTTTTCAGAGATCGAATTTTGTTGATTCTCTGAGCAGAAGGCACTTTTAGTAGTTTTATTTTATTTTATTTCTTCAGCTTTTCTGAAATAAACTAAACGGAAACTTTCAGGGTAAAAGTACAAATCTTTAAATTTGGGGACTTTTGGCGTCCCCAAGATTTTTGATGACAAATTGAAAAAACGATCTATATTTGGGGACTGTCCTCGAATTTCGAGGACGTATGGTCACCTTAATCTCCACCTCTCTCCCCCTCTCTCTTTCAGGACGCCAGAAGAAATTCCTCCCTCCCGCGAAGCGCGCTCACAGTTGAAGCGACCTTGAAAACCAGAGGAGGAAGTTTTCGACTTTCATTTTGCGGAATTTGCAGTCCACAGAGAATTTTAACCTGCAATCTTTTCAGAAAAAAAATCACATAAAAAATTCTAATAAACATGTCTGCACGGTTCAAAATTTAAAGGAGGGAGAAATAAATGTTTAATAAGCGGTAGAAAGATGGAAAATTTTTGCCCGTTAGGTTTTTCGATGCGACAGTTTAAAAATATCATATTTTTAAAAGCCGTACATTTTCTTCGAAACAGGATTTCCTTTAAAAAATTCCCAAAAATTGGCAAATGTAAGTACGATTTTGTAACAAATTGTATTTGAAAAAGAAAACTCTGTAGTTTCCGATGATATAAAAAATACAGTATTCGGACAGAAATTTAGCTCGCGATAACGTAAAATGCGAGAAAAATGGCTAAAAACCTTACAAAACATAAAATAACTCAAACTATTAATCCGATGAATTTCATTTTTACGGCATTAGCTTTCTCTTGTCCTATTTAGTCAGCGTGCCAAATTTGGTCCAGATCCGTCGAAATGTCTGGACGTGTATAGAGAACAAACAAACAAACAAACTCTTCTGTTTTATATATATAGAAGACCTAGCACTGGGAAAGTTCGCTTTCCCTCCCCCTTCTTTGCGTATTGGGTGTCTTGCCATCATTTTTAGATGGATTGTTACTTTTGAACTTTGAAAATTGGGGGGGCGAGGCCCCTTTACTTTTGAAAGTGAGGGGGCAGTCGCCCCCTTGCCCCCCCGGACCAGCCGCCTATGATAGATTGTATCTTCACTCGGCATATCCATTGGTACAGGTACAGCAGCGATAGAGGTGCTCGCGGAGTCGGCAGTAGAAGAGGTGCTCGGAAAGTCAGTTTCGTTTACTAAGCGTGCATTGGCACTTTTGAGACACTTCTGAAGCCGCCTCGCTCGCTCGACGCCGGACGTTGGGGTACCAGCTCGCGGGCCATAACCCACCAACGATAGCCGTGATTTATATCTTCAGCTGGCTCTAGTACGGACTGAGGTCAACATATTAAATTTTATATACTTCCTGATTGTTTTTATTGTCCAAATTACACTTAATTTTATTTGAATCGATCGGTATAAGTAAACTCTATAAACACACGGAAGGATCATTGCGCTATCAGGCCTGGGTCGTGAGTTAACAGTGAATAGAAAAGAGAGAGGGTGCCAGTTTCGGTCATTCTGCTCAGTGCCCCTCCCAAGCCAGCCCGCTCGGCCCTGATGCAAACTTAAGGTGTCAACAGCGAGCTGATTATAAAAGCTAAATAATGACGCTAGATTTACGTTTCCAAGATTAGTTTTGTAATTATGAAGGTATGACGATATAGGCCTTTTTGTTACGGTCCACTTTTCTGGCATGGTAGCCGTGTGTGATATTAAAGAGGTTTCTCGTCAAAAGCACTACCATAGTCTTCATTTTAATTATATTATGCTTTCAAGATAATGGGAACACCCGTAACTTATTACAAAGCGTATAGAAATAGCCTCGTGCCAGATCGTACACGTTAATAAAATGGCGCTTTTTAAATATTACAACTAGCTATTTCGTACTGAAAATCTGCAATTTTATAACCGATTATAATAATCCTTCCTAAATACCTAATCTCTAATTTTAAGCTCGTGCTACCTTGGAGGTCTTCACTTGCTATCTGAAAATTGTGAGTTTTAAAAGTAAAATGCTACTTGATATTTCATCATGCTTCTTAATTCGGCGTAAAATCGGTACAACTCCTGCTTCATGATTTTCAACTGCACTTGATTCTGAATGTTTAGAGTAGTTTTAGTGCAGTTTGAAAAGTGTAAGTTATTTTATGCTGGCGAAAATCACCAAGCGTGGAGGCTCACTTTTGATTTCTTTTATTAATAACTTAAAAAATAATACGAATTCCTAAATTTACGTTAGCTTATGTCAATTCAAGATATAAGCTATCTCCATTCAAAATTTCATCCAAATCCGTCCAGTCGCTTCAGCCTGACAGAGTAACAAACATACAGACTCACAAACTTTCGCATTTATAACATTAGTAGGATAGAAACATAATATCCTAAATTGTATATTATATATATATATGTATATGTATATGTATGTATGTATGTGTGTGTGTGTGTGTGTTTCGCCTGTTTATTGGTTAGGAGGAAAAAGATTTTAATGAATTTACAACGCTTTCAAAGCCATAATTCTCATTCCAACGTAATTTAAAAAGTACCCACCATAAAAGTGATTCTTCCTCATCCAATAATGCCATAAAATGGACGCTAGATTTATTTGAATGGTTTCCCTGTTGCTTTATATGTCTGCAATCTACGAGGTTTCTGTTATTCTTATTGTCGTATGTATTTTTTATTTCATTTCTTTTGGATAGTCTCCAAGTAACGGGACAAGATGTTAAAATTTTTAAATGTATCATTCCTGGTTGACCCAATTTATTAGTAATCGCAGTTTTTAGAATTAGGCTACCTATTAGTGAATTATAAAGTACCTTTAAATTTTATCCCTTGGCCTAAAACGTAACAAATTTTATTATTAACTAATTTACATGACAACCAGAAAAGTAAAATTAAAAAAGTTTTTGTAAAAAAGTACATCGATAAAAAGAAATAGATTTGTTTGCAACACATATATCATTTGCGTGTATTACAAATAAATATGTATTCTTTACAAAGTTCTTTATAGCTTTGAAACTTCAAACACCAGATAATTTAGTCTTTACTAGCGAGAAAATCATTTTTAGCGAGACGCTCTTAAAACTAATAATATTAATTAAAACTGTTAAATGATTCAACGCTCAGTTTGTTTTGCAATAGGCATCCCCCCCCCCCTAAAATACATCGTGAATTAGGTGTGTTATGTATCACTAATCCTTTGCGTGAGCAGTAGGGTTGTTATTATGTTTTAAAAGTTAGATCATATAGGTATTTTGTTCTGTAAAAATAAAACACAAATGTTTTATCTCCCTTAGTCCATGTGCATGTATATGTGCACATCCTAATTTATTGACGTCTAACCAGATCCACAATCTTGTTGACATGTTGTATCTTCTGGTAACTGGCAAGTTATCTTCGATAAACTTTCCAACAAACTTTTGACAATCCTTCATTTCCAAAATGACAGTTTTTTTTCCCGGTTAGAACTTCGCTAAAATGTAAAATTTTGTAGAAAACAGCACTTTGAGAGAGAGGTATTTTAAAATGTGACTTTCATTTGAATATTCCTTTAAAATTTGTTTTCATGTGAAGGTAAAAGTTGTACAGAGTGAACTGATTTGTCCAAATGAGGATAATAAAATAATTTTCTCTAAAACAAATAGAATGAAAGCACAATAATATTTTGCCAAATATTCTTGTGAAAAATAATGCGAATGTTTCACTGAAATTTGCATTTCTTATCTTAAGCTGCTTTTCAATTTACTAAAGACTGAAATAATCATCGAAAACTTAAACAATATTTTCAATTGGACTTAATTATTAGAGAAGAGGAAGGTATTATGGAGTACCATTCATATTTCTAAATATAAGTTTAAAAGTTTTCGAATAAATTCCCCAAAATCCTCATGAGTATATACTAATTGTAATGAAATGTTACTTCTAAAATAAAAACACCATTAATGTTTTTGTTACAGAAAAGAATTTTTAGTAAAGTTACAAATAGAGGTTAATATGAAATAGTCGGGTGATATAGAATAGGTGGTCTAAACCGTTAAAAATTAATTGTGCTTCATAAAATATCGTAATTTCTAACTATAAAACCATATTTTTAAGATAATGAAGTCATTTCTGTTTCGGGTCTATTTACAAAAGTCGCAGGCATTTCTGTCTCTTTTCTTTTACAAGCAAGGTGAGCCCGCAAAGAACAGCTGAAGCATTGTATCAAAATTTCTCCTCGTTGATCTTCGAAAAATTTTCCGTTGCAAAAGATACAATCAGCGACTTGTTTTTCGTTTTTTTAGTTGCTAGAATAGAATTATTTATAATTCACGCCATCTAAGATAATGAACCTTTAAACTAATGGGCAAAACAATGTTAGCTAAAAAACAACCTCAGTACAAAAAATTGCAGTTCTTTTAGTGTTATGCGTAACGGTAATATTCATGGCACGTGTGTACAAGTATTTTTAAATGTTTAAAAAATTATTGGCAAAAACTCTAAAAAAAATACGAAATGCACTTTATTCTGTAGCGAGTGGAACGACAACAATAAGCGGTCAACTCCCATTTCATTGTAACATGGGAATCTTCCTTCCGTAGTTCATAGTATTCACACGTGACAGTAGCACCTAAGAGCCGAAAACTTGATATTGAACATTTTCAGTCAATTAGATAATACCCTCCTCTTCTGTATGCTTACTGAGTCTATCTTTTGCTCAATGTTTTTGTAACATTTTAAGCAAAAACTACAGAATGGGTCAAAATATAAAAATATTTTTTGAAGATCGTTGATGTTGCTGCTGTTTCGAATTTCCAATATTTCCAATTAAAAATTTTCAAGATTGCATTTCATGTTCAGCGAATATTATAGAGTTTCTAGGTATATTTTGGCAGTTTTCGATTCGCTTAAATGTACACATTCAAGGAAATTTTAGGATCTTCGGTAAACTACAGATACATTTTCAGACTATGTCTGTAAAGTTTGGTCGACATAAATTTATGAAGAAACCACGAAATCATGGTCTAAAAGAAGCTGTGTAAAATTATGCTTAATTGATGAATGAGCTGAAGAAGAAACATGCACGGGAGGAAACGAGGAAATGAACTCTCAAGTTTAGCTGAGAAGTCGTCAAAGGATTCTAAAAACTAAAAAATTAGTTTTTATATAAATTATGGGACTGAAAGTTTGTACTGCCGCCTGGTGAGGCCGATTTTGGAAATATATCGTTGTGTGCTGTAGCGTTACTTCAGTTTGTAATAATAAAATTGTTAAGTCCCATACCTTAAAAAAGTGGTTGAGAATTTTGTTTATTTATTTATATATTTGTTATTGCTCTTTTGAAAACAAAAAGAGATTTAGCCTGATTATGTCCCTCTTGTAAAATACTAAAAGGTTTTTTAATGCTTATTAACAACTCATTGAATGACTTTTCAAAATCAGTCACTATGACTGACATGTCTCACATCTAAGCAAAAGTATATTGAATCAAGCCTAAATCTATGAAAAGGCAGTTCTACAAAATACTAAAATAATCGAGTACCTCAGAATTGTTAATAAAAACTTGTTTTTCCCTCCGTATTGTTAAATGATTAGAAAAACCAAGCTATTACATAAATTTTCTAATACTTTGATTAGTTTTCATTGTTCTCTTGTCCCCTTCTAATTACCTGTTTCAACAAACTGAAGAAAACTTTTTTAAAAGGCATAATTAGTTACGGAAAGAATATCATATTGTCATTTTAAAAAAATATCAATTAATATGCATGAAATTTTGACAAAAAATCTCTTAAGTGCTGTAATTTTATCACATTTACAGTCTTAAAATGTGTGTTCACTATTTTAAAAAAATAATATAAAATAATTTTACTTTGAAAAGAAAGTCTATCAATTTAAATATTTGACACAGTTTAATATAGCAATTTTTTTATAATTTTTGTTCAAATATTACGAATTTTTGAACTAAAAATCCATAACAAATAAATTTTATTTCCTTTTTCATTTTATGTTTAATTCTTACTGATTTATGAAATTGCATTTAGTAAATGCTTTAAGCAGAATAAATTGAATTTTTTTTTTCATTATTGAATTACAAAAATGCATTTTATGCTAGAATGGTAATAAATTATTAGGGTATTTACATCGCAATAGAAGCACACCGCAAAAGATATTCACACTATATTCAAACACACATAGGTTCATTTGTAAAAATAGATTGAAATTTACATTTAAATGTCAATTTCTATTTCTAAAAATTTTATTTTTTCTTTCTAGTCCAACTTCTTCTTTAAAAATCAAACTAAAGTCTTCCTTTTTAATAGAATTTAATTTTCAAATCATAATTTGAAAATTTGTAAAATCATTTATCCTTTATCGATTACAAATCATTAATAAATTTATATTACCAAACAATTAACTGTTCAATATTCAATTGCTGTAGACTTTCGACAGTCTCTAACCATTGATGGATAGACCCTCTTTTAAATGTCATGGAAAGTAAAAGGTTATTGTTACATGTGACATAAGTGAAATGGGGATGACCTGGAAATAGTCCAAGAAAGGAAGAGAAAACAATTGCCTTCTCTGAAATAAATTTTTCTTACAAAATTTTCATTCATATCACTGTTAGTGCATTCAGAAAGGGGGTACATTTTTAGCAGAAAACTCGTTTTAATTCTAGAGCCAAGACATAGACATTGAAAAATGCCCAAGCAATTTTTAAACAGAATAATCGAGCTACAGTATTCTGTATTGTACTCGTGACATTTATAAACCAATAAAAACAGTTGTAAAAGCAAAATAACCGAAAAATTCTAGTATTCCTTCTTTCCGATATAAATTATAAGTATTTTTTTTTTTTCGAATTTTTATATTTGTTTCATCAAGTAATGTTTCATCAAAAGTAAACCAACCCAATTTTAGCATTAAAATTGTCGTACCTTAGTTGTAGATTTTAAAGATACAGCATTGCTACTTGCTGACATGAGTGTATAAAGTGTACTGATATGTCCTATGTTTGGTAAAAAGTATGTCAAGGTTTGAAAGTTGTGATATCATCATTTACCGTAAGTCAATACCGGGGCACTATACACCGGGGTACAATAAAACAAAATTTACTTTTTTTTCTGATCACAAGTTTGCGTGTACAAAAATAAAATTAATCTACGCTTTTAACCTACTATTTTTTCCATCTAAATGAAATTTAATCAGTTTTTTAAATAGCATTTTCATATTTAAAAATTATAAAATGTAAATGTCTGCCAGTGTTTCATTGTACCCCTTATTCTGGGTACAATGAAACACTTTAAAAAACTCTCTGATAATATGAGTTAAAACTCAAATTTCAGCATATATGTTTTATGTACAGTTATAATAAACATTAGTGAGACATAGACAAGAAATTTAAACGGAAAAAACGAATTTAATAAACTCTTATAGCTTTAGATGAAAACATATCTATTTTATTAGTGATCAGTCTATAGTTTTTCATTTTATGTTAAATTTACTTAAATCGAATTCAAAAATTATCATTTCTGTTTCCCTTACTGTACCACATGAAGGAGCAGGAGGTGGTAGTTTTTATACAATTTGAGTTATCTCCAAAATGTATCTTTCCGAAAAACGCACAAATTTGCAGCCTTTAAGCAGTCGTTTGACGTGCAGATTACCGCATTCCCTTTCATTTAAATTTATTATTTCCCCAACAGAGTACATTTCTTAAATTTAAACTTACATTCTTTAATTGAACCATAATCATTTAGAACGATACTGCTTGTGTCATACTGCATGTGAGGACAGCTCATAATCTGTACTATTTGGATTGTTACTTGAAAATCAATCTGGATTTTCACCATTTTCAGAGTCTGTAGGAAATGAAGTACGAATTAAAAACAATTCCTTGTTAATTTTATGTGCTAAATATTTAATAGTAACATCTTTATTTTAGGTGAAGGTATCCGCGCGGAAGTAATGGGGTACAATACAACATGTTTCATTGCACCCCATCTACAAGTGTTTCATTGTACCCTGCATTGAGGCTACAAAATAAATAAACTTTTACTAACTCCTAATATTTATTTTTTTTTAAATATTTACTTTGGGAGTATGAAGACCATAATATAGTGATCAGAATATTTGTAAAATAAATAAGTATACGTTTGAGAATAAGGAGGTAAAAAAAAAATACTTTCAGCAATGAAACTTACTTTCAATGGTGAAAATCCAATAATTATCAATTGCTCATGTAAAAATGTGATTGTCTCCAAATCACATCAGTAACTGGAACATATATTTATACAATACGTGTGTGAATTAGAAGTTTCTATAACATATCTGGCTAATTTTAAATAGTTTGTTTCATTGTACCCCAACTTCCCCTATTTAGGTATGAACTTTTTTTATATACTCTAGTAAATAATTGTTAAAATCAATTTCTCCTAAAAAATGTATGAGAATTAGATATTATTTCATATAACAAATCGTATGCAAAAAATAACTATCTTAGCAATTGTTTATCATAAATCATCTTTCTTTACTACTGAAATAAATCAATTCTGATGTTAGTGTACAGTCAGGTAATCAACGGTTTATTAAACTTTTTAAAACAAGAATCTGCAACAGTATTATTTTATTTCAGTCATTTATTTTAAGCATAGGAATAAATCTACAAATGCTACCTAAAAGCATAATGTGAATCATTTACTTTTTCACATGACCAAAATTATTTTTAGCTTCATGAGTCATTTTTATTTTGATATTGAAAGGAGCCTTTTTTTGTAAAATAATACGATACACACAAAAAAAGATAAAAGATAAACGAGGTCTGAAACTTAATTAAAATTTCAACACATTCTCGGGCTTATCGTGATAAAAATCACAGGAAAAAAATTCCCGTTTTTTTCCCATACCACAGAACATCCTTCTTTAAACACAAAACTGTGGGAAAAAATGTATACTTCGCATTTTGGGTCCTTTCACTTCTTTTATGATAGCTGAATATCCACTTTTGTGAACTAACAAAGATATTTTATGCAGTGCTTTCAATACTAAAATTTGCATAAAATTCAGGAAAATAATAGCTATTTCGATTTATTTTTAAATGATTAACTTTTTTCTCTATATTTTTGCATAATTCTCCGATATTTCAAAATGTAATGGTCGAAGGAACTTTTACTGTTGAAATTTGAAAATATGCGGAAACAAGTGGAATTCAACATTTTTCTAATTATCTCATTTTTGCTATAATTTCTGACCATCTATGTAAAATCGCAAGCTGGTTGATTTAGTGGAGACGCTACAAAAATTAAAAATTACGATACTATAATATTACCCCTCAATCGCTTTCCGACTTTGATGATTGTTTTCCTACATGGCCTGGTTATGGTGGCCTGGAAGGCTCAACAACGTTTAGCAACCCACCTGTAATTTTATAAAGCGAAACTATTATAATATTGCCATACAGGGCAATAAAAAATAGAAGATCATGTAAAAAATACAATCCATTTAATAGAGAACTCTATCAGTGGCCAGTTGTTACCTAGAAAGGCATCGCCGAATTCATGTGTTCTATAGAACCAGGAATTTACCAACCACTTCTATGAAGTAAAATAAAGCATTAATAAATCGGAACTTTTAAGAAGCGGTACCGCAAAACCATTCAAAAAAATTGGAAAACAGACAAAACAACAATAAAATCAAACTAGCAAAGCCTCTATCATATGTTAATGGCACCCTTTCCCGAAATATAGCAAAATAAGCTGATTCTAATTAATGTACCCTGTTCCAAAACACAGCTTTTCTTAAACACTTTTGAACAGAAAAATAATCTCTGTTGTGTGTGATAATTAATCACACTATAAAATGTACAAATAAAAGCTAAAATATATCCATTTAAACAATATGCAGCATCAGCAATTCTTTAAAGAGCAAATAAGAAAGTAGGAACTTACTGCTAGAGTAAAAACAAAAGGAATACCATTGAACGCAAGCTCTTGGAACTTCCTTGGCGCTAAATCACCCCGTTTGGGCAATACAAAATTGGCAAAAATTGTCGACGAGTCAATACTAAGTACCAAAACTATGAAAGATCTTTGAAAATTTCGAAATCAGTGGACATTTTTAGTATTTACATGAAACGCCTTTCCCTATGGTTAAGATACAATTTCTCTTTCGACAACGCTTATACATTCTAAACAATTAGCGTTTCTAACTTTGAAAACGTACTGCACACTCGTACATTGCTAACAAATTGTTATGCAAAAGAAAGTGTAAATTACCTGTTAATCAGGTATTTTTTTTCTTTTTTAATTAGTCTTATAAGATTTTCCCAGGGATTCGGTGCTCCTATTTCAAATTATACATGACGGCACTCGAATATATTTTTTTATCACTTCATTTGGTAAATAGCTCGAGTTGATTGTCCTTACACAGTCGTCTATTTATTCGGCTGTAAACTGCGTATCTTCGAGTAGAGGAAAGAAATCGAATTTTATTTTTAATCTTAAATATTTTTGTATTTAATTTCACAACAAATTTAATTTTGGTGAAAATGTAGTATAAATACAAAATGATTATACATTTACATTACCAATCTTAACTCACCTTCCTAAAACAAATATGTTTTCAAAACCTCTGTGAAGAGAAAAGTGTGAAAACAGATTCTCTATGAGCTAGAAATTCATTAGATTTGTAGCTTAACGTGGTTTTTCAATTTGTAACAGCAATTTTCTTGAAATATTGTCAAGTCTCTTAATTTTGTATTCATAAGTATTCAATTTCCTATTTCATGATAATGTTAGTATTACATATCTTTTACATATACTCATTTCTTTGTTATAATATTTTTGTGAATGGTTTATTTCGGGTTGTATTACATTTAATTTCATGAGAACAGTATTTAGCAGCTACTGTTATTGTACTTTTTAAGTTTCTACAAATTTGAATTGCTTAACAATACTTATAGTTTCTGATAATGTAGCTAAATATATTTTGTGAGTATATATTTTCTGTCATTATTTCTGTGCATCAGTGTCTATAAGCTTTCTCTGAAGATCCTACAACACGCATCACTTATATCGGTTTGGTTACACCCACTACATCTGACATAGTTTCTATACAACAGTTGCTTATTTTTAAACGGCGCAGACAGATTAAACCTATTGCCTGATGAAGAAACACTAAAAACAGAAGTTTTTGTTCATCATTTTTTATTCTTGGAAGATATCAGTAAATTGCTAATTTTTTTTTACATATGTGTTAATTTTTAAAAAATGTTGCCAACACTACTTCTTTAGCGATTATAAATGACATCTCAACAGTTAAATTGCATCCCACGTGCACGCATTTTGATTAAAAGTTAATTTTCCACTCATAAACATTCAGATAGAATAGTTTTCATTATTTCATTAGTAACCCTAAAATTGAGCACAAATTATTTTATCAATGTTATTTCAAATTCTCGTATCTCGAAGATACAAAAGTTAATTCAACCATCTGCAGTTTAAATCTCATCTGTGCATTACGAATCCTTTCACACAGATTTGAATATTACTCTTAAATCTGCAGCAGCTCAATACTACGCTTTGAAACGCAAATGTACTTAGAAACTTCAGTAAGAATATCTTAAAACTATAAGCGTTTCCTAAACAGCAAAGCATGAGTGCAAGCAAGTTCGAGTGTGATGATACATAACATTTTCAATAATTTCGAGGACTTTCATAACTATGTTACGGATAAATTTAATGCTGATAGCTAGATTATTATGAATCTAAACTTTTGTTAATCGTTAGAGTGATTTAAAAATAGACGCTGAATGGCTGAGCTATGTGATATTTAAATAGAAAAAAGTTTTATTTGAAATTCACACTTCTTAAAGTATCCTTTTTCTCTATTGCTGTAGTACTTTTAAATATTGAGTGATCCGATAACATTGCAAGTTTTGAAGTGAGATTTATCAGTAATGAATATTTAAGAATTACCATAATACAGTGAGTATTCCTACGATTTTTCAACAGTTTTTATATTCTATCTATAATTAAATTTAAGCAAGAATAATTTCTGTTTCACATGAAGTCAGAATAAAATGAAATGACAATTATGTTCGTTGAAAGTACTTTTATTTTGAAACTTTGACTGAAAAAATAGATTGAAGGCTGTACTTTTACTCTGACTGAAGACAAATACCCTTATTATACAGGTTGATTCATAATTCATCATCAATATTTGGTGGGGAGGTAGGGAGTATGAAAAGAAGACTATTTCACATAGGAACGCTAATGTGCAAACAAGCACAAGGCGTAAAGGGCACTTTTTGTCGACAACTCCAATTCGCGTGCTGTAATAGCTAAATTAACCTTTTATTGAGATCTAGCATATTTTAAATTTTTTAGCATATTTTGTCTTCTAATGCGTTGGTTAAAGTACATTAGTCATTTAAATGCGGAAAGAAAATTATTGTATACTTTTTCATTTTTGCAATACCGTGAACAAACTATCAACTCTACACGCACCAAAATCTCTGCGGATCATGTGACCGTGAACTTTTATATACATGCCCAATTTGTGCTCCCGTGTTATGCCACCGTTTAGCCGCTAGCACGCTTTCAAGAATTTCCGTTCATAGGCCATAATGTAAAAGAAATCTTTTCCGTAGCCCACTGAAAAAACCACTCCCTGTAAAAAAAAGTCCTATTCACACCAAAATCAACACCGGTCTTGCGAAAGTGGTTTATTACATCTATACCAAATTTGAGCCCAATCTAATGCACCGTTTAGGAGCTATCATGTTCACTCACATGCACACAAACACACACACATACTTGCATTTCATAAAAGTAGCATAAATGAATTCAGACCTCAAAACGTGTAAATACACCAAAATCTCAAAGTCGAATTTTTTCATGATTACAATACTCTCCTTACATGATACATGTTCGGAAAGTAAAAATGGGTGAATGTTTTTCTTTTTACGTATTCTATCATATAAATTACGAAGGTTATCAGTATATTAAAAAAATAAACGAAAATAAATTAATAAAAATTATTTTCGTTTATCAAAGCAAAACAAATAAGTTTCTCGTCTTTAAAAAAAGAAAAAAAACGCGTGTACGTAAAACGCCGATAAACTTATCTGCAGTTGATGTTTTAGAAAATCCCTAAATATATCCCTCTCGTTCCTATGAAAAGTTATGTTTGTATTGTTAGTGTCAACAAAATTCGAAAGTAGTACGTGTCGAGAATTGATGATCATTGAAACATCGCCTTATTCCAAAGCTTCTATATTGGAAACACATCGGACTTCCATGCGAATGCTCGTAATACACAAAAAAATAATTTGAATTTTAAATGAGGGGGTTTCAGAATCTTTCTTTGTTGCATATTTTGAACTTTTCACAACTGACTTCTAGTTATGATGTTTCATGCATAAATTCTATTTTTTTCCTTCTCTCACTTTTGGTTTACATAACATTCATTTCTATGAGTTTTGCGGTGTTTAGTTTATTTTCATGCGTTTGCTGTAAAATGATTAAGTTTGCATTTTTCCTTCTGTTAAGTTCGGTAAATTTAGACAAACGAGTATAAAAGGCAATTTTTCTTTTATCTGTTAAAATACTTCGTTTAATTTTGCATTTCAAAATGCATTATTATTTACTACGCATCAGTTCCTTCATGAACGATGACAGCTGGAAGAATAATTTTATAAAAGTAGAATTTAAAGAGTTAGATTTTTTTTTAACATACATTTTCCATATAATTCCATATGTTTAGTTTTTTTTATACAAAAATTGTATCAGTTTGAGTAAATCTAACATATATACACACGCACATATAGACTCCATTTTGAATGACTAGGGGCCAAGGCCCCCAGACTCGCTACGCTCGCTTTTCGTATGAGGCATTCGGCCTCTAATAAGGCTTATTCGTAAAAGAGACATAATTTCAACAGACAAAACCCGAAGATTGGATCAGATAGAATGTTACTGAGCTACACATTGCTTGGTTCTTGTATGTTCATTGGTACATAAAAATTTAAACTTCACACTACAGTAGACCCCCTCCCCCTCATAACATGGCAGATATTTTGTTATGGGAATCCGTGTGTACGGATCCTGAGCTATACTCCACCTGGAGTGCGGACTCCGCTTATAATCGCTGGAAAAATTATTTGCACTCCTCAGAAACACGATGATGATGATATTTAATGTTGCCATTCAAAAGTTATATTAATTAGGAGATAAAGCGTAATAAAAGCAGAACATCTGTTTCAGCTGTATTTTTAATAATGTAAAACCTATTGGACACCTTGCGAATTTGCCACCCATGGCGATTTTTCATTATTTGGTGAGTTGCGTACATGTAAAGTTAATAAAAGCTACGGAACAGATAGGATAGCTTGCCACCCATGGCGACTTTTCATTATTTGTCGGTTGACACATGCCTATTCTACAGCTTACGAAATATTCTAACAAAAGATTAAAGCTGTTGTGAACTAATAGTATTTAAATATATGTAAAATTATGAGGCATACTTTTATGTTGCATTTTTGGAACACGTTTTTCATACAATTTTCAATAAAGGGGGTGATAGATAAAATAACATAGTCATTAATAGATGGAGAAAAGCTACACAGAAAAATGCACAATTCCAACTGAATGAAAATTCCAAAAACTTATTCTCAGGTGTATTATTTAAAAAATAAGATTAAGATAAATTTAGATAAATTAAGATAAATTAAGATAAATTTCGCCAAGCATTAGAATCATCTCCTCAAAATCGCACAAAACCGTTTAATTTTTCGCCAAATTAAAAAGTTGCACATTTTAGTCTCAGAAAATTTCTAAATATGTTTCTTTTGAGTATAAAACATTTCATTCCTGCTCTGATTTCAAATGCACACGATATTTTAATTTAAAAACAGCCTTACAAATAATCTAGACAAAAAAAAATCGTTATTCTTTTATTTCTACTTCAAGAGTCTGAATCATTTAATAAACGAGCCGAATGTGGCAACCTAGATAAGCTTAAACGTCGCTTTTTCCACTGTGGGGTTACAATTACGAAATGGCGGAAAGCAAAAATTAGCCTTTTGCGATACGTTTTTATCGATATCTCCTAAAATAATTCGAATTTTGAAAAAATCGCTTCGAGGTGTGTCGGGAACTGTCATGGAAAATTTCCGTACAAAATTTGGTAGGTCTACGATCACCCGTCTGCGAGCTACGCGTGGCACATTCAAACTAACTAACAGTTTACACATTGTTTTATTAATATAGAAGAAAGATAGTTTTTATTTTGGCGTAAAATGGGCGTAATTCTAACTCATGTTTGTAAATTTCACGCGATTCTAGATACTTGGAAACGCTTTGTTGCAAAGCAATGAATGATTTTATGCCAAACCTGGCAACCATTATGTTTATTTTTTCAGTTTTTTATTAATATCTTCTAAAATAATTCGATTTTCGAAATTTAAGTCAGCTTATCAGGTTCCTCGGAATTTTTCGAATCTGTGGGCACCTTAGTCGAAATTCAAATCCCCACGGTTTAGGAGAAGATAGGTCAACAAGTTTTGACAGCGCGAGCGGCAGCGACCTTTACTTTTTTTTAAAATAGAGAAATAATATTTTCGGAGATTGAAATAATTACTTTAGACACGTAGTATGGCAATTGGACAAATACTTCAGCACTAGGGTGAGCCGAAAACACTTTTTGTTTTCTTTTAAAGCGCTATAGTACGAAAATTAGAGCAGGTGAGTAATATAAAGTAAGTATCTGGAGTAGATAACGTGAAAAACAATAATAATGATAATGATAATAATTATAATTTTTTTGCCTAAATCGTGCGGTAGCGCAATGACCTTAAACTGATCCATAAATTGAAAAACCAAAAATAAGTTCTACGAGTAGCTACAGCCATGTTTTATTAGAACACGGTATAAAAAAGATAACTATATAGAAAAATACAAATATTAAAAGCTTATCAAGGTTAAAAATGCACATTTTTCACAAAAATATTAAAATTTCCACTCAAAGTTTTCTTCAGTTCAGCAGTTAGTTTGAAAAGAAATAATGTTCTTTACTTGTTTCTTATATAGTTCTTACACACGATTTAGGCGTTCTCTTTATTATTTTTTTCTGGTGATTAGAAACATGACTTGCTTTGAAATATTGGCACTGAATATCGTTAAAGAAGTGTAGTTATTATTAGTTTCTCTCTGGAGTTAGAAGCGACGACTTTTTATGGCAACTCCGTCACTAGCCTAACACATTGTTCAACTGTTAGGTTTGACATGGGAATTTATCAAAGTTCCACTCAGCTGCTGTTCTATACCTGACCTGTCCTTAGACAAAAGCTCTTGATAGGTGAATACTACTAGGATCGGTGAATACTACTATACTGTGAAATATAGTAATGCTTCAGTGAAGAATTTGATGAAATCTGTTGCTGATGAATTGATTTTGGTTAGTTAGAAACTCCATATTGATTTTGTATTCGGAGCAATGTTTCGAAGCCTTCTACAGCCCAATTCTCTTACATGATCCCTTTTATCTACTATCATACACAAAAGCAATTTTTCGGGGTGGGCCAAAAAGGCTTTTCTCTGAGTCACTGGGTCAATGTTTTTTGTAAAGTTTTCTAACTGAAATCTTGGCCGTTTCATGACTTCAAAAACAAGTGCGGGTCAGACTGTGAAATACTTACTCTTCTTGAAATGAAACTAGCAGTCTAAGACAGTGTTTCCCGATGCTTTAAGTTTTGAGGACCGACAAAAACAGAAAAATACATTTCGTATACCCGCATCAGCCACTAATAATAATTATTATAGAAGCATATAGTTTATTCATCAAATCAAGTGTTTTAGAAATATTTTTTAGTTCGAGCAACACATGCTACTGGTTTTCTAAAATAAATTTGATATATGTGGACCGGTAGTAAAGTCTCTCGGGCCGGTATCGTTCTGCATACCAGTGATTAAGAAACACTTGTCTAATGCATATATGACTTAAACTAAGAACTAAGAAGACTTAAACTAAGAAGAAGGATAAATTAAACTGAGAACTTGTGTCCATTTGTAGAGTTTTCAATAATAAATACAATCAGAGAACTCTATTCGCCATTGTTAAACTCCACCAAGCTGCTGCTCCATTTACGGAAAAGTGGGCCACGTTCACGAACAAATACTTCTTCGGAACAACTGCCTAATTTTACAAAAAAACATGTCTAGAAAGTGCTGTTGATCTTTCCTTAAAATATTCCGATCAATTTCTGGAATCTTACACTCAATACCGTCAAAATTCACCACTGAGAGTTTTCACATTTCTTGAGTTATCTGCCATTCCGACTACTAAATGATTTTGGCCCAGCTGTCTAACCATTTAAATTGATGCGAAACGAAACAGTGGACTGAAAGACGAATCATCAATAATTAATTTCTTTATGCTTTGACTATTTAAATTTAAATGAGTCAAGAGGGTACAACGATGCCGCGCTTACGGCTTACAAATCGAGACAACTATCGAGACGAGACCTGGTTCAGTAAAATTTTGTAATTCTCCTCTTTTACCGTTCTTCAAAACTTCTTCGAGCTTAATTCTTAATTTTTCCTCTCATCAAAATGTAGTATATGATGAGGGTTATGATTATCTTTATTTCGTGTTTGAAGTTCTGAGACGGTAACTCTTTCCTGTTCTGTGTTTATATTTGTCCATACCTGCCAACTCTTCCAGATCTTCCACCACTAATTTTGTCTTTAAGCAGTCTAAGCTTAAAATAAGTTCAAATTCTTAATGTGAACTAAAGCGGATTAAAGATCGCGGTGGAAAATCTTCTGGAAAATCTGGAAGAGTTGGCAGCTATGCTTGTCAGTAGCATGGGTTTAGTCATCTCGCCAGTTACGGCACCAAAATCTTGCCACAAATTTATAGGGATAACTACCATTGCTCTATCCGATGATCCAAAGCCGTCACTAATCAACACAGTATTTCTCAATCAATGTGCATCTGCCATAGTGACTTAATTTAAGCAATCAATTCATCGAAATATATATTCATCGTTACTATCTTCAATCTCGTCTGACTATGCACAGTTAACCTCTTTAAATCTGTATCATTTGTTTGTTTCAAGCTAGATGACAGTGATGTTGTATCAATGGCAAACTAAGATGTTCAATCAGCTTTCTTTCATGTCTTTGAGTGATTTGCTTTTTCTCTGGAGCTCAAGCTTCAATTATATGGGTTAATTCATACTTTCGTTGGGAGAACACGAATTTCAGTTATAAAATGGGTAGCTATTTTGATTTTCCAGAATCACAGATATTAGACACAGTACACTCATCAACCTCAATTCCAGTGACATTGGACTTGAATACAAAGATATAAAACTGCAATAACAGTCTTTTTTTAAGGAGGAGATAACATACTGTAAAATAAATACTTTTCACCATGAAATTTCATATTCATAACTTTCAGTTAAAATGTTTTTAAATTATAAATTCGCTGCGCATTTTGTTTACCACATAGTGATAAAATTATAAACTACTTTTGGTAATCATCTGTTGGGCTTAATTTTGATCACAACAATTTCAGATTATAATTTACTATACACCAAATCTAGTTAAACATTTCAACAAACACTTCAATAATTTTAAAGTTATTATTAATGAATTAATGAAAATTTTGTATGCGACTAATTCTGATGATTAAGTTTGTTTGTATTGTGTTCTAGCACCCTTATTTTTTTTATCAAATTCCCAATTTTAAATGCATATTTATGAAAATTTGCATGCAAATGAGTTTTTGTTTTTCATTTGCAAATAATAACACATGCTAATGCACAAATTTGTATTTAAATAAAACCTAGTCAGAAAAAAAAATATGAATCACAGGGCACAAATTGAAATTTGAAATTCTCGGAGCATCTGGGTTGAACATAAATCACTTTTGGCCTCTGCTTCTGACTGTCTACGTGATTAATTGCCCTGACTGATAACGAAGAGGACTTTCGCAAATTGGAAATTAAAGAAGCGGAAACAAGGTAATAGAATTTCTGGAAGAATGAACCAATATTTGCAGGCAGTAAACCAGCTGTTACCCTTTTCCACTGTTAAAAGTGTTGTTATATATTTATAGTGCTCTCTTCTTTGAATTTGTTGGGTGCAATTTTTTTTTCGCAATTTTTCTGACGCAAAATGCTGGGGTTCTGGCGAGATTCCACGAGAAAGTTATTTTCGTTTGCTTGTCCTCTTACAAAGTCAGGCATGAAAATTTCGAAAAAGTGATATTAGTTTGTATTACGGTTCAACCAACCACATTTGCCCAGTGGCGAAGAGGTGGAGGAGGGCTGTTATAAACAGGAAACTGTTCTGTTTAATTGTGCTTAATTTTTTTTTTGTCTGCTACCGATTGTGTCTTGCTTAGCTGTCGGAAGTATGAATACAGTACGAACCAAATAAATATATTAAGAGTTCATAAAATAAACATTAAAAAATAGTAATCAGACTTATGAGTAGCAATATAAAAAATATTTTTTAATGCATTTAGCATGTATATTACGTCTATTTTTAGTTATATATTTTCTAAACTGGTCATTTTACGAGTGCACTGAAAAAAATCTTTTGTTGATTCAACAAAATTTTGGTTGGCTCTATTTCAAAGAAATGTTTTTGTTGAATCAACAAGATTTAACGAAATATTTTGTTAATTTAACAAAAACTTCGGTAAAACCAACAAAACGATTCGGGTGAAAAAGCGCCAACCAATTTTTTTATGAATCAATAAAATTATTTTGTTACATTCAACAAAACACTTTTTTTCATGTGAAATCAATTTTTCAAGCATACATTACCACTTTCCACCCTATAATATAAAGTTTATTATTATTTCTTTTTCAATTAATCTGAATTTTACTCAAACGTGTAACGTATCCAAATGTTATTGCTATACGTTAAGCGTAAATTCTTATGATGCAAAAATACAACCTAAAAATAGAAAAAAAATATGGTTGACACTTCACAGGATGTACAAACTTACGGCAAGGTGCGGTTACTCAGAAATAAACCTAATTTTTATAACTTGTTGCCGCTATCACGGCGTATGTGTTCTGAGGGGGGTAGATTTCTTCTGTTCCTTTGGGAGAAAGTTGTTTAAGAAATTTTTCTGATGGTTTCATAAAAGGCGCTCTTCAGTGAGCGATATTGCCTATAAAGAATCATCATGATTTTTTTTAAATCCTTGGTGCAATTACTTTCATTTAATTTAGGTAACAAAACAGTGGAAATCTGCAGATTAATAAAATAATATGGATTTAAAATATACGTCTGATAGTTGGCTAAAGAAAGTTAAAATTACACTGAAAAACATCTGCTTCTTTATTCACTGAAGAATTAACGTAATTTGCAGAATGTAACACTATATCTTAATCTGCATACGGACGCGAGAGACGTTTCCTTAATTACAGTTTTCTTTTAAGATTTATGTGTTTACAGGGGATTTTTAAGAGTATTTTAATAAATGAGGCTGTCTAAAAAAAAACTCAAAATTCTTTTTGCATCTCAAATATTTCATACTGGATCAAAACACCTAATTTATAAATTTAAAAAAATTATAAATTGGAAAAGCAAGCAAAAAATATTCGTAAACAGAACGATATTTTGATTAATGATATAAAGAAGTAGATTCCATTCTCCGGAGGAATTTAGAACAGTTTCTTTTCTTTCTTTTTCATCGTGACCTCTTTTGTTTAAAAAAAAAGTGCATGAGTGAGTAAAGAAAAAAGTTTTATATTTTTTTGTGATGAAAAAGATTGATTTGAGAATATATTTTTTTTTAATGTGAAAAATTTTAATGTACAAATGTATAAAAATCATTAATATAAAAAATGTTTTATAGAGTTAAAAGTTCTTTATAATTCCCTTATTTTATCTGAAATTAAAAGTGAATCTAAAACTAACTATTCTCACTGTTCTCAATTATGAATTAATGTTCTTTCTTCACATGCAGGGAGCTTTATTAAAATAATCGTACAAAAGCTTCAAATCTCCAGAAATTTAGAAAAAATGAATGTTAACAGGAACCACCTCTAAAGGGCAAAAGGTCTGGAGCAGGGAAATGCTTTTAAGATGTCACATACAATGTCTTTTTGCGAAAAGGATGGTAAATGTTAAAATAAATGGCAGCTCCTGAATGTAAATTATCTTATCAGGGGAGTGCAGTGTATGGAAAAAAAGCAACATCACATTTGTGTGAGATAATCTGATAGGCCTTAGCCTATCAGACTATCTAGACTCATTTCTTGTAGCCTATGAGCAAGATCAGTCTATAATAATTAATTTTGGTACCCAAATCAGTAATTACCCCCCCCCAAAACTGGTTAAGCCCCCCAAAACCCTGTAAGTCTATGATTTGCTTGCCATGAATGTGCATTTTCTATGAAATTCATATATGTTATTCCTATTTAACGTACCATGTACGCTATTGAAAATGGTGAATGTAGCATTTATCCCTAGTCTTTAAAATTAAGTGTTTTCCTTGTCTTTTAATGATTCTTAAAAATTAATTATGATACAAATTTTATGAGGTTATGCGGAAAATCTTGCCAAAGTTTGCCAAATTTTATGACTTTTAAAGGTATAATGCCAAATTTTACGATAAAAATACCTCCAAAACTGGCTTTTGCTTGGAGATATCAAGTGAATTTTATTTGCCGAATTTTAGTCTTAGTAAATTAGAAATAAATTATCATTGCTGGCAAACTAATTAACCGACTTACATGAATAAGGTGCAAACTTTAGTTATTTCTCTGTTGGACTAATAAACTGAGACTAAATTAAAGCTCAAAATAACAGATAAACTTTCATAAACGTATCAGCAGATTACGCTCTAAAGGCAATCATTCAAAGAAACGTCTAAGAAAGATCCTTTATGAACTTTTGATGTGTAGGTTGTGTCTTCTCTAAAAAAAAATAATTGTGTTCAAAGTGCTTTATGATCGATGCGTTAGGTACGATTTATCATTATTTTTTCATTATTGGTATGAAAATATCTACAATATTTTTGAAATATCTTATATCACTCCCCAAATTACAAAAAGAAAGAAAAATCTTGACAAAAACGCGATGGACTAGTTACCTGAGAGTTGCCGGTTAGATCCTTGGCCTGCAACTGACGACTACCGTGCACAAGCGGTGAACTTGATTACTTAAGCCTTAGTTCAAAGGATCTTTCCAGCTTTCATTAAAATTTTCTGAGATGTGCAAAATATAAAGCTTGTTTTTCTGACGAGGACCTAAATCGTGGCGAGAAATTCTGGAAAAAGCTCAACTGCTTTTAACAACACTTTCTGTGATATGAGATACTTTTTCCCGCCGCATAATCTCTTATCGTGAAAAAAATTCCATTTCATTCGTTTCAAAGATTTTCAGAGACTATGTAAAAAAATTGCTTCCCACAGAAAAGTGATTCTTTTTTCTAAACAATGCACATTACGGACAAAAAAGGATATTGTATCTATACAAAGTCATCGTTTAGCGTTTACTTTCCTTTTTAACTTATCTTCTGAGGGTAATTTGTTTTAAATTAAAAAAAAAAGGAAATTGATGTCTACCTGATTTAAAAATATTCAAATGCTTTCCAATCAAAAAAATATTATATGAAATAAGCATTAAAAGTGGTGTTTTCAGATATTTGGAGTAACTAAGGCAAAAAGAAATCTAAAAACAACATTATTTAATTTACACTTCTATTCATGTTTATTACATAAACATAAACAGAACATGATACATAGATTTATTTATGTCTTTAAAATTTACCGGTTTTCAATGGGTGTTGTTGAAACCAACACTTTCTTGATTTTTAGATTGTGCTGATAGTTTACAATCATTTTGTCTAATTTTACCAAACAACTAGATCCGGGTACAATAGAAAATGTTTTCAACTATACAGCGCTACTTTAACAAAATACCAAAAGTTAGTTCTACAAAAATTTAACACAATTTACGTTTTGCTAACAATATATATTTTTACAGAAATACCCTTTTCATGATACTGAAAATATATACAAAAATTAAATAAATAAACAAAAGACTGCAGTTCTTTTACATGCTCATTTTTTTCCTATGGTGTACTTCCATTGTATAGCCTTCTTGATTCTTATTTTTATTCTTTACAGAAACCATTTTATAACACAACAAATTACTATAGATAAGGAAAGAAATTATGTTCTTTTCTGTATAATTCTCAAGATACTAGAATAATCTAAAATTGCTGGATTAAGTATGAAGTATTTTAGAACTTCATATCCGAAAAATATCTCCAGAGCTTTGATGTTATGATTAACGACAGCGAATACTTTTTTGCGTGACAAAAGCCGCTTTTATTTCATGTTTTTAAAAATACTTTAAAGTAAACGCATTCATAAAAAATATATTCAGCTTAAGGGAATAAGATGATTGGATTTCACGAGGAAGTCTAGTTTAAATGTTTAATACGTTAGCGAAAAATTTTGTTTTTCATGAAATTTTCTCAGTGAATAAATATATTTTTAATGTATTCTTCGTATTATGCTTTAAATTGAATCTCTTTACAAAGAAGACATTTCAATAGATTTTCCCTCACACTTTAGATTTGATTGGGAGCTATCATTAATTTCTGAAAGGAAGTTTTTCCAGCAGTTTGGATGCAAATTCTTTTTTGCGATTTTATATGTCCAAAATAAAAAAAAATATTTTATATTTCTTTAGATTATTAAGACAAGTTGCAGCTACCCATAAAAATGAATATTAAATATTTTCATGTTTCTGTACCGATGGTCATGATATTACCTATTCCTTTAAATGCATTTAAAATCAAAATAGCAAGCATATTTTTGTTTTATTCAGATCTCTGACCTGGTGAAAAATTAAATTACTCAAATATTTCGCATAGATGTTTATACTGTAAATCCGGATTTGAACATACGCGGCGCGGCGGTCAGTGGAAGTTTGTCTTAATATTTCCCGGTCATTTGAATTTTTGCATAAGAGCTGGAATAGCTCTTTATTCGACAGAATAATATGTAGTACTCTGTCTTTGATGTAATTTATTAATTTAAAAATTGGCAAAGGGCTATGGTAATAGTTATTTTCACTAAAAAGTCCTCCTCTAAACTGTATCCATCAAAATATTAGTAAATAATAACTAGAGGACTGACACTGGAAAATACGAGAACATCGTCCACTAGTGAAAAGTTATATGCTAAGTAGCTAAAACTTATACACCTATTGAAGAGTTGGTCCAAGTTTAGCTCTGATCACGCCTGATAGTTTTCTTGACATGGACTCGACTATTTGCTGATAGCGTTCTAAGGAATGTTAACCCATGCTGACATAATACCAAATCTAAGTCAGACCAGACACCAGTTTTAAGAGTTGTTGTTTGAGAGTAAAAGTCCATGAATTCATGCTATTTGTACCATATTTTAATCCCGTCATCTGGATATCAAGAAACGAGATTTATTGAATTTTTAGGCAAGAAAATACTGAAACATTCGTCTTTTTATAGATGCTCGCACCAGCAATCATATATTGTTCAAAATCACTAAAAATCTTTCGTCTACCTCGTCTTACGTTACCTCGAGCACATAATATCCGCCCACGGAGTCCGAACCGATCGCGAAAAGACGTCCGTAGTCAAGAACTGGAGTCGTCCGGAGAATATCCATGACTTACGAAGTTTTCTCGGTCTGTGTACTTACTATCGAAAATTCGTGAAGGGTTTTTCTCAAATTGCAAGACCTCTTCACAAATTGACCGAGACTGGACAGAAATTTCTATGGACTGACGAATGTGAGGACGCTATCAACTAACTGAAGACGGCTTTAACATCTGCGCCGATCTTGTCGTATCCTCACCCATACAAGCCATTTATCCTGGATACAGACGCAAGTAAGGAGAGTGTCGGAGCTGTTTT